>JAAIXJ010001783.1:371514-412075 GCA_013403705.1 Heliconius hermathena | reverse complement strand
TGCACGTAGCTACATAGGCAATGGTAGTCAGGGAATCTAGTATTACGACATTTACGTTCCCCATTTTGCGCAGAATTCTGGGTGCATTGCATGATAAGTGGTACTACTATAAGGAATAAGTTCTCTCTCTGTTTTTTTTTTTTCTATTTTAAAAAATAATGCTTACAATGACATTACTCAAAGTATTGTCCATCATTAGAGACCACTTTTTTCCGACGGGGGATTCAATTGCTACCAGAGAGATGGAAAAAAGTGGTCTCTAATGATGGACAATACTTTGAGTAATGTCATTGTAAGCATTATTTTTTAAAATATTTTTTTTAATCAAAAAAGAAAAAAAACAAGCGAGAACTTATTCAAGGCCCTAATATACCATAAAATGTAATAATAATTTCAAGCGGGCGAAGCCGCGTTGGAATCGCTAGTAACCTTATATAACAGAAATAAATAACAGATGTTCGTTTATTCAATCTAAAAATATCTAGATTTCATAATTAATAAAAGCATTATATGGTAACATTGTTTTATGTGAAAGATTTAAATATTTGTAATTCGACGTATGTTTTACGTAATATAATTTAACTTATAAATTCGAGGATTTAATTTTTTATATGACACTGACGAAAAAGATAATGTGCAATAACATTGCAACAAAAAAAAATATATAAAATATGCTAAATTTATGCAAATTATATTGGATTACTGGAAAACTCATAATATATCTATTTACTACTACTATGTATAATGATTAAATATAATAATATCATAAGAACAATAGTACTCTATAACAAATGCTTATTATTCTGTAAAATTTATTTTTATAATATATCTAAGTGATATCTTTATCTTTAACACGTTTACACATTATCGTCAACAATCCGTACGAGACACGCGGTCCATTATAATATATATCTAATAATAAAGTTTTTGATGAACTTGGCAAAAGATCTTGAGGTCGACAGACCTTTAAGTTTGACAGAATATCATGGCATAATCCTAACTCACCAGAGTCCAACAAATACTTAAACTTGTTCCATTAAAGAATTACACACACGACAATGACTCATCATACATAGCATTATCCTTTTCTATAGTAAAACATTCACTCTCAAAAAACTCTTCATTATATAATAGAAGGAAAATTGCTAAAAATAACAAGAGGATAATATACGAATGTATGTGTTCACATAACAATCTACGAGACAGAAGCTGAAAGTTAATATTTTATCAAGATATATTGGTGTTGTATCAACAAATAAAATCTAATAAAAGTATACACTTCCTGCTGCTATTGATAAATAAATTACCCTAAATATATTATATATATATTGTAGAAAAGAACTATTAATATTAAAGAAAATCCTAAAAAACGTGGTAAAATATTTACTATTGTATTATATAATTCGGTATCTGTATACTATAACTTTTATATCTGAATTAGTTATATTAAAATATTTTACATATTATATGGAAACATTTCATTGATCTTGCTCAAATAAGACTATTATATTATTTATAGTTCTTGGTTTAAAGGCTCGCTCACCATTTTGGGTGGTAACAATAATTAGAAAAGAGCAGCAAGATTAGAGTCATATTAAAAAGTTTATATTAAAAAGAAAATAATTATTGCGTTATAAAACGCTATAACAGTGTAAGATAAGAATTGGCAAATTATTCTTCTAAGATAGCTGAAGATGTTTTATATCATGATAATATTCATTTTTATCATCGAGAAATATATACCGTGGAGATACTAGTGAAACAGGTATTTTATGTTTCCTTAGAAGTTATTAGAAAGATGTATGTACATATATATATGTGCATAAGTAAAACTTCTTTCTTTACTCTGTTTATCAAATATAGTGTGAGGATGATAACTTTAATAAAATAATATAAATATAAGTCGATGTTGTCGGGGGGAATGAGGACCCCCCGGAGGGCATGTATGAAGAGGTTGATGGCAGTGGACGAGGCGAAAGACGTATGTAGAGACCGAAGCATTTGGCGCTCTATTCCCTTTAATTGTCCCGCTAAGGATATAGCGTGAAGCTAATTAAGTAAGTCTATGTCATTGTGGTACAGCAGCACAGGGTCTGACTGTAAACACGGTAGCGAAACCTATTCCTACTCAGAGAAAATAATTATTTTCCTTTCTTTGCTCTGGTAATAAGAAAACCAAGGCGTTGAGTATCATCACTGAACATGCAATATCTCGAAAATTGTTCAGTGCCTGGGGAATGGAGTGTTAGCTTTAGGTTCCTTCGGCCTACACTGTTATATACAGGATAAAGCGTGAAGTTTAAAAATTATAATAATTCGTAATAAGTTTTGTTTATATAACTTTACTTTTCTATGAATATTTGTTTTACACAAATTATACTGATTAGATAAACATTTAAATCTAAATGTGACCTTAGTAATATAATGAATACATTTAAAGAATAGAAATTTTATATTTACAATATAAAATGAACTAATATTAATTGTTATTATAATAAAAAATCGAGACATACTGTATTTAATTTTTCCATCTTGTTAGATATAATATATATCTTGGGGAGTTGTAACCTAATGCTAGAATTTACCGCACACTTACCTCTGTCCCTCTTCAAGATAATTCTGTTCAAAACATTCTGCCGAATTCTTGAGGTGTTGCGTGTTGAGTGATGGAACTCAGCAGCGAGCTTACCAGAGCGAGGAAATGAAAAGATTATTAAATATTTCATTCTCCCAAGTGGTAATCAAACCCACTATTGTACTTGTCGTATTTATAATCGCACATTTGTGTTCCTGCGCCATGATAGCTTCAAATTAAAAGCAGCAAATATGCATTACCTTAAATTCATCTTCTGTTCTGATTCCAAGCATAACTAATAATTTTCTTACAAGCCAATTGAGACTTCTTACTACAGCAAATGTAGACCAGAATTGTGCAAATAACGATCTAAGGCGACCAAAATTTTCAGCAACACCTACATTAATTAAAAATTATTAGAGCTTATGTAGAAAAAATAGAAACAAAATTTATATTTTATTGTCGATAATTTTTTTCAATAAAGTCATTTTATCCTTTTATGTTTGTTATTTTTTTATGTTTATGTACTTTTTTTAACTAAAGCAACATAATAAAAAAAAATCACAAAAAAAAATAAAAGTAATTTTAATATAATGATTTAATTGTTCTCAATCTTGGAGTTGATATCTCCCATATTAACTTCAAGAGACAAAAATATTTGTAAATCATGAAGCTACTAAGTTGATACATTTTTACATATAGAATAATTTAATACTTTCAAAATACAGTGTTATTTCAGTTTCACATTTCACCTACAAGCAGACTTAGGAAAGTAGGCAGAAAGAGCTTACTGTAAAAGCATGGCTATTCAATTTTCGCTCAAATTCTAAAAAAATATGTTAGTGATGAAACTAAACACCACACTTAGTTCAAAGCAGTGAAATGAAAATACATATTTCTTGAGTGGATGGAAGTCACATCACATCTACTGTTAGACAACTTCTCTCTCACAAAGGCCTGAACTTGACTTTTAAAATATGAAATATAAATATATTACTCACCTAGGATGGCCCTAAATGAGCTGGTTAAGGCAAAAAATGTATTTTCAAGCATCATGGCAACACTACCCACAGCATTGACTACACTTTGTATTGAATCAAAGGTAGGCCTTGAATTTTCTTCTGCCATTTGAATAAACCTGAAAAATGATTCAATTAACAATAGCATTTTTTTCACTATAAAATAAAAAAAAAGAAAAATCACTAAAAATAAATACAATATATAAATATACAGAAATAAACAATAATAAGGATAAATAAACAGTAATAATTGGATTTTCTGTTAGGAAAATCGATACTTAGTGGTTAATAATTAGAATTGCCCTCATATGAATAATATAAGACATAACAATCTTACCTGCTCTCTATATCTCCATGCATAGGTCCATATCTATTAAATCCTCCATATGGGCTCATACCTCCCATTCCCATGCCACCCATGCCATATCCTCCTCCAAGCCCACCATAACCATATCCTCCATAACCCATACCACCCATTCCGCCCATTCCACCGTATGAATATCCAGAATTCATGCCATAATTTGGTTGCATATTAAAATCTGGACGAGGTGGTAACATAGGGGCTGTGAAACTAGGCGCATTTGAAGTGGACGGCATTGGATTTCTGAATGACGGAACTTCTCCTGTAGGTATCATAGCAGCATTTGATAGTGCGGGGTCAGAGTTCCCGACAAACTTATTAGGTTCACTCATTGTTCGTATTTACACTTCGAAGTTAGTAATATAAAAATTTTGTCGTTTCACAATTTCAATTTATACATACACTAGTTTCACTTTTCTAATGTTGAAAAAAATTAGGCACGCAATTATGTCGTTGATAAAAGTAATAAAACTGAAGCAATTTACATACAATGTAAATAATTACACAGAGTCTTTACGATGCAGCTTTGACCACAGATATCAAAGAATTAAGACTATTATAAATTATTTAACTTAATGCGTTATAGCGTTTCGCTGCTCAGGATCTGGCAATCTTTATTACTTTTCCTTTATACTTAACTCCTGCTATTTTAGACGTATGTATCCCTTTAAAGTTAAGCGTTTTGTAAAAGACAACTGACATTTCAGTAAAATATTTTGACGTTTGGAAAAGAAAATATTGACACTATGGTTTTTTTGGTCAAAAAATAATATATTTAGTAAAAATGTTCCAATATATATATATTATAATCTTATTAAGTAGGCAAAACTAATTCAATCAAAAAATGTTATATACGAAAGTTATTTTTTTGTGTAATTTAAATGTAAACATATGTTATTTCATAGTAATTTGGCGTTTGACCTAGTTTCGATATAGCATCTTATTGTCTATGTCTTCTAGTTCTGGGTGTCAATCGTGTCAATAGTTTCGATTTTATTATGTTTGTTGTTATTATCGCAAAATTCTTAAGGTTTATCTAGAATTTTTATTATTCGGCAAGATACTGTGAAGGAAAGTTTGATTAAGGTACGAATTTTTATTATATGTTTCCAAATTTTTAGTTATTTGTCTATAAAATGCAATTGTAATCAGTATCCTATTGAGATCATGTTTAGCATGATTATTTAAATAAAAAAGTATATTTTAATATATTTGTCTCATCTTCCAGTTAATCAAATGTAGTATATTACACCTTTTTTGTCAAATTAACCCGATAAAGCTTATAAAACAGTAATTTTCTGTGACCGGTTTCTTTAGATCGAAACCTTATACTAGGTGGGTGACGCACTGTCATTTCGTTCTGTATGACCAAGAAATTTGCACTGTTATGCTAAATGAGAATAACAGATGTCCATTTATTATTATCTTCAACTAAACTTTCTTTGTTTATTTCCTGTCCATTATCATTAGAATTTATTAAATATATGTAGTTTATAAACTTACATTTAAATTACATATTGAGTATTATAAGAAGTCTAGATATATTGATATTATTATCTCAACAAAGCTTTTGTTACAGTAGTTTTTGATATATTTACAATACCAGTTAAAAAATATTAGCACTCAGTTTGCAACAAGTTCCTTAGTAATCACAATGAAAATATTAAGTAGTATATATGAATATTAAAGAAAGAAGAAAAAGAATGATTTAAACTAATAGCCAAGGTTAAATTAGTTGACACATATGACATTCAACTATTACTCTGATTCATATATTAAAGTGCTGGTAATAACTACTTAAAAATACTTTTGCATAGAAGAATAAACAAAAAGAATAATGTCTCGAATAACTTGGGGCAGAATGTCTAGGACACTCTGCCCCAAGTTAATCAAGACATTATGTATTGATTGGCAGAACTCAGTGCTACACCTTGTCTTGATACCATTATTGAGGAATGAGTAAAAGTTATACCCTCAAGAGGGAATTGAATCCTCAATTGTTGCATTTATAGTCAGGTGCAATGTTGCTAATCATATTATCTTTACTGTAGAATTAAGAAAATATATAATTTAATATTTAAGTAAATTATACATTTAACTTTTTTTATAATTTACATTTATGAGTTTATGAAAATATATAAAAGCACATAGAATATAATGATCACATATTTAAATGTCAAAAACACAATGATTGTGGATTTACTTCCTAGTTGGAGAAATGAATTAATATAATTTCCCTAATCTGGTAAACAATGTGCGGTATTGAGTTCTAATGCTCAAGAAGTAGTGTTTCAAACTTTGGCAGAAAGAAAAAAAGGAGTGTCTAAGGTCAGAATAGAATGTAAAATTAAAAAATATATCAAAAGCATGAAGACTATTGAGATAGTATAGTATTTCTTATAAACTGGAAATGTGACAGCAATATCATTTCCCTATTAAAAATGTATTACAAATAAAAAATCATACTGTAATGTACTTACCTATTTATATTATACTTTTTATTATATTTATGTTAGTTTTCTTTGACTTATTTATTTTAATTTTTTTATGATGCCATTGTAGTGCAGTGGGACAGCTGCCTGATTATATGCTACAATAGTTGTGGTTTGAATCCCTACTTGGGGAATAAAATTTATTTCTCCATCTAGAAAACCCAAATTGCGACATGGAACTACCATTCAAATTGCAATGTCTTAAAGGTAGGCAAAAAGGCAGAGTGTATAGTTTCTTAATGCTAGGTTCACTTTGCCTATGCTACTCTATGCAAGATACCATGTGTCTTATAACAGTCCATGAAAAATGTTTTTTGCTTTATAATAATGTTATTTAAAAAAATATTAAATTTTATTATACCTAACTCGAAATATATTGTCCGATAATCCAATTTAGCTAAATTGATAAATAAATGTATTTTATGATGCCTTATTGTGTTATTAAAAGAAGACATATATAAATTCGCTAAGCAAACATAGTTAAATAAGAGTACTCTCCTATCTAAATAACTTCTATACACCAAAGGGTGTGGAATAGGCATCGTTTTCTCAATACAGGAAGCGGCGCCACTGTCGCTCGCTGCTTCCGTTTGTATCTATTGTTAGTGCCTTTTTGTTATGAAATATTCTGTTGTGTACAGATTTCATGGTAAAATATTTACTTATTTATCAAAAATTTTTGCGTGTTTATAAAGGCTTATGTGATTTATTTATTTACGAAATAATAATTGTGAATTATTTCGTAAATCATCTCACGCTTGTTATGTTGATTACAGTAATTAGTGAATGTTTTATACATAAATTTCCTTTATTCAAAACAAAGCACTACAGGTACCATGACTTTAGTGACTTTAAAAACAAATCAGCTTCACGCTGTATCCCGCACACAGCAGGGTAGGCAGAGGGAACCTCGTGTTAAGACACGCCGTCCCCCACTTTAAAAACTATTCGCCGTATTTACTATAACACTAGGAGAAACTAATAAATAAATAGAAATTGTTAATTTGAGAGAGAAACGACTACATCAATAGAAAAGCTTTTGCTAATTAATTCTTGTATGTATGCAATTCAGTGTAAAAGATACAAAGTAAGTTAATAGAAGAAAATAATTTCAAGAATGTAAACATTAGTAACAAGCAAATTGCTGAATATTTAAAGAAAAAAGAGAAAATATTTAGAGAGAAACAGAATCTTTAATGACAAATAGCTAAACTGGAACAAATCGATAAACAAAACTGACACAAGCGTACGAAAGTCATGTGCGATCGTGTGAGCTTTACGTTACAAAATAAAATGCAGTATAAAATATATTTTGATGTTGTGCGCTCGTTTGAACATTTGCATTTATTTCTGTGACGATCGACAAAAGGCGAAATTGCGCCTGCAGTAAAATGGGCCAGCGCGTCGCCTCGCGTTCCCGACACTTGTCACTTTCAGAATGTTTTTACGATGCATTTTGAAATTCTCTTATATATCCATAAGAGTTTATGGGAAGTTTTATAAATTCTAGAGCTGCGTATTTGACATACAATTATCTTTGCAGTTTTAGAATTTAAAAATTGCTTTCAAATTTCGGTGGAAAATATAATAGTTTAAACTCGAGATTGAATATATTTATTATAACCGAATGGAACAGCATTTCGATTATATCAATAAATAATAAATGTATAATATAAACCTTGCATAATTATTTTGTCTTGTATCGTTTTTTTATGAAGGACACGTATAAATATTCTTTTTAGTTGCTTGCACTTTGTAAATAATAGAATTTTTGTATATTTAAAAATATAAAAGAGAATTACCGTAGCATTTGGCGGTTCTTTCTCTCATGAAGTTAAGCTAAGTTAAAACTCAATTAGAATCTATTTGTATTGTTTTGGGTGCAAATTCTACTCGGGTAAATGATTGTATTTAAATTATTTTCATTTACTCGCTTCAGTACTCCAGTTTCCACAACCAAAACGCTTATATCTTCCACGACAGTCTTAAGGAGAACGTAAACAAATGTGATATAGATTTTAAATTTAAAGTGGTCAACTCAATAGACATTGTTAAGACATTCAAGTCCCTAGATATTAAGAAAACATCAGATATATGGGGAATTTCCGTTAAATTAATTAGTCATATAATAGACGCTGTTGCTCCTTACCTCGCGACTATATTTAATAATTGTATAGAGTATGGTGTGTTTCCTGACTTAATGAAATTTAGTAAAGTCATACCTATATTTCAATGGGGTAGTACATCTAATCCCAACAATTTTAGACCTGTATCTATACTACCCTCATTTAGTAAAATTTTTGAGAAAATTATTTTAAATCAAATGCTGAGGCACTTTCACTCACATCTATGGGCACTTTGACTCACATCATCTTTTGCATGATAAACAGTATGGCTTTATTAAAGGTCGCTCGACTACTGATGCTGGTATTGGTCTTATAAAGAATATATATGAGGCTTGGGAGGGATCGCAGGATGCTCTTGGCATGTTCTGTGACCTGTTTAAGGCCTTTGATTGCGTTCAGCACTCAACATTGGTCATGAAACTACACCATTACGGCATAAGAGGACGTGCACTCAATCTTCTGACCTCTTATTTAGCTAACAGAGTTCAGAGGGTTGATGTGAATGGCAAGAAATATCCTGGATCATTTGTCAGTATGGGGGGACCCTTGTGGGACACAAGGGTCTATTCTTGGTCCTTTTCTGTTTTTAATATAATATATATAAATGATTTGCCATTTTTAGTGGGAAAGAACTATTATATCGTATTTTTTGCTGATGATACTTCATTGATTTTTAAAATAAAACGACGACAAAACGTATATGACGATGTAAACAATGCTCTATCGAAAGTAGTACATTGGTTTAGTGTTAATAGCTTACTATTGAACAGTTAAAAAACTAATTGTATAATCTTCAGAACAGTCAACATAAAAATTGTTTAAGCCGATGTACTCTTGAATGGTGAAGCCGTGGATCCTGTCGATTCTACGGTATTTCTCGGTATCACCATTGACTCTAAATTACAGTGGGGACCTCATAACCTTGGTGAATAGACTTAGCTCAGCATCTTTTACGGTTAAAAAAATCAGACGATTAACTGACGTGGAAACGGCTTGCCTTGTTTATTTTAGCTACTTTCATAGTATTATGTCCTACGGCATTCTACTTTGGGGTAATGCAGCCGGTATTAAATCAATTTTTGTCTCGCAGAAGCGAGCCATTCGCGCAATCTATAATTTAGGCCCTAAAGAATCGTTAAGGCAAAAATTTAAAGAAATAAATACATTGACAGTTGCATCTCAATATATTTATATACATTAAGAAGAATATTAAAGATTTTACCAAAAATGGTGATGTACATAATATCAATACTAGAAATAGGAGTAAACTTATTGCACCTGTAACCCGATTACATCGATATAATGAATCTACGACAATGATTTAATTTTTTTTTTCAGATTTGGTTTTCTTCATTATACAACCAGCTTCTTCGATTGGTAAGTTCTTTTCCATATTTATTACATTTATCTGCATAATCAATCCACTTAATAAATATATTTATTATGAATATGATGTTTTAATAAATAAATTAGTGGCATAGCGGCAGACCGTGTAACTTCCGAAAATTGAGCGGAAAGAGGAGAGCGGTATGGAGAACTTTAGGTTCCTTCTGTTAGAGCGTGAAGTTGAAAATAAATATATATTTTTTAATCACGCTGTATCGTGCACACAGCAGGGTAAGCAGATGAAACTTAGTGTTAAGACACTACCGTTCACAACTTTCCGCCGAATTATCGAGGTATTGCGTATTGAGTTGCCCAACCTTACGACAGGCTTTTGCGTTGGTGCCCGAGTGAAGAAATGTAAATATTAATAAATAATAATTTATTTTCTCGAGTGGGGATTGAACCAACAACCGTCGCGTTACCGTCACACTCTTTTGCCCCTGTGCCTATATAAATAAATAAACAGTTACAAGCAATTTGTTGTAAGCTTTCAAATGTATATATTCCCGAATATACAATCGATTTGTTTTATTTCTCATTACAAATACAGTACGGTCAATGATTCGCGGCCGCTCTGAAGATAGATTCTCTGAACTCTTGCGCATTGTTCACTCGGTAATAAAATAATCAGAAGTAAGAAAAATCCTAAAATAACATTTCCGCATCCGCATTAACCTAAAACCTAAACTATCTTCAGGGCGGCCACGACTCTTTGGCCGTACTGTACCAATGCATACATGATTATTACACCGCAGAACTAGGTTTTACAGTTTAAATAGGTACATATATGTGTGTATCGAATTAAAAATTAATGTGATATTGCTATTGGCGTCTAGTTTCACTATTATGTAATTAATAAGCTGTGTTATTATACCCAATATAGTCTAATCATTATGATTGCTATAACTTTATTTTTTCTAACTTTATGTATAAATATACCTGTATATATATACCTGTATATATAAACATACAAGTAATTCTATACCTACTTGAAAACATTGTGGAAATTTTTCTTTGCCCGTATTATTTGTGTACATGAAATAGCTCATCTAGCTAGGGTAGTATTACAGCAACATAATTAATTAATCAACATACAAAAATATTTGTGAGATAAGTCTTTCAAGAACGAACTACCAATTGCTAGAGATATCACTTTGAACGTGTGTCGTAGGTTTGTTTCATAAATAGGTATTTAAATCCAATCATTATTTTGTTTACATTATTAATTGAAAAAAAAAACATGAAAGCTAACTATAATGGTAAATTGAGTTCTGCAAAAAGTTCCATATTACATTATATTGCTTCTCTGATCCTATCTCACTCCATGATTGTGTTATAAAGTCGATAAAATTGCTTCTTGTACTTCATATTTCCAATGCCTGTTACTCTAAGTATGGTTAGATATGCGGGGGAACCAGTTGAGATAGTGTCTGATTTCTGGGTCAAAAACACCTAGTAGGCCTAATGGAAAGCTGTTGTAAACTAACCTTTGCGTATATAGTTTGTATTTCTATTGATAGTTTCTATTAATTTATTTTCCTCATGATCTAGGATACATGGAACATGTCTGGTCTTAAGTAATTTTAAGTTAAAGTATATATTTGTTCTTATTAGTTCAGATTAAAAACTAATAAGAACAAATACATACTTTGAATTAAGTTTATAAAAACGATTGTAGGAGGAGCACCAACTAAGAGATATCTCTATGGGAATGGGAAAAATAGAATTTGACATTTTATAGTCCACGCAAACGAACTTGGGGGCTGTAATTCCTGATTTTTATGATAAAAATATATTATTATTATGAACAGTAAAAAAATGTATAAAAAATAAACAATTTGATACTTGGAACACGTCACATGTTCTAGGTATCAAATTGTACCTTAATAATCGACCATAATAATAAGATAAAAATAAGAAAACTAATAAAAACTATTGAGATTTTTTTGTGCCAAATGTATAATGTTCCATTACATAAAATACTTACATACTTACGATAACTTTAACAAACATGTATTTAATTAGTATATTCTACATCGGTTTCAGGTTTCCCATTCAGTTTTTATTTCATTATAAGTAAAGCAGTAAACGCAAGTGCTCATTTCTAAATAACTCGGCGTAAATGGCGTACTTTACATCTCGTTGTACTGTAAACTGTATATTGTAACATTTCACATGTTTTTTGTGTGAGTTTTCTCACTATAAACCATGTAGTGACATTATTGTAGTGCTCTTGTTGTGTAAGCTATTGAACGCTCTAACGGAAGTTCCAATTGATAGAGTACGTTGTAAATTTAATTAATTAATTTATGTTAAAAAGTATTATTTATATATTTTTGTGTATTTTAGTATTTTTTGATTATTGCTGTTTTGTAAGTTATATGGGTTTTTCGTATTTATGCGAAATAAATAAGATAACTTCTATTTTAGATACTTATGAATTATAAGCCTAGGAGATGTGAAGTCAAATTTCTTACACTTATATCATTTGGCTTACACTAAATACAAAAATCTCTTATCCATTTTAAATATCAAGATTACCGTAAAGTTAAAAATTAAATCCATAGTCATATGTGGAACAATGGTGTAAAATAATCTCGAGTAATACGACGTGTTTGACATCTAGATTCTAGAGTATTCCACGCTATCTCTCATTAGATCGCCAATAGCGTTATCGTTTTGGTTTCGCTAATTGAGATATCTCAAACACAGCCCATATCGTTCAAACCTGTTATCTAACACGATCGTTACATATTGTAATCGGTTACAGGCTACAGCTGATTGCTGCGTCTTTATTTTACGCTATATTTTAATATTATTCTTTTTTATTTTTTTATTGCGTAAATAAATTAAATCGTCTACAATACCAGATGTGTTAAAAAAATCTATCATAGATATTTTAAATTTTAATAGTTTCGTTGTGTAGCACCAGCTGCGTCTGAATGTAAACGTGATGGCTGTAGTATCAATTCCAACTTGGGTGCATGTTATTCTTTTCTTTTCTTCCTTTTCCCGCTGTGTAAAAAGAAAAAAGTCCGGTTTCCACCGCGACTGGAGCGGGCTTGTTGTGGGTTCGATTCCCACTGGAGAAAATGAAATATTGAATATTTTTATTGTTTTCGCTCTGGTATCGAGACAAAGTCCGGCGTTGAGTTCCGCCACTCAACACGCAACACCTATAGAATTTGGCGGGAAATGAGTAACGGAGTGTCTTAACACTGTATTCGCACTGTATTCCTTCTGCCTGTGTGCGAAAAAAAATATATACATGTAATAAATGACATTCTAGATAAGCTTCCCATGGCAGCGAAGTGCGGCAAGCGTAACGTTTGTTATACAGTTCTTTTTGCAACAGCCATTGAAACGTTTCCGGGTGCGACAGTTAATTTGCATGAATGCGATCAATTTGGTAATGGCTTCATACATTTATATATACTTAGGCTGCATAGCTTGTTTAGTTCCGTGGGGAGTTCACATACATTGATTGTGCTGATGTATTATTATACACAGTATTCTATGTACGGGTAAATATGGATTGAAATGCTTTTAGTAGTATATAATAGTTTAATGAATAGTCAGTGTCTGTTTGGTCGTCCTCATCTAATGTCGTTTAGTCAATGCCATTTTATATTATTATTTATAAGTAACACTAAAGTTGACACCATCTACTTCTTACCCGTTTCTTTTATTCTGGATCTGAAGTAGATACAATGCGGCCATGGGTGAACATTTAAATATGCGGAAATATTGCGGAAACATCCTAAATTTTAATTTTCAGTAGTTTTTTTTGTTAAGGAGAATGTTGCACTTGAAAGTGCATAGTGTCAGTGATGCTGATTTACAATATAGAGCTCAAAAAGACCTATACGTCTATGGTTTTTTTTTTAAATTTATAGTCTGCCCTGTTGTATCTGCCACCTAGTATAATATTTTTCAATAATAATCATCGTTTTATAAGTAGTATTCAGAGTATCAGTGAGTACCAGTGCGGCGTCGAGTTGCCTCGATATGAGATATTATTACACACACACAGCACGCGCACGCGCACGCACACACGCAAACACACATATATTTCATAAATTGTGTGATATAAGCAAGTATGTAGGTATGCACGCGAAATTACCTCATATATATATACATTCTACCTAGACCGTGAAAGAAATCAGAAGCCAGAAGGTGTCACTTTGATACGGTATAACAGTCTCAGTATCATCGTCGACTCATGTTCGATGTCATAAGATACACGTTCCGATTGGTTGCTGTCACGGAACGCGTCCGTCGCACCCCTTCCCGATGTACAGTACGGTCGACGAGTCGTGGCCACCATGAGGTAAGGCTTTCCGAACATTTACGCCTTATTCACACTGGAAGAAAATAATCAAAAGTAAGAAAAGTCCTAAAATCGAATCATCATACATTCAAGCCGACCACGACACGAAGACCGTAATGTAGCGTGTCGCAGTACGCGCTACACTATCTTGAACAACTTACCAATATTTGCAGTTGCAAGCTCATTTTCTTCAGCTTTTAGCATTTTTTTGAGTTGAAATTTGTTTATTTTGTATTTAAATTCAATACGAATATAAGATCACTTCGATTTCAGATAACAGATGTCCAAAGACCCTCAACTAAGTGCTAAGGAATATAAAATTCGGACATTTCTTTAGTAGGGTTCCGTACCTTTTATGGAAAAAAGGGACCTTTATAAGATCACTTTGTTGTCCGTCTTAGCCTTGAATAGCAAAAAACGCGTATTTTGACACTATAAAGGGAATTAAAATTAATAGGGTATTTTGGGTTTAACTAGAATTATAAAATTTATCAGCTAGCATCTACAAGTAGTACTACTTTAGGAAAAAATCTGAAAACTGTACATTTGTGGTTAAATCCTAAAAAATAATAGCCCTAAAAGGGAGGCAAAATTTGGTATTAAAACCTCTAGTTAAAGTGAGGTATCAGATGAAATGTCTCTGGCTAAGCTAAACCTGAATTTCAGAATAAGCCCGAGACTTCCAGTTTTTGTACGGAACCCTCGGTGGGCGAGCCCGACTCGCTTGTTTTTGTAATAATTTACCTTTTCTTATTCATTTGTATAAATAAACAACATTGTATAAACGCTTTTTTTGATAATTTTAATGAATGTGACCTCATCTAAATATTTAGGCAATCTTTCTCGATAATTAAGTTGTAAGTATCAAATATCAACATTTAAATTGTTTTTGTTATTACATTAAGCATTTAAGTAGTTCCATAAATTGGAGTTTTATCTCGAACGGGTTTCACTTTAGGTGGGTTGTGCGAGATATGACGTTCATTCAAGTGCTCCGCGATCTCACGGCGAATTAGCTACTTGCCAAGTGGTTGCCGAGTGAATGGTCCTCGAATTGTTTGCTAATTACAGTCTGCAGTTAGGCTTATGCAATTACCGTATTCTAAGGAACAGACTATGAGTGGGTGCTTTATTATGTACACTGTTAATAATTTCCACTATTTAAATGGTTTATTATTATTATTATTATTTTATTACTATTATTATTATTACTATTATTATTATTATTATTTAAAAATGAAGAAATACTTGTTTATATAGTTGTTAGTAATCGCCAGATATCTAAGTCAAAAATTACTAAATATATAAAAAAGTTTTGGGTATGATCTGGATAGATGTAGCTATACGCAAAATTTTATTAAATTATTCTTTAGTGTGCTGTACACAAATATTCTTCAGATTTATATGATCTATACTCCTCACATATGATGTAAGAAAAATATGAACATACATGAACAATAATGAACATCGCCAGTATATTATTTCGGGCCGCGAAGGAATCCTCATATCGCCGCGTCGCTAATGAAATCGGAGAAGCCGGGTCAAGTGGCTCGCTTTTATACGACGATTTGTTTGTAAAATTACATTTTTGTTTTACAAACAGAAACGGCGTTTGCGAAAATTCGTATCAGCGTGCTAGCGCGGACAGGAGCGGAGGCGGAAAGATCTGTTGTCCTGTTTCAGGAGCATCGATTGGCGTGTTCGTTGGGTTTCGTGGGAAAATGTACCTTGTCGTCTCATATTAGGGGTGGTATTTGTGTTTGAGGGTGAGCAGTTGTGTCGTACGGTTTTCGGTGCGGCCGGGCTCCACGCGGCCGGCCGGTGCCCGCAGTGCCGCGCCGGTCGCCGGCTTTTACGCTCGCCTCACCCGCAACCACTGTGTGCACGTTTGTTCTATAACGTGCGTCGCGTTGCGGTAGGTTTTAATACATGGTCGAATACGATTGACGGAGAGAGTGTAAAATAATATTTTTTACGGAATACGTAGTGTTTGTGTTTTTTTTAACGTTGTGATTTGTCCCGGATAGTTCAGTGCGTTTATTTATAATGTGATGACGGCAAATATAATTGCGTTGTGGTTTTTGTAGGTATTGTTTGTGATGATAAATTAAATATATAGACTAAGTGTTGAGTTTGTGTTTCCACAATTGTAATAGGTTGGTTGTATAGTTATTACTTCTCGGTTTTTTAACTAATCTAATTTTTATTTATGTTTAAAAAAAAGTTTTATCTCCCAATCTTTATTAGATGGTTTTTTTAATAATATATATTAATCAGCTTCACGCCGTATCCCGCACACAGCAGGGTAGGCAGAGAGAACCTAGTGTTAAGACACTCCGTTCTCCATGAAATGATTATATTGCTAAATTAAAAAAGTAATTGGCTTAATTGCGTATTTGATTTTCTAACAGCAAATAGGTATATTATTTGTTTAAAAAAAACATACCTTTTCTAAGTAAAGAAGTCGTATAATATAAAACTCCCGAACAAATAATTATATAATAGAATTTCCATCTCTGGTTTGATTAATTTAGAATAACAATAGTACTGTTGTTAAATTTGATCGAGGCTGTTTTACCGACTATTTTCTTAATTAATTGCTTGTTTGACGAAGGATCTTCGTTTGTGACACTTCACAGAACTCCCAATTCGTTTTCGGTTTGAGAGCACGATGTCTGTCAAAATATTTAATTGACGTGTTCTGATGTATGAATTGTAAATCATTTTGGCTTGTCATTTTTTTTATTAGTTTGCTTAAAATTTATTGTGATTGACAAATAAAGAAAATGTTAATATTATATTAAAGTTATATTTTATGTCTCTTGCCAGAAGCGTTGTTTTAATAATGTTTATTACATTATTAAAACAAGGCCTCTGGCAAGTAGAAATATTATTTTATTGAACTAGTTTACTAGCGAATCACTTAGGTACGCATGTTATATATCAGAATACCAATTCTTTAAATGATCTTTCCAAACCATCTTTGTCTTTATGATTAATTTCTATAGTTATTGATTTAAATGAAACTGGCATGCGTGTTGAAACTATTCAGGCAGTTGCTATCGTAAAAGACTATCCTGTAAGTAAAAAACGTAAACATCAATATCCGTCCACGAAAAGGTTGCTCTACTACATGAAATATAATATTAACCGAAAGAATTTTAAATATTGTAACTTGCATATTTTTAAAGTTTTTTTTTGTTTTTAAGGAAATATATTATTTTAGCGTTAGTAATATGTTCATATTTCAATAATTAATCATAAATTGTTTACCTTCAATCATATGTGTTGTTTTATTTGTTAATTAAATACATATACGTGTTTAGAAAAGTACAAAAAAAATAAATCATAAATTTAATTTGACTTTTATATTCAATTTAACTGTATCAGCAATGACTAAATTATATATTATAAACCAAATCGATTTTCAAGAAAACACTTTGTAAATAACATTTATGAATAAATAAATGTGTTAATTCATCCAAATATTCCCACGTCTCGAAAAACAGTGTGTCATGCAGTATCAATTTTGTTATACGGTCATACTGGGTCGCTTCTAAATATAGCTTTGCGATATAATTGCTATGACAATGTGTCGATTGAAATTAAATGGATTTTACGTTTTTGTTACATATTTATATGCATGAGCCCAGATCGTCTTCTATGTGATGGTCATGGATTTTAAACTTATTCCGAATAATATTATCTGGCTAGGTGAAGTGCAGTGTTGTGTTCTATCACTTTTCACAATTTTTCTTAATGTCCATTATTAGAAAGCAAAGATACTCTACCAGCTCTTCTCTATGTACTTAACTCTACTACTATATACTAATATAATTTTGTTATTCTGATTTTGGGTTGTATATTGAAAACAAGTTACCTTTTGTAAATAAATAACGAAAACAGAACGGTGTCGCACGTAATTATTTCGAAATGAGTGTTTATTGTATTCTCCAGCTTTTCTTAACTTTTATAAGTATATGGCTAACTTCCTACAAAAATTTAGCAACTTATTCCTTAACATTTATTTGAATTTAAATAAGTTGATGGCATGTTCGTTGCTATCTTAACCCCTGCTGGGGGCCGATGAACTCTAGTATTGACGCGATACTTCGTATTAAGGTTCCATTGGGTGACGAGATAGGACCTGGATATTAGTTCAGAGAATAGAATTTCTAAGCTTTTACATAGCTTATAGTTTTTGTTACTCCTAATTTTACATAGAATAGATTCAAAAGTTAACTACAATTTTGTAATGTTTTACTAAATTATATGTATTAGGTTCGGTTCCCACTCGACGAAATGAAATGTTTAATATTTTCATTCCTTCCAGGCAAAGCGTGGCGTTAATGAAAGTGGGAAACGAAGTGACGAAGTTTTAGCACTAGGTTCCCTCTTTTAAACACTAGGTTCCCTCTACATACCCTGCTAAAAAAAATATCAAAGATTTTGGCACATTTCTTATAAAAGGTTCCTAACCAGTTATATACAGCTCAGTGGAGTAGGCGAATATTATTAGCAATTGTTTCGATGAATCATTCATGATTAGGTCCCGTCTTATAATCTCAAGGGTTACCACGCATTTGAGTTTTATTAAATATACATTTTGAACAATAAAATTGTTTCTTATAGTTTTCTTAGTATTTACTTCTATTTTTGTCTTACCTATAGTTATGTAGGCTGTTTTTTATAGTAGATCATATATAAAATTTAATTTTATAAGCATCACTTTCGCGTAATGTCAGTGAATCATATTAAAATTTAAAAATCTTGCTCAATCGACACCTATCGGTATGAAAAACAACACCTGATGTTGCTAATTTTGTATATGAGAAATCACTTACTCCGACTTTCTCTCGCCACTCGGTGAGGTCGAGCATCGGTAGGCATTTCTCGGGTTAACACGTTTTACGCAAGCTAATTGTGTCTTACAATTTGTTTTTTTTTCTGTTTCGTGTTACTGTAATTTGTGCGTTCTGATTGCACATCGATTTTATATCAATTGCTACGTGAAAAGAATTTATTTTTTTTAGTAATTAGAAGTAAAGTTCTTCATAGTACAAAAGAGGCCAGTCGTGGCGCAGCGGCACAAAATATGACTGTAAAACCGACTGCTTGTGGGTTCGATCCCCACTCGAGGAGATGAAATATTTACTCAAATTTATATTTCCATTTTCTTCGCTTTGGTGTCGAGGTAAAGCGCGGCGTTGAGTTCTGCCATTCAACACGCAATGCCTCCAGAAAGTGGGGAACGAAGTGTCTTAACACTAGGTTCCCTCTGCTTGAAGAAATTTAAAAGCTGATTTTTAGATTTTAAATTTCTTCATAATACAAAGTACCTTTTTCAAATTTAACCTATGATATTATTTTACGATTATCAACCCGGTAAATCCCTCACATATAGGTTCTTCATGGTTTTTCCCGCATAGCAGGATAGGAGGGAATACAGTGTTAGGAATTCTTTAGACATTGCGTATTGGTAGCTGTGATAATAACAAGATTATATGCAACAATCTTGAATTTATCACAACCATTGCGTTTAGAGTCAAATACTGTCCCACTGTGCAACGGCGGTTTCGATATTCGCTCATATTATGTCTCTAATATATGGACATATTAGGATTACTACATTAATTTACTTCATTAATTTTTAAAATCGATAATCATTATGCCTGTATGTTTTTTTTTCAAATGATTACGTGTAATACGCTCGCAGCGCACAATGCTATTGACCGAGGTGATGGGATGTTATCGAGCGCGGGCTATCGTAAACAGTTGCGCCGGCGCATGCAGATGATTGTGTAAAAATAGACCGGCTTGTACGTTTTTTTTCAAAGATTAATCATACTTTTTTATAGAAACTAATCTTGTATTCATTGTTGGTTATGTTGTTCCTGCAAGTAAGTTTATATATATATGTAAGGTTTATATATTATATTTCGAAGAACATGTAATTAAATCTAACGATGAAGTTTTTTATCACTGGCGGCTTGGTGTGTAGCATAAAATGAATATTTATTTATATAAGGGGACTCTTTTACTTAAGTTTCGTTATTTATTGCTTGAGAATTCACTATATAAATTGTTTTGCCATAAAATGATAAAAAAATTCCTAAAGGCCATCGTAAATCATAAAACAAAAAGTTTATTCATAATATATGACGTAAGGGTACCACTTTAAAATGATTGCAAAAAGGCAAAATTTCAATTCGACGAACGTTCAAAGTGAAGCATTAAGTATCATACCCTTCCTATAAACGATGCAAATTATTAAATAAAACGAAATACGTAACCAACGAAATGCCGCGCGCAGTTATAATAAACTCAAAATATATTTGACGGCGGTATTCGATAAGTATCCGCCGAAATCGATGGTTTCATTTCGATGTCGTTGATAAAATTGTTCATTATTCTGAAAATAAAGTTTGAAATATTTTTTTCAATATTTTTGCCAAGTCGCCAAATGTTTTAAATTTAAACATTATTCTTAAAATAGATCTGAATGAATTGTATTATTTTGACAACTGGAAAAAAAAAGAAATTCATAGAAAAAATATCACTTGTGGTTTTTGATCAATATTCGCCATCATTGAGCAATTTATACACAAGGAAGTTGTCAATTCCATTTGCAACAGTTAATGAGTTTTGCTTATTTTTTATTTATAAAAGTAAAATATATTTATTTATCTTCACCTCGATAGGAAATATTCAATTCTATGTAATTGAAATTTCCTTTTATAATTCCACCATTTTTTATCGACGCTATTGTTCAAGAATTGTTTACTTCGAAGCTTTCCTGTAATCCATAGAGTGCCAAAGGATGATGAGGTAACAAAAGAAGTACACCGTTTCGATTTTTAAGACAAATAAATACTTAGTTATTTGTAGTTCACAGGGTTAGGTTATTGAAAAATATTTAGATTAGAATGTGATAGGGTTAGGTTAGTCCTTCTTGCAGAGCTAAAATATGATTGAATAATTGCTATTTAATTATTAGAAGTCGAATTACTTCCATCTTGTTAATCATGTAGCGCCCCAATATAACAGAAGGCTTAAGATGTAGATACTTGTCCCATCGCCCTTTGAGATATTGTACAATAAATAATATTATACCCTTATAAAATGTACTTATTTGTAACTTCAATAATAACAAATACATAGAATGTTATTTGTACAAGGTAATTTATAGCTTACGCAGTATCCACGTAGCAAGGTAGGCAAATGAAACCTGGTTCCCCATTTTCCGCCAAACACTGGGTGCATTGCGTGTTGATTGGCGAAACTCAATGCAGCGCTTCAACGTGGCGCCCCTGCACCACCTCAAATATACTTCACGAAAAAATAAAATGAAATAAAAAATTGGGGAGAATGGTTTATTTCTTTTTGTATTTTTTCCTCCAAATTATGATTTATTAAATAAATAAACTGTAAACAAACGAAAAATGTTATAATTGACCGTATCCTTGTGCTGTTCTTTTGCGATTTAATTATGCTCAGTTCTCCGGTGCTCATTAAAATAATTCGCTTCTTAAACAATGTTTTGATATAATTCCTTTCGACTTGAAACGGCATTACATGATGGTGGTGGATCTGATTTTATCGCCAGATATTTTCTATACACAAACTTTTATTTTTATTTAGCTTTAAAAATACAAATTATGTTTCGAACTTTTTTGACATACAAATATATATATAATTTTTATACTATGTTTTCATTTTATCAGCTTCACGCTGTATCTCGCACACAGCAGGGTAGGCAGAGGGAACCTAGTGTTAAGACACTCCGTTGCCCACTTTCTGCCGAATTCTGGGCGTGTTGAGTGGCAGAACTCAACGCCGCGCTTAACCTCGACACCAGAGCGAAGAAATGGATATATAAATTTAAGTAAATATTTCATCTCCTCGAGTGGAGATCGAACCCACAACCAGTCGGTTTTACAGTCCGACGTAGTGAGTTCCGCCACTCAACACGCAATGCCTCCAGAATTTGGCAGAAAGTGGGGAACAGAGTGTCTTAACACTAGGTTCCCTCTGCCTACCCTGCTGTGTGCGGGATACAGCGTGAAGCTGATTAAAATACATATATTTGTAGGGTTGTTTGGGTGGCTACATATCTGTCCGTTTTAAATTATTTGTATGCATTATGAAATATTCTTTATATTATGAAGACAGCATAGAACGCGGTGCATCTGAATATTAAATAATTATTGGCTAGTTTGAAATTTGGAGAACAACGTAACTGTTTAATAACCACAAGTCTCTTGCGTCTAGTAAATGTTTGTTAATAAATATTTTAACAGGTTTAAGACGTATATAGGATTCAAAATGACTGGCACATGATATCTCGAGAACAGACATTAAACTTAACATTTGTGTGGTCCACCTTTAATTAGTAAATCGATAGGGTTCCCTAATAACCTTAGAGGTACAATAAGAGAAACATTGCGCAGAAACGAAGCTAACGAGCTGAATAACAGTTTTATCGTGAGCAGTAAATCTGGTGGCTGGCCCTCAAGTGATACAATCTGGGTACAATTGTGTCGCATTCGATTCCCACGTGAAGCTTGCTGTTGCAAAGCCTTATAGTTTTCGATCATATCACTGTATTATACGCAACACTGCCTAGGAATAATAAGAAACTCAATAAATAGAATTATTAAAATTTTATTGTGGTTTCGTTGATTTATAACTTACTTCAGCTTATTGGCATATTATATTGTACCTTTTCAATTGGTAAGTTAATTCACAAGACAGCTTTACTTTATATTAGTAAACAGTAGAAATTGATTAAAATGGTGTTGGCGTAGTTATTATGAAAACAAAAGAAATGGTATGGGTTAACTTGGGGGAACGTAGGGAACGCTATGTAATCTCGGATTTCATTATCGGACACTTAATACTATTATAATGGGCGAGGGGTGAAAAACGCATCGACTTACTCGAATGCAGCAGATTCGGGATCTTAAAAAGTGTGAATTACAGTTCTCTATGTTTTATATAAAGGACGGCGAATGTAATAAAATATTGATAATATTATTATTGAGGCCAGTCGTGGCGCAGGGGCACAGTGTTAATGTAAAATCGGCTGGTTGTGAATTCGATCCCCACTCAAAGAAATGAAATATTTATTTAAATTTATATTTCCATTTCTACGCTCTGGTTATAGTTCTACACTACTTTTACGCCTCTTGAATTCGGCAGAAAGGAAGGAACGGAGTGTCTTAAACTTAACACTAGGTTCCTTTTGGGTACATTGCTGAGTGCGAGATACAGCGTGAAGCTGATTTTTTTTATTGATAATATTCATTATCACTTAATAATAATTTATAATAATTATTCTTATAGACATGTCCATACTAATATGATAAAGTTGAACAGTTTGTTTGGTTGAACGCGCTATTCAGAACCTACTAGCTCGAATTGAACAATTACTTTGTGTTAGATAGTTAGTCCATATGTTGAAGAAGGCTATAGGCTATATAACTTCACGTTAATCAGAGTTACCCCGGACACTTAAAATTTGTTATTATTATTATATTAATTAATATTTCTTATGTGCCACATACAAATCTTATTTATTTCCACTCGACTAGGCACGCGAAGTCGTACGAAAAAGCAATTTACGTATAGTTCATATTGATTATACAACTAAATATACCTTAGTAACCGTATTAAGCTAGTATTTTAGCATCTACAACTCTGTCGATAAAAACGACACGAATAACAGTTTATCGTTTCTCAGTAAATCTCTAGCGATAACACAATCTCCGAACAATATTATGCAATCTTGTAAGAGGATTTACTTCATGCAACATGCGGAAGATCAACCGCGCTGGCTTATACACTTTATCATATTAATAAAGTTGCGCGAACATATTGTGACAGGATTAATCAAGAAGATATAGGTGGACCCTCGCGACTGGGGTTTATCAACCTTGCCAACTATAAGTCTAGGACTTATAATTTGCTTACCAACATTTTGCAACTTTGTGTATCTATTGTACCCACTTCTTCGGATCTTTATATTAAAATATTACTATTTTAAGTAATTTTCTCATTATGACGTTTATTTTTTATGGTGCTAATGTATTCTGTGTCAATCTATTCATGTTTTTATAATGTTTAATAAAGGACAAATAATTTTATATTGGAAACGGAAGTATCTTATTGGAGAACGGAGTGTCTTAACCTGAGGTTCCCAGGTTTTCATACATATGATAAGGAAATATATATACTAATAAAGGAAGTATCTGTAATGATATTATTAAAACAGAAGAAAAATCTAAGAATTAAAATAATATGAAAATAAATGTATTCTGTGCTTAACCGCCAATAAATTAAATCAGGAAACATCGTAGTATTAATATCTTATTGGAATGAAGAAGTACTTTCTTCCAAAAGGATAGCCTGCATTGCGGCTGTAATTAGGTAACATTCATTTTTGAATCGGTTTGCGCTTTCTATCTTAAACATATTTTAAGAGGTATGCTTTTCACTAGCATCGAGATTGTAATTAGGTTAAGTCTTACTCCTAAAACTTATTATTCGCAATGGTAGAATTTAAAGAAATGCGTCACTGTGGAAATGAATCTCCATATCTCCATCCATTTTTATATTAATCTCCATCCATTTTAATATTGATTATTATCTAGTACTAATCTATGACTAGTCAATGACCTCCAATAAAAGTAGAGTAGATTTTTTGATCAAACCTACTGAATTTAGTGTAATATGATTTATCTGGAAGATCGAGTAGATTTTGTTTAGTATGCACAACCTCGTGTTCTTCCACAAAAGCACAGTAGCACAGTTACATAACCAGTTCCTGGCAAAATTCCTGGCTTTCCTATTTGATCAAGTGCTGCCAAGTTTTTTCAACGGGTCAGCTGTGCCAATATTGGCTAGATCGTGACGTACTCACTCTGAAGTGGCTTGCGGTAACTACTGTATGACTTGGAGAGCACATTCCTATAAAGTTTTTGGGATCGTTTTGTTTTAAAGTCAAGTTTGGACAGCTGGATATGTAGCTTCGTGTAGATATACTATTATATATTGCTGCAGTATTCCTAGTGTTTCATTGGCATCAAATATTGTTCTTATATTTTTTTAGTACGGTTTTTATCCAATGATATTAACGGTTTTGCGGAGTATTTTAAAAATCTGAACATCAAACGATGAATTGTTTGTTACAAAATGCTGGAAATAAGATAAAAGATTTTCGTTTTATTATTTTTATGTAAAATTTCAGATTGGAGCTTTATGTTAAACACAACAAATTTATCTATAAAATTATAGCACTAAAACATTTATTTAAGTCCGGCAAATTAAAAATATAAGTCAAAGAATCTTGCAGATACAGTTTAGTATTTAATAGGGACGCATTCGCTCACAATTTCAAGTGTACTAAGTACAAGAAATGCGAGAAATTGCAATACTTAAACACTTAAAATAAGCGTTAATGCAAGAAGAAATTCTAGAAAAGGAAAAGTAATAATTCCTATGTAATCTTTATAATGATGCATGTGATACAGCCTATCATTGTTTATTTTTATTTTTAAAGTCTATAAACATTCTGTACCTATATGAGAGTACTCGAGTCGTTACAGGAAATGAATTTAAAGGAAATTTCTCGTTCTTTCGAATCGAATTACTTTTGAACATCGCTCCAGCTATCTGAAGAACGGTTGTCGTTTCATATATAAACTTTTTTGATGTGAGTGCTCCTTAAATGCAATATAGTAGAAGTGTACGTATGCCTATTTCTATGTGTATTAACTCTTGTGTGTAAACAGCCTTATTATTTCTAGGTGCCTTTTTAACTTTCATGACACAGTGATACAAAAATTATAAATAGTTATTATGAAAGTAATATATTAAATAGTTTACATGTGTATGATGTATAATATCATTAATAATTTTAATATAACTTCAAAATTGTTCCCGTTTTTAAATTTCCATCTTTATTATCCCCTGCGCGACGCAAAAAAGAAGGATAATGTGTTTATGATAATTATTTATAGTTATATCTTTTTATTAAACACCTACATTTCGGCGTAAATTGTACTACTTCCACGTCGTCTTCAACGTTGTCATTGTTATTTGATATTATTGTTAAGGTTATTTTTTTATAATATTCTTTTAGTCATCTATGGTTTCCAAATAAGTTACTGCATACAATGCTTCTTAATAAGTTCTTTGATTTTCACGATTGTTACACATTTTAAATGAAACTATTTTAACCGAATTAATCGCGTATATTTGGTATTATACATTTTTGGAAACCTGACGTTTCGAACACTTTGCAGTAGTCCGTGGTCACGGGTAGACGGGTTTCCAAAAAAGAATAATCTTAAATATACGCAATTAATCCGGTTAAAATAGTTTCATTTAAAAGTGCTTCTTTTCTATATATATCTATATCTTCTACTCCATATTAGTACTGCAGTGATGTCTCTTAAGAAATTTATTTCTCGTCAGCTATGTTCTATATTTAAATATAGCGTCGCTTAACTTTCTTTTTTTATATAATTTCTTGTTCTAAGATTTTTTCTCTGTATTCATCATTTTTATTAAATCAAATGTATATATTTTATATATTTTTTGATATCAATATATTTGTCAGTCGAGGCTGCTGTTGAACGCAGTGAAACAGCATCTAATCATTTTCATTTCTAATTATTTTCATTTCTTCATCCTGCCAGACAAATTGCAGCTTTTAGTTCTGCCACTCACCGAATTGCCAAATTAAAGGAGTGGTGATGTAGAGTGTTTTAAGACTACGTTCCCTCTGCCTATTCTGCTTTCAAGAGACATCCTAGTGACAGGCGGACTGACAGACGGATTAAGAGAGTCCTACTTTCGCCCTTTGAATACGCAAACTAAAAAGCGTGAAGCTGCTTATATATGTGTTAGAAAATATATAAGTTAAGAGACATCAATCAAAGGCTAATTTTAAATGGCTCCATTCTCTATTTTTCATTTATTTGGAGATATCATTTATAACGTGACATAACCCCGCTAAAGTCAACCAGATTTCAAAAGTAAAGCTGTACTAAGGTGAGATTTATGTCCACAATCGCTAGGATTATCGGTATAATTCCCAACTGTGGCATGCTTACAAGATCTAGTATAATACATTTTAAAAATATATACCAACATATGTACATGTTGAAGAGTGACGATATATACGTATTCCTCACTCATCTATCGATACATACAAGAGACAATCCTAATTTATTTAATGACGAGTCCTGGTGTGAAAGGCCAATTTACCCACTCGGTGGTAATTTCGACAAATTGCTGCCATTGTTCTACGCTTTGCCAATTGCGTCTCTTTTAAAAACTCTACCGCTCGTCTCCACTAATTTGTGGCTTTATTAATTTAATGTATACGCTTGTTTATTCTTTTGCCTTTTATGGTATTCGTCGCCAGCAATCTTGTTTTCGTGATATGATAAATCCCTTTTTTCCCTGTTCACGTAGGAATTATGGGGAATCTTATCTTAGTGCTCCCATGCTCTTTAATTTAACTCCATGCCTAATTTTAACTTTTAAGACCAGTGGTTTCGTTTGTTGCTTATCTGTCAGTCACTCAGTAACGGAAGTTTATATATAGATATAGATACGTTTATTAGTTTTAATTGTAATATTGAAAAAAAAAGGGATTTATACCTAATATATTATATTAAGTACTATATTTTTATTTAAATCAAAAAGCCTGTATGTTAATAATGACAAAATGAAACTTTAAAATAAAACCTGTGATAACTTAATGCAAACAAACTTTAACAAAATATCAAATTTTGCCAACAATGCCGCTCTGTTGAAAATTAACTGAACTCGCTTATTCTAGGCTGCGGTCAGTTCGTGTCAAAATGAACGGCGAAATTCGCCACTTTTATCGTTGTTCTGACACTTTTATACAAAAAATAACAGATATCCGTGCATAACAAACATTATATCACCAAAACATAGTGATAGAATTAGTTTTTAGAATATTTATCTTATAGGGCATCATTGCGCAGGGGATTTGCGTCTCACATACCACTGTAAACGTATTGGTTTTAGGTTCGACTCCTACTCAGGAAATGAATTGTTTTCATTTCCTTGTCTTGGAAGACAAAGCGCGGTATACCCTCAACGCGCAATGTCTAGGTTTAATAAACACTACGTTTCCTCTACCTTGCCCCCTATTGTAAAAAAACCGTAAGTGCTTTGCTTTTTAATATTTTTTTGTTCCTAATCGGATTACTTTATTACTTCATAATATATCAAATTAGAAACTTCTGTAAAGATCTCAGTATATTATGTGTGAGCATATTATTAAATATTCACATATCCATTTTTTTTCATTTTATACCCTTACAACCTTTACGTTTACTGCATCACGAATACCTCTGCTACCTCCTTACAGTCTATCTAGATTAGAGATAATCTCATCATCATCGAGAACACAATGTGAAATAAATGTTTAGCTTTATTTATTATTAAATTTTACTTTATTTTAGGAACGAAATCTTATACGAATTGTAGAAGTTTTATCTTTGTAGCTTGTTTGTAGAAAATTCTATTAAGTCGTCCGTCGTAGCCTATGGTCTACATCTCTGTACATACGTGTGTATTATATGAGTTTTTATTGTACCCACTATTGTATTTTAGGCAGAATTTTTTTTTCCTAAAAAAAGTACAAAGCTGTTTACCGTCGTCCTGTTGATTATGAATAAGTCTATTATACTGAATTAAATTAACATTAAGGCCAGTCGTGGTGCAGGAGCACAAAGTGTAAGCGTGACTGGTCGTGGGTTCGATCTCCACTTGGGGATATGAAATATTTATTGAAATTTATATTTCCATTTCTTCGCTCTGGTGTCGCGGTAAAGTGCGGGTACCCAGATTGTTTGATTTGAAAAATCACCGCTGCTATTGCAAATTAAACATAATAAGGATTATGTAAGCACTTTCGTAAAGAATTGGCTGTATTTTAAAATATCCTTATGATATTATTATTGTAATAATTTATTATTATAATTAATTTCTGTTTTGTATGTCCATAATTGAACTTTTCAGTACAAGATTTTTGTCCGTCTTCGAAGAAATAATTGTATATCAAAAAATTGTATAATATAAAATATCAAAGAAATCCATGTTTCGTGGTTATCTGCACATAGTACTGAAGGTAATAGAAGAATTGAAAGGTTTTCTCAAAAGTTATTTTAGGAAACGTCAACTCTATAGAATTTTTGTAGAGGTCTTTAGAAATTTTTGATTAAAAATATGACAAAGAACTAAAAAGTTTTAGTATTTTATAATAGACATAGATTTGTAGGTTTTATACATATTGTATATATATTGGAGTATCTATGTTGGGGTGTGCATATGTTGTATGTTGGTTTCATGTTCGTTATCTGTAGCGCCTGCCGGATTACGACTCTATATAGTGCTGGTGTATCGCACTTTGTATTAACGTTGCGTTGTGCAATTGTACGAAAATGCTCACTTGAAATTGTAATGCCATTTTAAGCTTCCAAGAAATACATTTTAAAACACATTGTTTTCATTTGCGGTAATTTTATTGCTTTAGATTTTAATAAACACGCTTGCCTAAACTGAAAGCTTATTATAAAATGTTGCTTGTGAAAATATTTTTAAAGATCATACTGTTTTTAAAACATTATTTGCGATTTTTTAACTTTTTCGTTGTAGAAAATTACTATTTGCAATTAACATTTGTAATTTTATATCACAGTCGATGATGACAGTACTTACTGTAAGAGCTATAGAATTTTTTATTATGATCACATCATAGCTCAATTGTATTGGCTACGTTCACAGAACGAATCGTAATAATGTTCGGACTTTACTTACCGGATCTCTTGTTCAAGTCCGTTGTTATAACAATGACTTCTATTTCTATGTAAAAGCCGATAAATTAAATTCATCTATTTGTGATTGGGTCCATTTCAGTAGATCGAAATGAGTTGCTTTGTCTTGAGTTGAGTGTAAAAACGGTCTTACCGAGCAAGTTATTCCGGACCTTTCGGGTCGGTGTTTTCCGAACAATTACATCCTGATCTGGGCTTAATAGCATTCGAGAACAGACAACGCGTCATTCTCAAGCAGATTGACTGCATTTGAATTGCTAAAATGTACCTATTACTTGCACTAGCAAGGTTTAATGCTTTATTTATACTGACTTTGCAATATTTCTGTGTAATTTTGTTTGTCATTATATTTGAAATCTGGTTTCATTTTGATAAGGTAGTGTGGTAAGTTGAGATAACGATTGTGTATTATTTTATGGTCGTTTATAAGTTAATTAAATGTATGTAAGTAATGAAATAATTCTTTTATTTACATAATTTCTTTATCTACTATTATTATATTATTAGTAAAATGGATTAACAATTACAAAAGGTAATGCAATAGTAAATACGTATCTCTCAAAACTTCTTATATATTATGTATTATAATATAACCATAATTTAGAATACAGAAACATTTTAGACTACACGATATTCGATCGATTTTTGTACTTGAATGTGTAATGTGCCCCATTCATTACTTAGCATTTAGATAGCTACTCTAGAAGGCCGGACGTCCACACTGAATGTGATTGAACTGATAAGTAGTAACCGACTGGATGTAATGTATAGAACTGCGGCGTGTACAATAAATATGGCACGTGATACGCAGTATTGGAGGTACATATAGTTTACAGTTAATCATAATATTTTTACTTATCTAGGATCAAAAACATATTCCAATTAATTGAAACATACTAGATTAGTTATTCATGTTTATTAATTTAATGATAATAACAAAAAAAATAATCGTAACGACTTTACTATAATTCTGTCCACTTTTCTTCAACTTTGTCTCTATCTATAGTCGTCAATACTCCTCAAAGCAATGCGTTCTTTTTATTTTTATGTGTTCACAATTTTTATAGAAAATACCGACTAAGAAAGTATAATACAATTAGTTTCTGCGGCACAGTTCATAAAAAGTATAGTTTCTCTTAGGAGCGTATTATTATTTCATTGCAAGCATCTCTCGAGGGATACACGCTACGCTAGCTGAGCTAGAATGCAAAGGAAAATCCTAGAGTTTCATCGTGGAAAATAGACGCAAAATAAAGACCTCATTTTACATTGCATATCGGATGGGTTGACTTGAATAAGGGATGATTAGAACATATCGTTGTACTAGGAGAAATGATGCGACACTAGCATTGGTATAATTGTGTAGGTATGCGTTTGTCCAGCTGTTAATGTATGTACAGTATTGAAATTATATGATATATTTCTTTGGTCTGTAATTTTATATATGTTTTAAAATACTATAGGAGCTTGCAGAACCAAATATGGATGATTTAATATAATAATTTATCACTTTCTTAATAGAAATTAATTTGGTGTCGCTGTGTATTCATTGTCTTTACACAGTGAATGTTCGCGGTATATTAAGTAAGTATGCTATAGGTTTTTAATAAGCTTAACTTAACGTTTACCATGAAAAAAATATGTACTCCTAAAATAATGTTTTTTGTTACTTAAACAAATCCCTACATTTATATTAAAACAGCTGTTCCCAATGTGTAAAAAGTAGGTACATTTGTATATTTTTTCTATTTTTTCGACGACACGTTTTCTTTCATAATCATAACAAAACTCAGTAAACATATCATGACTATTTGGGACGAAACTGGAGCATGTGCAAAGGCAACTTTGTTCTTTTATATGCAAACAGATGCTTTCGGATAAGTGATAAAAATAGACCAATGTTTGTTTCCCAATGGACTTAATGCTCTTTGTACTGAACGATGTCACAGATATTTTCTTTATCTAAGTCTAATCTGTTTTGGGTTGCAAAGTTGCCTTGCAAAATGTCACTCACAAGGATATACAGATAGCTGTGTCCTTTTATAACTATTTGTTTAAGGCGGGTGTTGGCTAAGATAGCTATCTAATATTATCCGTCAATATAAGAAAACTTGTTTTTAATGTTTACCTACCTATATTTTTCATATTTAAATCTGTTTGAAGAATCTGTACTTCAAAAACAAAAATTCAAGGAATTCTTTGGTGTCCGTCCGTCTGTCCGTCTGTTCGTTTATCAAGACCATTTTTTGTAATAGTTAACAACTATCAAATTATGACATTATTTCTGCTGCAGTATCATTGCACATGATATTCCTACTGTGCTGTATTCTAAAACGTAAAGGTAACTCAGGATTTTTAACACGGCCTTGCACATGACTAACATATGTTCATATTTGACAACACCAGAGGCCGCCCGTGTAACGGACCTAAACAAGTAGTAAATTTATGTAGTCATTAGAGTAGAGTTCATTGAACCCCGATCACTAGACAGATGCTTGTTTACATCCACGCTTTAAGCGTTAATGGGGTCGAATAGCCGTTAATTAATGCGTAGAGTTGATTGGCTGCAAATCAAAGGGACGCCGGGGTTGTGTTGAGGAATATTTTTTTTGTTCCTTTATTAGATGTTACGACGTAAATGTATTTTAGGCATGTATAGTGGGTACTTTTATCAGAATATATTTTTTATTTATAATATAAGATAGCGAATGTGATGTCGCGTTGTTAATGTTTCATGGATGGAGATCGAACTCACAACCTGTCGCGTTTACAGTCGCACGCTTGTGCCCCTGCTCCACGACGGCCTCATGCAAATAAATTTACTTCAAACTTTATAACTTAAACTAGCCAAAAGGTTGCATGCGCTATGCTAAAATATTGTAAATTTACATTTATTCGTTTCGTCTATCCGTTTGCTTCTTTGTTGGATTTACGTCAACGAAATGTTTTATGTTACTCCTTCTTTCCTATCATATTAGGTTTAATAATAAAAATGTTGGAATGTTTATGTGGGAGATTTTTATATTTGTTTTTAATGCGATTTTAGCCATTTTGAAAAAGTAAAACGTAACCTTAAGTAACAACTAGAAAAGATTTAAAAATGCATAAGTAAATATATGAGAAACGATTTAACTAATTAAGAAGTACCAGTGTAGTAGAGTCTATACTTTATGCAATTCGTTAGCGCTATGGTCGTAAAACAGTTCACATCAAAGTCTTGTATTAAAACTGGCGACTTCTGAAATTTTACACGTAAATTCAGTCTGCAATATGACTTGACGTGTTTAGATGGCTGAATAAATTTGTTTGCACTGGCTGGCTTCGCTTGATTTTATTAAGTTCTTGAAATTCGTGAACTCGTGACCTGAATTTTAAATATTGTTCATTGCATTTGTAAGAAACGTACCTACGTCGAGAATGACATAGTGCAGCTCTTGCTGAAAAATATGTCGTATTTAGTGATATGATTTGTACTGGTTTTTTATTACATATATTTTAGTCATATTAGGGCATTTTTTATTGAATTCACATTGACGTACTTTTACTAAAATGCTTTCCGAACTACATCGATTATGTTATCAAATCATTAAAGTATACATAAAAACTGCAATTCCAAACAATTTATAATATTACGTCATTAAAATACTTGTTACAAATCGATATATTGCAATATAATAGATATATAGATAGGTTCTAAACAATCACCAGCTTGTATTGTACGGTTTGTGTGAAAAGAATGAGTATTGATTGCATTAATAAATTCCGTTGAACATCGTTTGCCAGGTAACTGTGCAGACAGGTCATTGTTCTGGCACGTTAGTATTCGCGACGACAGGTGGCGCGCGTGACACCAGTTTCCGGCGCAGGCGCATATTTAGGATACATGCACCACGATTTGACATTGTAAGGTAGAGCTCATATTGTATTATAATCACATGTAAAATATAATTAAAATGTTATTTAATTATATTTTACATGTGATTACAATATGTGATACAATTTTTTTTGTTAAAATTAAGAAATTCTGTGAAATGTGAGAGCGCATCAAAATTTACACACATTTTTTAAATTATGGAATTTTACAGTATGGATTTTTAAATATTTTTTTTATATTTCTAATTTTTTTTTGTAAACTAATATAAATAAATTATTGGTTTTAGAAATATAATGAAATGTTATAAAATAATTGATACATTTTCCATTTACTTAATGTCTATATAGTTCTATTTTTATTATGTCGACCATTGCTGGTAGCTAGAAACGACACCCGTTCGCGGTTTAAGCGACATTATTTATTTACAATGCAACTTGAACATTTTACGAGCCTTATCAGTCAGTACTGTCTGAGCTGCCGATGTGTCAACATCGCGTTATAGGGCTATCGCAAATAAAACACAACGTTATTCAGATTTCCTTTCTTTCCTTTAATAATGTGATAAATAGACCGTAGTAGGATAATTAGTCTTTAATTAAACTCATTATTCGTATTGACGTTAAATATGTAAAATTATTAAATAAGTAATAAGATAATTCACTCCTTAAAACATTCGATGAATAACATTTATACTATATACTTTACTTTGTTATAGACAGAGATAAATATAGAAAATTGTTAGTATCATTTTAATTAGATAGGGCAGCCCTAATTTGACGCCAGTTCATGCCGCTCGTCAAACGGATATTTAATCACGAATCCTTGAATAGTGAACCTCATTATTGTCGCCGTTGTAGTGGCATTTGTTTTTTATCGCGACCGGAAATACACTCCATCACAGGACGTAGCAGATGTTTTAAAATTAATTTTAAAATTCGCGTTATCTGGCAATTTATTATAAAGTGCCATCGTAATTTATAACGATTTCGAAAATATGTATGTACTTTAAGTGTCCATTAATTTTTTTTATTTGTGCTATTATCGTTTTTGGGGGATATGTGATTGTGGAAACATAAGCTTTAATGTTTGTTGTTTTAAATTATCCATTTAATCAAAAGAAAATTTTTAGAATCAAACGAGATATCGCCAAATCGACATATAAGACAAACTGTGATCGCCTCAGGGCGTTAAATCATAGATAAGTGAACTAAAGTGCTTCTTTACCAAAAAAAAAAACATCCGTATGACTAAGCCTTAAATGTAAGAACGAATAACCTTAAAGGACCAACTTAGAATTTTGTAACCGTTTTTTATTAGTGTACAAACGCCTTAATTTTATACTGACTAGTGATAAGTAGGATAGTGATATGGTGAATGTTTTTTTACTTGACCATGGAGTGAAAGTGGTGTGATATAAAGTATTCAACTTGGAGCCATCGAGCACGTGGTCATCATGGAGCGCTGTGACGGGTTCTTGCTGTATAGGAAGCCGGTGTACAGGGTGTTCCAGTATTTGGAAACGTAAGTATCTAATTAATTATTATTCACGGTGTTTGTTTTGAACGCGCTCCTATAAGGAAGAGGAAGTGGTATTGTATATTTGTTCTGATTATTGATTTTGATTTTTAATTAGAATAACTCATCGGTATTATTTTTTTATATACTTTTGTAGTAATAAAAGTACGTTATTACAGTAAAAGTTTACTTTAATTTTTGAATTTTATGGATAAATATAGAGAATTCTAGCGTTCGGTTCTGTCTTACCTTTGGGAAAACTGGTTTTCACGTTTTAAGTAAATAGAATGCAAAGTTATTATTGAAATGGATGCATTATGCGAAACTTTATGAAATCTATATTATATATTTTCCTACTAAATATTATACAAATTTAGAGTATCTACTGCAATACATCTTGAAATGTTCATCCATAAAAGGAAAGTTTTTTAAAATGAATAAAATTACTGACAAAAAAGGGAAAAAATGTTCGAAAGAAGACGTGTTATATTGTGCTCATCATAATAAGATGGTGTCATGTAAGTAAATTAAGCAATGTCACTTGTCGCAGTTGATTTGAAAATTATTTCATCCTGGTGACTTACGACATAATGCCGTCGCGTGTCAGAACCACTTTATCCATTAGTTAAATTTTAGATGTAATTTTATGAATATTACCTACTACTATATGACTCTTTAAGTGGATTAAAATCCATTGTTTTTTTAATGTTATATATATTTATTAAGTTTTAGTCTTTTTTATTAAAAAGCTATATATTGTTTAACTTTTTATAACAAAACATATTTAGATTATTAAATATGGCCTAAAATTGATATTGTTTGTATCTATTACAAAATACTATTTATACATATATTTCTATGCAACCTCAGTATTTTCGTTTTTAAGGTTCCGTAGCTAAATGGCGAAAAACGGAACCCATACAATTTCGTCATGTCAGTCTGTATTTTCGTTCGTCCGTGTCACAATCATTTCACTCGGAGATTATGGATATGAAATTTAGAAGGTATATTTAAAGAACCGCTACAAAATGTAGTAGTACGATTTTAAAAAAATAAATTATTAATGGTAGCACTCCATATATGTAACTGAGGGATTAAATAAAATCCGAGGGAGCATGCCGCATCGGGTGTCATCAGATAAGTCTTTTTAAATAGTATGGAAATTTCTAAGAAAGCTTTTTGATTTTGCCAATACTTTAAGTGTCAATTACAATTTTACCCTCCGTAGTTAGAGAAAGGGTCTAACTACGGAGAGTAAAATTGTAAAAATATTGAGATTCTATGAAAATTTCAAACGTTAACAAAAAGAAAGTTGATTTCGTGATTTAAGTAAACAAGGATAATTTCGATGAAAATATCTTTCGATATAATTGATTTTAGCTATTTTTAACCGATTAAAAAAGCGGGGGCTTTTTGAAATCGGGTAAAAAAGCATATCAAGAATAATACAATGGTGATGGTCGTAAAATATAGTTATTTGTTTGTTGCTACGGAATCCGTCATAGGCGAGTCTGACTCGCTTTGGCCACTTTTTTTTGTAGTAGGTCAATCTAACAATGCATTGTTTAAATTTTAACTAAGTAAACAAAATAATTGTTTACAATGCTGTTTTTATTTAATATGATGTGTATGAGAAATATTCTTTTTCAACACTTTTTTATTAGATCCACTTGTAACTACGTCATAAAATGTAAGTAACAATCAACCCCTTCAGAGGTTGTTATTAACTACCACCTGTCTAACCATAGTTAACTGTGAGCACATTCTATACCACTTGTACTTTTTATAGAAAAAGTTTTGCTTTTTAAGAAATTAGTGTAACAATGAAATTAAAATTTCACAAAACAAACTACGTAAGAATGAACGACATTATTTTTAATCTACCAAACAATTAATTGACCTGAAAGTAAGATGTACAGTTAATATGGGATGGGTGAATAACAGATGAGCTCTGGCTAAAGCTAACACTCTGCAAGTTTGATGAGGCTCGCAGACAGGACAAAAGCATTAGCTGGACCCTCCGGACTTGTCACTATATAAATACAGGTGACATACGCCCCCTTTTGCTTTGGAATTGTTACTTGGTTTTTTTATATTGTGTATGTTAATTATTAATGTTATTATGAAATATATTCTTATGTTTCTTTATTATTATATAATTTAAATAAGCATTATAAATTACTTTGAATAATGGAACCTTATATAACCTTATAACTTACAGTCAAGTAGACTGTTTTACCAGATTGGAAACTCTTATATATCATATTTATGCTGAGGAAACAGGATATATGCAGACTATAGTGGAGAGTGTACACCACTCTTCCACCAATCTTTTCGTACAGTAAATTTAAAAATATCAAATATGAATATATTTTCGTATAGGCGTAATTAAGTGCCGAAAACCTTTATACCTCAATGCAAGCTGTCAATAGTAATAAATTTGCGCTACGTAATTGACTTACAGTGCTATTGTGTTGCCATTCGAGATTTTAATCCAATTTCAATCGAATGGCAACATTCGAATAATCGATATCGTAATCAGATTGTGTCAAATGATTTTTATGAGTTCAATTGTGGTGGTATTGTTAATGGTTTGTTTTCTTCAGGTTTTTGAATAGAAGTAAACTAATATTCGATTCTTAAGACGAAGTCGTCTTAAAATATATGTATTTATAAAGATTAGATGTTATTATTGTATGCTATTATAAGTGTGTCGACTCAAAACCTATCTAGGATATCACCATCAGCCTGTCCTAGTCCACTGCTGGACATAGGCCTCTCCAATGAAAAAAAAATCGTTCATATTATTACATCGCCTTTATCTTGATCAATAGTGACCTAGATAAAGGTAAAGACGATGTATGGAGAAGCTTAAACATTTCACATTCAATGTAGTGCAACTGATGAAGAGAATCAAAAACTTTTAATTACCAATCTATTCTTAGCATGAAGCATGAACTGAAGTTCCCCTATTTTAAACGTTATCTTGTTCGTTTTAAAGTAGTCATTTTTAAAATACTTCCTTTTAAAATGTTTTTTAGAGTCGTGATTGTTCTTTTTATAACTAGCAAAGGGGTAGGATGTTTTCATTACGTATCTTTATGTATAGTATTATACAATAGACTGTTAAGTGTTCCTAATGCGTCATCTAATTAGTTATTTTTGTCGACTGTTTTGAGTTCTTTTTGTAACTAACTATATTCTGTATTATTCCTTCCTATGAATTTAATTAATTACAAAATCCTAATACTCTATTATGATGACTTTCAAAATATTTAATATAATTTAAAAGATCCTCACTACAAGACAACAATTAGAATAGATATTTAAATTCCAATATTTTTTCTCATTGGGCGTAATAACATGCGATTGTGAGATCCGATACCACTAGACTTAAGGGAATATTTATAATAAACTTTAGAGTACCTAGTCATAAGGAATGTTTCGTTAGATTCTACTGTTTGATTAACCCTGCAATAAATAGATAAAAATACTGAATAGTCAGTTAGTTAACTTATCAATAAATATTTACAGTCTAGTCCAATAAAAACATAAGCGATGCGAATACAGCTGCGATGACAAATTAAATTTTTTATGTACATATTTATGTATATTGGAGCGTCGTGTGTTTAATAGTAAAATTGTAATATATTGCGATATGAATTTAGGTCAACATAATATTACAAGGAAAATTCATTTCATCAGTGCAAGAGCAATCTTCTAAAATGTGTACGTACGAAAAAGGTCGCGGTTAATGTAATAAAGGTCTTTGTCCCGTCCGACATCGCAAGCAAACATTTTGATGAACATCCTAACATTTTCTTGGCCTTAAAATTTACTCATTTTATTTTAAACAACAAAATTTACTGTTTTTTTATGTGCATTGTAAGATTTCGTTGATTTTGTTATTTATTTTACGTGTTTTGTATAATGCGAAGAAATTTGTCGCCAAACGGTTTTACTTGTTATAGTGAATTGATCATTGATTTCGTCGTCATATTTATTTTGCTGCCAAATAAGTAAGCTTTAGAAAAATAGTAGTTTAACTTCTTTTCTTCTTCTCGTCTTTCAAACTTATTGTTGGGCAGAAGTTGTTCACAGTAAAGAAGAGGCTCTGGCTGTATACCCTTGACAAATGTCAAAGTTATTGAGTTTGGCAAAGGGTACTTCTTTTGCAGCTACCATCCTATGGACTTCCAGAGAAACTTTGCAAACGGAACGCCAGTTCTCGATCAAAGTCGCTGGCGACGGTTATTGCTCGGAACCCTAACCCATCAAAGCTGGTGCTCAACAATCTCGTACATTATAAACAACAAACATATATTCCTACTATAAAAAGCACAAGCAATATCTATCTATAATACTTTTCTATTTGACCGGCTTCAAAGAGGGCAATTTGAAAAAAAAAAATGGATTGCCTGATCATCTCATGGCGAGGGTTAGGAGAAACTGTTTGGCTATATACCATTTGAATTCTTCTACGGTACTGAACGTCTCTGTAAACAATATCATCCTCACCACCTGGGTTCCTAGGTCAGTTCTCGGTATGCCAGATGGCTATTTCCAGGGACATGCCAAATTATGGACGTGTAGTGAATATTAACTTTTAATAAAATTAATTAATAATAATATATACAAATACTACACTATATTCTATTTTCAAATTTACTTAAAACTAAAGTTAATATTTATATTTATTATAATTCATCCGCACGCAGCGCATTCGCAAGATAAACTTGTTTCGAGTTTTTTTGCTGTGCGTGACGTAGCCTGCTTGCTAGCTACGAGTAAAGAGTCGGCTACTATCGCTTGCGACGTTCACTTGTTTTAATATTGTACTCATTGCTTGTTTTCAATTTTAAGCCTTATCTTCTTGCTAATACGTATCTGTTTCGCTTATCTGTTTCTTTTACTATTTCTTTAAATTTCTTTATTTCCTTCTGTGAGTGTGTAAAATTATTCTCTTGTGTATCTTCTTAAAGTGTAAATAAATTTGGACAAT
>JAAIXJ010001783.1:0-368843 GCA_013403705.1 Heliconius hermathena | reverse complement strand
CTAATACGTATCTGTTTCGCTTATCTGTTTCTTTTACTATTTCTTTAAATTTCTTTATTTCCTTCTGTGAGTGTGTAAAATTATTCTCTTGTGTATCTTCTTAAAGTGTAAATAAATTTGGACAATTATTCCACAAAATTTTGGAAATTTAATTTCACTCCATAATTGAAAATATAGAATATTATTAAATAGCGTAGTTCCGCTATAGACGTACTAAATATCACCAGACGTATTTTCGGATAATTTCAATATTGGGATTTTCAAGGGGGCAGAACAATCAATTTCTTAAAGCTGGCGACACATTATTGGTTTCTCTAGTGTTGTAAATGTTCAAGCGCAACGGTGTAATCACTTAACATAAATTGACCTGATGGTACTAATTTATTTAAATATATATATATCAAAAATTAAAGCATACTCTTCGGTTTGCCACATATAATTGTGATCTCTAAAATGTCATTGAAGCTAATTTAATATTAAAATTTTACCAGATTAACCAACTTTTATGATTCTTAATCTGTTGAAATCTTATTATATTAGTTACCTAAAAAAATGTTTATTATCTCTCACGTTGGCCTCCTTATTCCATATAGGTACATACGTATAATATATACTAAAATCGAAATAAATTTCACGCTGTATCCCGCACACAGCAGGGTAGGCAACAAGAACCTAGTGTTAAGACACTCCATTCTCCACTTTCTGCCCAATTCTGGAGGCATTGCGTGTTGAGTGGCGGAACCCAACGCCGCGCTTTGCCTCGATACCAGAGCGAAGAAATGAAAATATAAATATATGTAAAAATTTAATCTCCTCGAGTGGGGACGAAACCCACAACCAGTCGGTTTTACAGTCACACTTTGCCTCTGCACCACGATTGGCCTCATTCACAATATATTCTATTACTTATTTATTATATTAAAAATCCCATTGAATTAATAAATGTGATCCCCTTTTATCATGCCAATTTAATATTGTAGTTCAAAATACATATTATATAAATAGAAGGAAAAATTTGGCGTATTTCGTAACAGTTAATAAAAATTCTCTTTCTATATTAAACTTATTTCTTCCACTCTCGTAAAGTATCATATTACAGCCGCAGGGCACTAATGTTCCAGTTTGTGAATTTATGGCTGGAGTAATCGATAGTTATATGCTACCCTCGGGGGCTGGCAGGCGAACAACCCTTTGGAAATCTGCTTTGATATAGGGGTTAGTTAGGAAACGTGTGAAAATGTTATTTTGAAGAATTATAAGGTTTCACATTCGTGAAATGTATTATATGTGTGTATTATATTTATTTATATAAGCTTAAGTATTGTTGCTATGTATGTACATGCCACTCGAGGAAATGAAATGTTTATATAAATTTATATATCCATTTATTCGCTCTGGTGTGGAGGAAAGTGGAGAACGGAGTATCATACTTAACATTAGGTTCCCTCTGTCTATCCTGCCGTGTACGGGATACAACGTGAAGCTGAATAATAAATAATAATAAATCTAAATTAACTGCCATGTTATACATATATTCCGACAGCCGTTTCGATTTAATCAACCGTATCTGCGGTCAAAATTACATAGATCATTAGAATGTAACCGTGTGTTATTTTGGTTATTTTGATTATTTCTAATTATCTAACCACGAGGTTAAAGTCACATGTTAGAGTTACATTTATATATGTTGACTTCAAATACAAATAAAATCTGTTCTTTAAGTACTATCTGCGGTCCTGTAGCCACTAGGCCATAAAGAACCATTTTAATGCTTAAGCGTGGTAGACAGAACATAGTATATATGTACATATGTACGTATAAATATGGATGTATTAATGTCTCACTATAAAAATAATGTATGCTGTAGTAGGTACATATAGCTATTAAACATATGGCAAAGTAGGCAGTACGTTCTTAGAATTTCAAAGCCATCCCCCTTCCCACACATCTGCCCTTAATTAATTAACACCATAACAATATGGTCATAGCGCGCGAAGTTCTCTCACATATTACGTGTCATGTAGGGTGTGTTGATAATTGATATTAAAAAACATATAAGTGCTTTATATTGTTTATTTTTATATTGATATTAAACAGGATAATCTGTTGTATATAAAAGGAGAAATGAGTTGGTTTCTATTTCCTTTGTAAGACAGTTCAGCCGCCAAGCCGCAATACAATGTCTCGAAATTGGCCAGAAAGTAAAGAACAGAGTGTGACTAGGTCCTTTCTATCAGCTTTGCTATATGTAGGATACAAATATATATTATACAAAAGGGATTTCTAAAATTATAAAAAGGTTAGGAAAATAGATCTTTAAAATTATAAAAAGATTAGGAAACCGTCTAAAATATTAACGTCTCGTCTCGCATTCTCTCTCTTTAAATATTCATTCTCAGTAATAGTATTCATTAGTCTTTTAAGCTTTATGAAAATCTTTCTACAGAGATGACAAAAGATGTGATAACTAGAAATTTGCTCGAGGACGTGTAAAATTTGCCTGGTGCAGGGGACGATAATAAATTACAACACCTACTAGTTTATAAAAATATATAAAAAACATTTTAAAAACTGATTTATATGTTGATATCAACATAATATAATATTAAATTAAAAAATATATATTTATAAATGAAAATATATGTTTTTTTTAGACACATGAAGAGAATGTTGGGTTTTCATTATTTAATATTTATAAGTTCATTGTTTATTTAACTAGCAAAAAACTTTCTGAAAAATTTAATTTAAAAAATATAACATATACTATCTAGACTGTACGGCTTACTGGAACCCTAAAGTACAAAACGCTAGGTATCAAGCCCTTTATTAATACACCCTCAGAATAAATACACTGGGGGTTGCATCATAATGCAGAGGGCTGCTTTTACTTGAAATCACATATGATTTTATGGTTATGTTATTGCAGTCTTTTGTTAGAATTAAACTGACATAATTTATGGCAGTTTCTTTTGAAGGGACTGTAATCAACTAAAATATTTCAAATACTCCTGATGAATTACTGCTGTTTTCTAATATTTTCTAGTTTTCTATAAGTACGTTCCGATTTAATTAAATGTTGGTAATGTCGGGTATTATTGTTATATATGATATTAAAATCAATCCTGATGGCTTGGGGCTTTCCTCGTAAAATAAGATTCACGAAACGGTTTTAAAACTTAGTCTTTAACTAACTACTTATATGCCGATGATAGTGTAATATCATGAGTCATGGCGCAGGAGTACGCTTGTACGTACTACTGTAAATGTGAGACGTTGTGGGTTTGTTTCTCACTGGAGGAAATGAAGTTTCTTAATGCGAACGGAGCGTCCTACCTAACACTGGGTTTCCAAATTCCTTCTACCTCTACTGCTATGTGGGGGATGCAGCGTGAAGCTATAAATAATTAAAAACAGAATATATCGTATAAGTCATTGATAACTATCAAGCGAACACTCATAAAAATATTAATTGTTATGTATTAAGTAGCCTCTACTTCTCCTTCTAGTGACAATGGAAAGTTGTTATATACTTGTTTATTTTCTATTTGTAATATGATATTCGGCCAGTCGTTGGGCAGGGGCACTAATGTATGACTGTACACGCGACCGGTTGTGGGTTTGATCTACTTGATGAAATAAAATATTTTTTATAAATTTATATTTTTATTTCCTCCCTCTAGTATGGAGGCAAAGCGCGGCGTTAGATTCCGCCGCTCAACATGCAATGCCTCCAGAATTCGTCGGAAAATGGGGAACGGAGTGTTTTAACACTCGATTCCACCTGCTTACCCTGCTGTGTGCGGGATGCATCCCGCGCACAGCAGGGTAGGCAGGTGTGAATATGATATTACTAAAATCTTTCCCTTTACATATCTATTCAAATACTACTTTACTACTTTCGACTTCGATCCTAATTAAATAAAGTGCTCTTACCAAGATGAGCTATTTGCCAATCACGTTTAACCGAATTTTCACGAACTTTCCAACTAATTACTTAGCCTTTTATGTATTTTCAATTATGTAACGTTACATTATACTGGAAGTTATTTATACGATTGTTGTTAGGCTTTTATAATATTTATTGAAGTCAGTAGTGTCGTAGGGGCACAAACGTGCGGCTGTAAACGGGACAAGTTGTGGGTTCGATTCTCACTCGGGTATATAAAATATTTAATATTTTCATTTCTTAGCTCTAGTAACAAAGCAAAGCGTGGCGTTGAGTTCCGTCACTGAGTAGGCAATGCCTCCTGAATTTGAGAAAAAAAAATTGGAAAAAAAACGTTACATTATATTTACTTGCGTATTTGGTATCTGTATATGAAAGTATTATTACATAGAGAATGTTTTTTGAAACACCTATTAATTCAAAAAATATGTATAATGTCAAATTGGGTTCCAAAATCCAGTCATACATTATTATCAAATATATCTAGGGAGTATTAAAATAAGTTTAAATATTCAAGAATATTCCGCATGTTATTTTGTTTTGATATAAATGCTAATGTGTTTTCTTTATTTCAGGTAAGTGACCAGTTTATATTATTACCGTACTGTAGATTATTAAGCGGTAAGTTTAAATTTGCTTCTGACAATATATAAAGTCGTAGTTTTTAAAGATCTTTTTATCTCTCCTGATAATTAGATTAATAGGCTGTTAGCAATTTTACACTCTAACCCGTCGACTAGTTGGTGATGTTCATAATATTTGAGCATCTCATATCACAAATATGATATTTATAAACGGCAAATTAGTTAATATTTGGGTTAAAAATTTGCTAAAATTGCTCTTCTGCTGCCTCTTCTCTCTTTCATTTATTTCATTTTTACCTTTTCGACTTCCATCTATCTATCGACCAGTCACTTCTATAGTTCTGAGGTATTAATCCTTTTATAGGAACATAAGACACGATATATTTATTGGTAAACGTTATATTCAAAATTAGACCAGATTCATGTCGTTAGGAATAATTTAGAACAAAAAATTAAGATATCCCAAATATAAACAAACAGTAGTTCTGTTGCATTTTTTAAGGCTCTTTTATTGTTAAAATACCTTTACATACCGACAGATACAGAGAATAATTTTATACATATATATATTATTTACATTTAATTAAACTTAAATTCATGTTTCTTTATAAAAAATGAGTGGTTAGCGAGTGCAGCGAGACTTTGAGTCAGCTTATAAAGTAGTTTCCCAGAAGGTCGGTGAATATCCTGTGAATGGTCATGTTTGTAATTATGCTGTATGGAGGCTTATTCAAAGGTTTGGCACAAATGGGCGTGCTATTTCGGCTCTTTTGAAAAATTTAAGTGCATACTATATTTTTATATTATACTAGCGATTCGCCCGCGGCTTCGTCCGCCTTAACTTGATTATTATGTTATATTTTTAAGCTATAGCCAGATGTAATATTTTTAAGTCGAAAATTTTACGTAGCCACATTTTAAATTATAATTGTACATAAAATATTCAGCTACTAATTTTATTTTTTTGTTTGTGACATATGTTAATAATAATATATCAAAATCAAATCATAATCACGCTGTGTCCCACACATAGTAGGATAGGCAGAGGTAACACAGTGTTAAGACTCTCCGTTCTCCACTTTCCGCAGCATTTTTTGATTTAAGTGGCGGAATTCAATGCCGGGCTTTTGCCTTAATGCCAGAGCGGAGAAATGAAAATATTAATAAATAATAAATCATTCCCCCGAGTGGGGATCGAACCCAAAACCCTTGTGTTCGTCCCAAAATCCGTGTGCCCCTGCGCCATGACGGTCTCATAATATATTATTACTTTATAAAGCTCTATATGCGTGACTTATTTATATAACCCCGCATTTTGTAACTGTCAATTCTTTCATGCAAATATTAGGGTGGCGAGATATATGGCTGTGTACAGAAATAATTTAGAAGCTAATATTTACGCACATTAAGACGGACTTAATAGTCAATATTAAAATTGAGTTTTTTAGTAACGAGTGTTTGTTCGACGCTTAAAATGTTTTTTGAAATACTTATTAAGAAAACGTATAAAATTTTTCACGTAGCGGGATTCGAACCCGCGCCTCCTGGAACCACCCGACCAGGCGTTCTGCCCACTGAGCCATACATGAGCATACGCTTGTTACAACTTATTTATGTTGTGAGCATCTCTGTAGGGAGATTTTTACAAATTTCCGCTTCCCAAAGATAATTATTAATTACTAAGAATTATCATCTGGCAAGAGAGAATGCTACTTATTAAATATTTTTAACATTTTTTAAAGTGTTAATCCACACTTAAGAAACGTTTTCTAAATAAGTATTTTTCTTTCCTAAGTGGGGATTAACACTTTAAAAAATGTTTAAAATATTTTTTGAAATGAGTATAAGAAGAGCAGAGTTTCTCAAAACTAGTTTCGCCTACCACGATTAATGTGGGCTACCTGTGATAAAATATAATAGAAGTATAATATTATTCTTACAAATGTACTGGCGTTAGTTTTCATCTCTACAATTTGTCTTAGGAAATGGAAATTTAAATTTTCTCGTCGTGAGGTAGCAATCTAAAAAAGTGTAAGCTAGGCGCTTATATTGCATATATGCAAATTAATGGACGCCATATTTTTTTGTTTTAATGTCACTTGTTATCATTTTTGAATAAAAATGTGAAATGTGAAAAGAATAATCGATGCACATCCCATTCAAAGTTATTACACGAAATATAATAGTGCTACACTCGGTGTAATCGCAGGAAATATATTTTTTTAAATGTTTAAGTACTCTTTCAATCTATAGGAATCACTTGGCTCTCAATGTTGCTGAGCTGAGTTATTCTGAGCTACACCGGCCCTCCCAAGTTATTTAATTTTCATTAAACATATTAAACTTATTTATTATGTTTTGAAATTAATTAATTACATTAAAGATCATAACCATAGACGAATACTCTCCTTAATTATAGTTAACACATAGTTTTTAGTAAAAAAATATTGAAATAAAAATCCAGGCTAGAATAAATCGAGGCCAGCCGTGGCGCATTGGCACAGAGTGTGACTGTGAAATCGACTGGTTGTAGGTTCGAGGAAATAAAATATTTACTTACATTTATATTTTCATTTCTTCGCTTTGGTGTAGAGGCAAACCGCGGGCATTGGGTTCCGCCACTCAACAGAACTCGGCGGAAAATGGGAAACGGTGTGTCTTAACACTGGATTCCCTCTGCCTACCCTGCTATGTGCGGGATACAGCGTGAAGCTGATGATGATGATGATGATGAAAAATATCAAAGATATCTGTATATATATTTTTATAATTAATTTATTGAGCACACATTCAATACTGCTTTAATTATTAAATAATATAATACAGATATACCAACTAAAATACCAACATTCCATTGTCAAACGAGAGTAATAATACTTCGTGAACGAAGTTACCATCGACGCTAAGAGGGCTCGTTGAATGGCTTTCAAGTTTCAGAAAACACTATTAACGATAGCCACGGGGCTTTTGCCACGAACGCTTTGCCAAATTGTCTAACGCTATTAGATAAACTGTTTAGTGAAGCATTCTCTTGGAGACTGATGTCTTGAACATGCTTAAATGATTTAGTTGTTTGAGATAATTTACTTGGATTTGTGTTTTCACTTATCTTGTCGTTTCAAGTTAGAGATATAGGTGTTAGGGGAATGTTTGTATTTTTTTAAGACCTTTACTAGTGTTATAAGTTAAATTCGTTAGCGTTAATAATTTAAAAATACTAATAAACATTGCTGTTGGCTTGATTCCTTTAAAACACCGAAGTTTGAAAAACAAATCGAAGTGATGTATGGTGGTGGGTTAGGTAAGAGAAAATGCGGTGTTAACGTCCGCCACTCAACACGCAACGTCTCATATTTGGAGGAAAGTGGTGAACTCAGTGCTTTGACATTAGGTTCGCTCTACATACCCTGCTATTTGCGAAATATACTGTAAAGCTGAAAAAAAAATCCATATACAAGAAAATATAAAACGATAAAAAGTACGAGACTCCTAATGACCGTGCATGAAGAAATTGATTATATCGTAAGATCTTTGCAATGATCTTTTTTGAATTTAATAACAAGTTACCCGCCCTCGTCTCGCGCACTTATTAATGATTTAATAATTATATATGAACCATTTGGCGTGTGCCGATCTGGTGTAATTAAAGACAGCAAAAAACAGTAGTATTTCTATAATATAATTATAAAACTCCTATACTATTGAGTGACTAACAACGCATAGTCAAAAGTACGTGGGGTTGAACGTTGAAATTTGGCATGTGTGTCTTGGATAGTGTATGGGAGCACTAGGAGAGAATTTATTGGTACTAATACGCGTGTGGAAAAACATATTTTTTAAATATTTTCACAACTACGTCACTAGTATACAGTATATAAAACATACAGAGTATATATATATTATTCGTTGTCAATTCATTAAAGTTTTGGCTTATTAGCCTGTACCCTTATCTTTTCCAGAAGCTTATAAAAATATACTTATACTATTATCTGTTTGTTTATTTTTTCTTTGATTTGGAGGGTGCAATATAGTCCTGTAATGCACCCTCCACTTTAATATTTAATTAATTTTTATCTAAGTACATTTTAATATAAATAGTCCAAAAACATGACAATATGTTCCTTCCATGGTTGCGTGTTTCATATCAATTAACATATAAATTATAATCAAAAACTTTTATACTGTAATTAAAGTGACATTGTACATTTTAATTGACGTCATTAACTTAATCTAATCTAGAACTTAAAATATCAATTAACTTAACGCGCGAATTAATAAGGTGAATAAATCGACTCGCACTTTGCACTTATATACAAGGAAACATTCTTTAAAGTAAAATATTCCTTTGAATCATAGTGTAGAGGGCAAAGCGCTTACGGCTGCTTAGCTACGATTGCACTACTTTTAAACGCTTGTTACGTCTCTGTGAACTCCGTAGCCGGTAGCTGTTATCGCGAGGCCGTAGTAGGTACTACGTAACGCCACTTCCCTCTCCTTTGTCTTTCTATACGCGATTCGTTGGAAATGTAGGCTTCATTTTTTTAAATAAGCCTCTTTCCGGTTTGAAATGTTGCTCCGTTTTGTGAACAATTAAAATCTCATTGATGCAACTGTTGCTTTTTTCTGTATTTGTGTTTGTTTTTTTTTCTTAATGAATGTAGAGGCGATAATGGATTTCGTTATAAGCAAAGCGAACTTGAATTGGGGGCATTCAACGCTATGCTTTATCTTGTTAACTAAGCGAAGAAATGGAAATACTTCATTCTCAGGTGAGAATCGAATCCAAAACCGTTGCATTTATAGTTAGACTGTCATACTGCGTGCATAACGCCTTTATTAATTGTGAAATATGTCGTGGCGTAAGCGTGCGCCTGTAAATGCGACAATTTTATATTTTCATTTCTTCGCTCTGGCGTTGTGGCAAAGCGATTTCCGCCACTCATCACGCGGAAGATGCTGTCTCCAGAAGGGAACCAAACCGTTTTTTTTTGGAAACCGAGTGTCTAAGCATTGGGTCCCTAGGTTCTCTCTGCCTACCCTGCTATGTGGTTACTTTTTTTTATAGAAGCTTTTTTTTTTAATAAAAAGAAAGTAACATATAAACTGCGAATTATAAAATAAACAACTTACGTTAAGTTAGTAGTATTGTCGTTTTATGCCGTCTAAACTAGTCTTCATTTCAGTCAAACAGTAATTGGCCCTCACGCAACGGTTCATGTCTGAATCACGTCGGCGACGTTGGCAGGTAGATTGTTGGTATTAGTTCTTTCTATGTGAACGGTCACGCTTGTTCTGTTGTTGGGTTGAATGTTCTATAGATATAATAGGTACATAGATATTGAGATATGTTAACGATTTGGTAAGTTAAGGATGTCTTTGTTTATTTTTTATGTTTTTATTAACATATATTTTTTTAGCCGTAGTTAACATGTTGGTTGTTGTTGGCTAGTATGTATTTTTTTTGTCATAATATGTTAAATGGGTAGGATCAAGACGCTGTTAAGCTGTAGTTTATTACAATAAAAACACTGCTTATACTTATTTAGAAAACGTATAAAAATTTGAACGTAGCGGGACTCGAACCCGCGCCTACTAACCGACCAGGTTGCTGGTCGGTTCAAATTTTTATACGTTTTCTAAATAAGTATTTTTCTTTTTTAAGTGTGGAATAACACTTTAACAAAATGTTTAAGAATATTGCTCATGTTTAAATAAGTGTTTGCCATTGATGGAGAAATGACATTATCGTGCGACTATAATCGGGACAGGTTGTGGGTGATTACCACTCGTGGGCAAGAAGTACTTAACATTTTCATATCCACGTTCTGATAACGACGCAAGTCTCCGCCACTCCACTTGCAATGCCTCCAGAATTCGGCGGACGGAAGTGTTTTAATGGGAACGAAGTGTTACTTAACATTGAATCTCAGGTTCCCTCTGCCTACTTACTCGCGCACATAGCAGCGCAATAAAAAAAAACTTATATATTATATTATAAATTGCAAATCATAAAATAAATACCTTGCGTTATTTCTTTTAGTAGGCCTCTTTATAGTAAGAAAGTGGCGCACAGAAGTGTCACAGAAAGGGAGTTTCTTAACATTAGGTTCCCAGTTTCCATCTGCCTCCTTATACGTGCGGAACATAGCGTAAAGCTGAAAAAAATGTTCTTAGAAGAAGGAAAAGTTGAAAAGTTGATCGAAGGAAAGACATATCTTTTTCTGTAAAAGATTTTATAGCTTATAGGTAACTAAACGTGTGGTACGAAATTTTTATATGTCATTTAATATGAAAAGCCATCATCGCTGCTGGTAATAAGATACAGTGAAACACATATTCTTACATGTTAGCTATTATATAAGGTCGGACACCATCAAATGTCAAAAGTCAAATGTTACGATCTAGTCGGAAAAGGTACAGTTGCAATTTTACAATTTCACACATGGGTTATTATAATGAAACAAAAATATATAGATTTTTCCTCTTTGTACTTGTATCGTAAAATATTTTAACTTGTCGAAATAAATATTCTTTGCAGACATGCAGAAAAAAACTAAATAACAGTAAAAAGAAATAAACACTAAATAAAAGTTTGGTATTGTGAGTGGTTGTGAAAACTCACGCTGTATTCCGCTTTTATTTTGTTACCAAAACAAGGAAAAATATTTCATTACCCTGAGTGGAAATAAAATCTGCATCCGTAGTGTGTACAGTCAGATGTTGTGTCGCTGTGCCACGACGGATAATATATTATTTGTCAAACATATAATAATATTAACAGGAACTTTACAAACTTCGGCGCGTGGCTCTCCACTGGATTAGTTCGATTCTCAGATCATTGAAGCGTATATGGACTTTACGGCACAAAGCTATCAGAGAACAGAGCTATTTCTCTGTAAACTTGTGTTAGTTATAATAGTTCAACATTGATATGTAAGGGTTATATTCATAAAATTTTTAATTACAATATTATATGTAACATTTAAAATTGTTAAATTTGGATTTTTTTTATTAAACATTTATTTTCTTTCGGGGCTATGCAAAAATACTTACTTGAAATATATTATATAGAAAGTGTGTAAAACACAAAGAATTCGCTCTGGTGACAAGGCAGAAGGTGGCGGTGGATTTCTCCAGTCAACCCGCTATGTCTTAAAAATTGGACTGCAAGTTAGGAACGCAGTGTATTAATGAAAAAAAAAACAATGTTGTTATACATTATTTATATTCGTATACTTCTAGATCTGATGTTTGAAACTTTTAATCCTATCTTCAAATCTCATGTTTCTTTGTTTTAATAAAAATAATATAAAATTTTACGCCCTTTTAAAGGTTATGGTCCATTCGCTTGATTTATATAATTCGATATCGTTCCCAGAAGGACCACAAGGTCAATCGTTTTGTGAAGCATAAAGGAACATGATGCCCATACAGTTCGATATTTGCTAGTCTTTATGTAACTAAAGTCAGAATTATTAAAATGTTTAGGTGTTAAATATTAGAATGTTAACATTCTTAAAAATTTATTTACACTAAAAACAATAAAAAATATCTTTTATTGTATTGTTTTTATGTCATTGAATTTAACTCTAGCATTGTTATATTTAAAATCGATTCCAGCAATACAGGGAAAGAATAATAAATAAAACAAATAATAAAAAGAGCTTGCTATACTAGTATGCGAAAAAAATATTGAAAATCGTTGTTTGGTCCACATTTACTCTTTCACATATCGTTAAATTAGATTTATTTATATTTGAAGTGCGGAACCTTGTAAATGTAAACATTTAACAAGCCCCTATAGAAATCTGTATATGATTGAATGCACGATATTAATCTAACCGCTCCAATGGCTGCAGTCGATGAGCCGTGTCAAACGCTAATTGACATCCAACACCTGTTATGTTATATACGTACGTGGAAAACTCTTTATAACCTACGATCAATAGAATGGATGGTTTTATTTTATTATTCTCAGAATTTTGTTCTTTTATTTTTTACGTTTATATTTTATAAAAATACGACAGTGTATATAGGTTTATTATGTTAGCTATATTGAATTGTATACAGTAATCGACCCCAAATGATACTTCAAGAAAATTAGTTACGTTTGTTTGGAAATATTAGTTTTATTATACCTTTAGAAATTTGAAAAATATATGTATGTAATTTTATTAAGCAGATGTGCACATATTATGTATTATAAATTGGTTTAATTTTACAATATTTAATGTAGTAAAATGTAGATGACAGTCTCATACTTATCTCTCATAAGAGTCTTTCCAAACACAAACAAAATATGCCCCAACTTTTAAGTTACGGTGTATATAGTTCATATAAATATTTACCCAGACGGAGAATCGATCGTGCGTCGTCTGGCAGCTAGTACTTAAGTATGTAAGTAGGAACTGACGGGAGATGTTGATTAATTTAAATTTAGCAGGGTAGGCAGAGGGAGCCTAGTGTTAACGGAGTGTCCGTTACCCACTTTCTGCCGAATTCTGGAGGCATTACGTGTTAGTGGCGGAACTCAAGACCGCGCTTGTCCTGGACACCAGAGCTGAGAAATGGAAATATAAATTTAAGTAAATATTTCATCTCCTCGAGTAGGGATCGAATCCACGACCAGTGGGTTTTACAGTCACACTTTGTGCCCCTGCGCCACGATTGGCCTCATTTCTAGTATCTTGCAAATTAATTAAAAGGTGCTCAGTGAGTCATCATTTCGTTTTTACGTGTCCCTGACTGAAATACTTAATGGTTAAGTTATGTGGAATCTTATTTTTTTCTGTTGTATTAATGTCAAAGGATTTTTATATTTATATATATTAAGGTCAATAAACTGAAAACACGTATATCTGGCTTTGCCTGTAACTAATTTTCATTATTTTTAACGTTTTGAAAGTGCTATTTCACACTTAGGAAAGAAAAATACTAATTATTTAGAAAACGTATAAAAATTTTGAACGTAGCGGGATACGAACATGCGCCTCCTAGAAATCGACCAGGCGCTCTGACCAACTAAGCCATACGTACTCATCGAGCTACGTCGAAATTTTTATACGCTTGTTACAACTTATTTATGTTGCTAGTATCTCTGTATCTGTCTGTGGGAGATTATTACAAATTTTCATTATTACAAGTATTTCTACATGTACAATAATAACAATAAAAATAATAAGACATAATCGTCTAGGCAGAAAAATCGTATCGTACTCATATAACCATTAAGTTAATATTGTATAACTATATAGTGTGAACGGGTTTTGGAGCGTTTCCGAAATTAATTTGCACACATCAGAATATATTAATTCTGTATCCTGTGATCTAAACTATTCATTGAATTACATGTAATTTGATATATTATATCGTATCATTATAAAGCCCATTGAATTTTGATAGTTTGATATGCGAGGTCATATTTCCCATACAATTTCGGAAAATCAAGTTGCTTAATTCTAAAGTTATAATAGATATTGTAAATTAGTTTTAATTTTTTTTTTGAAAAATATAATAGAATATGATGTTTTTATTAATATATTGTTATTTTAGACCACGATGTCGTAGTACGACAACATCTGACGGCGAACGTGATAGTTATGTGGGTTCGATCCCCGTTTGGGGAAATAAATATTGTTGATTTAACTTTCTGGTACATAGATGGGTGGATAGAGCAAAACCGCAAATTCACATAAGGACTTAACAGTCTTTATAGGTTCCCTCTGTTTGCCTACTGTATAATTAAATACTGTTAGGTAGTTAGATACATTCTATATGACCGACAGCGGCCTTAACTCACTATTATAAAAATATAAAAAATTAAATCAGCTTCACGCTGTATCCCGTACACAGCAGGGTAGGCAGAGGGAACTTAGTGTTAAGACACTCCGTTCGCCACTTTCTGCCGAATTCTAGAGGCATTGCGTGTTGAGTGGCAGAACTCAACGCCGCGCTTAATCTCGACACGAGAGCGAAGAAATGGAAATATAAATTTAAGTAAATATTTCATCTCCTCGAGTGGGGATCGAACCCACAACCAGTCGGTTTTACAGTCGCACCTCGTGCCGCTGCGCTACGACTGGCCTCAACTATTATAAAGTGGTATAATTATTCCAAATTAATTTAATTATACTCGTTCTGTATAGTGCAATTACTTTAAGACATCGATAGCGTTAATTCCTATATATGTGAAAGTAGTTCATTTCAAAGTTGATATAAACTTGTTCGAAACATTTATTTATTAATCTCGTAACAATATTTACGCATATAAATTATATGCGAATTAATTACAGTCCGTATTAGTGAATTAAGTAGCGTGAAATTGAGATAATGGTGAAGGCAAAAAGTGGTTGGTGCTACTTTTGTTCTATTAAAATGATATGACTTTCAACGTTATTTAGATTAGATTTAATTATGTGTAGGTATATGTAGGTCTGTCGTAGTGTCGTAGTCACACGCGTGTGACTGTAAACGTGACTGGTTGTGGATTCGATTGCTATTCGAAGAAAGAAATAAAATGTTTAATATTTTCATCTCCTCGTTCTGGTAACGAGGCGAGGCGTTGATTTCGGCCACTTAATACGCAATGCTCTAGAATTCGACGGAAAGCGGAAAACGGAAATGTCTTAATCGGAACGAAGTGTTTTAACACTCCCAGGTTCTCTCTACCCTGCTATGTGCGGGTTACAGCGGGAATGTAAAAAAAATGCAATTAATGCGTGACCAGCTTGAAGAGGACAAGGATTCGAATCTAAAACGATTGCCTTCACTCCAACATGTCTTAGATAAAAAATTGTATGTAAATAACGTGACTTAACTGTAAAATCATTATTTGATACTTACGTAGCTTCTTGAGAATCTTCGTGGTATTTCCATTATACTAGATTACACACTCGAACTCCTTCTGAGGCGATTTGCAAATCACCTTTGACGTGAAATGAAGCCGGTAGCGTGCCGTATCTTGGCTTGCTGCTTGAAATTTTTCTTTAGAAAATTCATATACTTGGGAGCTCATGTAAGAATGTTAGAGCCTTAAATTAAAGATATGATATTTATAGAATAGAGAGTATATTAAAAAATATGCTAAGCAGCACTAGCTACACTGTATATAATAACTCTATTTCCTATTGTATAACTTTTATATAATATTAATACATTCAAAAATATATTTATAATTTGTGAAAATGGATGTTTGCTCCATTTTTCCTTAGAAACTACTGAAACGACTTTAGATGAAACTTTACAATAATATAGCTTATATATAAGAATAGTACATACACTACAATTTATATGTATTATTTTAATAAATAAAGACACTTATTTTGTTAACTATAAATGAGTAAATAAATTTACATTATATATTGTATTAATTCAACATATTCATACATAGTAGTCTGATCGAGTTAACCTTTAAATATATCTAAACGGTACCTACTTTTGAATGATTAAATAAGTTCCATATTATAATTGGGACGTGACGTTTCATTCTATCCATATACACACCACTACTGTAATGTATATCGTAAACCTATGTTAGATAAATTATATTACAATATCAGTTATCTTTCTATAGCCAAACACAAAATGACACTCATTTAAAATATTTTGTCTTGCAATCTTATCTCGTACAAGTGCAAATACCAGTCTGGAAGATTGAATTAAAGCTGGATTCCGCAAATGAAAGCTGCCGTATGGGTAGCATTACGAAGTGTTTAAAGCCAGACTATTTAAATATTTCATCGTCTATCAGCCCCAGTGGTTTTTAATTTGCGGCCCGCTGCTTCTTACACTTTACTTTCGTGATTTGAGATTCTTTTCACTTCCAGTAGGTATTAATTTAACTTTGACGAAAAAAATCTATTACAAAAATAAGGATCTCTTCAAAGTTTATTATTGAGTTTCTTGATGCGGCCCTCAAATCAAAGAGTTTGAAGGCCCTGATCTAGACCGAGGGCCACACCCCTTCCATGTAAATCTATAGGGTGGCTGTCCCCGTCAGGTCCCGTTGTAGTTTTTCTCATTTTGTTTATACTGGAATTAATGAAAAACGGCTCGTGCCTCCGGCGATCGTTTCCGATGCATTCGGTGGTCTTTTTAAATCGATTCTTACGGTTTAAATTCTAAATTTTTGTGTGTAATATGCTTAATATAGTAAGAACCCTTGATTTTAATCTTTTTTTCTATTACATAATAGGATATTTTCCCATGCATTTTTTAAAATAAAAGATACATTAAATAATATCGTGCTAGATGACAACAATGAATATTAAAAAGAAACAAATTGAAAAATATCTTACAATTGTATTATATGTATGGCGAAATGCAAACCTAGGAGCGTGTTTCCTGGGCAATATTTTCCGGCACATTTATTTTGTACACCAGTCTTGGCAGTCTGCATAAAGCCGCCCATGTCACGATAAAATCCTTTATGCTGCCCTTTACTCGCTCGATAGCAGTCTTCGTTTAAAATCCTCCATCTTTTGTGTCGCTGCAACACCTATTTCTTTTCTGTATAGTGCTAAAACTCGTATGTATTCTTAAAACCACTCCACGCATTCACACTCTTTCTAGAGTTCGATCGGTTAAAGACATTGTGTACAATATAATATATACTGCTAAGAAGTAAGACAGTTAAGTTTTGCAACTTTAATGGAATATCGATCGTTTCATCTAATCGTTGTTTACTATTAATCTCTTGTATCTGACAACCTTATAAGTATTTATGTGGATAGATAACATTCAAATAACTAATCTTTATTTATTTGACCGACATTTATTTTAGATAACATTCATAAATAGAGTTAGACGGTTTCCACTACAAGTTCCTTTCTAGAAATAAATTAATTATACAATTACATGGTTGAAATAAAATAAAATAAAATATATTTCCCGATAACATATATATCCGGAGTACGAATAAAAAAAAATGAAACCAACCTCCAGAAATGTGTGTTTAGATTGTTAAGTTATTATCTGTAGTGTTTAATTATTAAGTTATTGTACCGATTGTAATGAAAATTGGACTATTCTGTAAGTTGGAAATTATATTACATTTAAATATAAAAAACGTAATTTCGATATAATCGATATCGACATGGAGCTACGAACGCGATTTCCACGTTGTTATATTCTCTCCGTGTTCTTGTATGGAGTCGATCCGTGTACTCACAGAATCCGTGAGCAAGAAAATTGAAGCCTCTGAAATGTGGGTGTATAGGAGAATTTTAAAGATGACCAAGAGGACCAAATAAGAAATATAATAGTGTTAAGCTGCATATATAAAGTTTTATATTTGGTGAAGAAAAAGAAAGTTTCAATATTTTGGACACATTATAATATACGCGAAATATGGACTGCTTATCATACAAGGCAAAATCCAGGAAAACGAAGGGTGGGCCGAAGGTATCTCTTTCGGCCCACCCATCGGGACTAAAAAGTCATCGCCATACTTCGCAAGAATATAGTACCCTAAGAAGAAGAAGAATTTCGAAATGACTTTTAGTTTCCAGGGACTTTTTGGGACATACTTACAATTAAAAAATTTATTACACGTGCCTAAATGTTATCCATTTCCAACAATATTAAATCCCCAAATAAATTTTAACTCAAAGCCATCGCGCCACGTTAAATTGATTTAAACTTACTATTATTTATGTAATAGCTTTACTCTGTATCCCGCACATAGCAGCGTAGACACAGAGAACCTGGGAACCTAGTATTAAGACACTGGGAACGGAGTTTTTTAATACTAGGAGAATGTTAGATTAGACATCTTCCTGAATTCTCGAGACGTTGCGTGTTGAGTGGCAGAATTCAACGCCGCGCTTTGACTCCTTGCCAGAGCGAGAAAATGAAAATATTTCATTTTCTCTAGTGGAAATTGACTGACAATCCCACGATCTGTGGGACTACAGTCGCATGCTTGTGCACCTGCGCCACTACTGGCCTCAACTGGCCTTTGTGTAGGTATATTAACTTTTATAATATTACATATTATATATGTGACTATGTTATGATCACAATGTGTAAGTTCACAGATTGAAAATGACCCATTGTAAAATATTGTTCTTTAAATTTTTGTCTATATGTTATTTGAGATTTTTTGTTAAAATCTTTTCCTTTTATATTGTTATTTAACGTAAAATAATACTTTTTATTTAATAACTAGGTTCCCACGTTCTCTCTGCCTAGTCTGTCATGTGCATACATGTGGATACAGCGTGCACTTGAATAAAATAAAAAACTTACCTTTTTCTAAACAAAATCAAATAATTAAATACGATTTCTCACCTTTATAGACATGTGTGTGGCTCAAAAAATATACATAATATTATCAACTGACTAATGGCATTTAGCCTGCAACTTAAAGTTACAAAGTGCAATACGTTTAAATAAAGTCACTTAAGTAGAAACGGTGAGTGAACTTTCAAACTTTCGAAGCTGAACCGCCACCATAAGGTTACTTTACTTGATACTTTGCTCCGTTAGTTCTTTGATCATATAAAATATAATGGACATTAAGTTTTACTATGGAATACTACTAAAGATGTTATAAAACTAAAGTATTTAGCACAATTTCAATATATTCTTATAGCTAACTTGACAGATCTATATTTTAAATAAATTATTTAACCTTATTGTTGAGCTGTTGATTTTGGGGACTGGCAAACATGATGTAGAAAAATAAAAGCCGAACTAAACAATAAGAATATAATGAAGAAATGCTCAACCTTTGGAAATGTTTAATATGGTGTATAGTTCCCCCATTGACTGATAAAATCCTTGAAAATTGAGGGGTTTCAGCTGAATGGGACAGCGTCAGACTGTAATGTTTGTGGATCCAATCTTCATTCAATGGAATGATTATATTTAAATTGTTCTCATTTCCCATCTCTAAGATATATAGGGCGGCGATATTCCGCCGCGTTCGAATTTAGGTGGAAAACGGAGTATAGAGTGTCTTAACTCTAGGTTTCCATATCCACTGCAAGTTTTAATACATAAATGATACTGCCACGGTAGGTATCTTAAAGTCCCACGCAAATGAAATACCGGGCGGCATCTAGTCATAAATAAATTATACCATCTATGTACGTATATGAAAACATTATTCTTAGTTGCCTATTCTATTCTCGACTGAGGCAACAGTTTCTGCAATAAAACTTGCTAATGGACGTAATTCAAAAGTTCACCAAAGCTCCAAAGTTATCTCTAATCATTTGCAGACAACGCCGGCATTGTAATACAATGTTGACGGGGAAAATTAGTATAATCCCCCTCCTTAAGACGCTTTATCCTCTTCATTGTAATCTTTTCCTAGAATATATTTTCTTGATTGTTTACTTTCCTTGGAGAAATTATGCGTGTGCTTATTTCGTAACAAGTACTAAATAATTATTTATGTATTTGATTTATAGTCAAAAGTTTTATGTTCTGATGAGATTATGTCAGAAGTATAGATAAAATAGAAGCAGAATATAACATGTGCGTAGCCTTTTTCTTGTCTAATATTACAGTTTTCCAGGAAAAGTGGTTTGTACAATTTTTTTATATAACAATTTAGAGTATCACCGAAAAAATTCTAATGTAAAATTCTTTCCTTTAAGTTAAGGAACGGGGGTTGCAACGTATGCTTTAATATACTTATTTAATAAAACGAATACTTCTTAAAGATTTGTAACAGTTATTTGTGTTGCTATTACACTAACAAATAGTTCATCTTTTATTCATTACAATGTGATCAATATAAGTTTGTACGTAATATTATGATCGTACAGTGTTTGTACCACGTGATCCCGACGTCTAACTTCATCGCCGAAACAGTAAAGTTGACTCTGGTTATTGAGATAAACTTTTATATTGCAACTGCTCTCAGCTGCCACATTTAATAACATGTGGATTGTTTGGAAAGATTGTAGATTTATTATTTTTTATATCCAATTTAAATATGTTTTTTTTACTAAGTAAATTTAATATCTTGAGTATTTTTCTTAGAACCTCACTATATTGAGGAAAAATTACTTGACGCTCTTGGTAGGGTACAGGCACAGGATGTTAAGACACTCCTCATACCTCATTTTTTTCATATATTTATTCTCTTTCCGATGTTTTAAAATAAATTATTAAAGTACTTTATACCTATTCTATTGTGATTTTCCTTATATTTGCTTCTTATTCATTTATATTATTCCCATTTCTTCTATCAAAAGACCATTATCCATACGCGCAATACTATTATCGCCAGACGAAGGCATATTATGAAGAAATAATAACAAGAATGTTTTCAAGTCCCAGCGTGTATTGAATGGTGACTCCCACCAGATTCTTTAAATCGTTGCAGACAGACTTTTATATTGTTCTTGATCTGATGAAAGTAAATATTACTTGAAGTCAAATGGTGCTCGTGAATTAGTTGAATAAGCAAATAAGTAGGTATACAACCATAACGGTTTTTAAAGCTTTTGCAATAAAACATTTACGTTACTTTGTGACTGATAGACTATACACAGAGGATTTTCTGGATATTGGAAGCTGATATTTGGCATGTATGCAGGTTAGAGAGTGTATGGGAGGATTTTTTTGAAATTCCTACGGTAATAGGATTTTTTTTATTTTTTAATAACGAAGGAAGACCAATCATAGCGCAGTGGCACAAGCGAGTGACTGTAACAGAAGATAGTGGATTCGATTTCCATTCCAGGAATTGAAATATTTAATATTTTCATTTTCTCACTCTGGTTATAAGGCAAAGAACGGCTTTGAGAATTTGGTTAGGTTCTGATTATGGAATCCTTGACAAATTAACGAAATCCTTCAATTCAAGCTGAACTATTTGAAGTGGGGTTTTTTTTTGTTAAAAAATATTAGAAATCGAAGTTAATAGCATAAGATTATTTGAAATTCTTATACTTTGAAGCAGAAGGAATGGAGTCGGAGCGGTAATGACACGGTCACTGGACATCTACGGAGCGAGAGTAATCGGGTGTTGCGTGCCCCGACATTTTTACACTCCAAATAGTAAAGCGCGCAAATTCTGATTTATACGGTGTTCGTCGACGTTGTCTCATAGTTCATTTTGCGAAATGCAAACTACTTGTTTACTGGCGTGACTGAGTTGATTTAAAGTGATTGTACTGGCAGCCTTTGTTTTTTTTGGTTAATTTGAAAATAGTAATAAAAAATACCTTATAGTTAAATTATTAAAATTAGTATAACAATTATCTACTAAACATAACTGCTTTTGGTAATTTATTTCATATAGAACATCTTATTCAATTACTAAATATGTGATATTTACATATGTTTCATAAGCTTACAATATTTATTTCTTTAATTGTTTATTTCTGCATACACTTAAGTATATGTATACCTTAAAAAATGTGGTAAATAAAAGTATAATAAGGGAAAAGAAAAAAAGAAAGGTAGTAACCTTTTTATTTATTTATGATCAGAGACCACTTTTATAAAATTCTTATTAGCAGGGACCACTTTGTAGGTATAATAAAAATAAATTAATAATTAAACAAAAATTTAAATTTCAAAGTCTAAAGTTTTATAAAAGAATCTGATATTTTGTATGATGGGGTGTGTGAATTTTTAAGTAAATATAATATTAAAAATCCATGAATTTCAAAGTATATTGACTTTAAATGTCAAATATTTTATATTTTACTGAGAACACAATTTAACTGTAGGCAGACTCTCTATATCAATAGTTGTAGGCTGTTCATTTCTCGCTTTCACCTAAAAAATGCGAATGATTCATAAAGATAATAATAATCTAGCTACATATGCCCCAGGGTCAAAGACTACAGATTAACTCTAAGATAATCCTTCATAACTAACAAAGGTACAGCGTTATACTACCGCGGTGTTAAAAGCACCGTGCGAGTGCATCTCATCTGAGCGTCTGAGCACTCGGGATCGTATGATTATTTCAGAGCTTCCAGCATTCGTGCGTGAAGTATTGAGTGCCATTGGAGTGATGTTGCACGTTTATGTCGTGTTTAAATATCATTAAAATTATTTTAATTTAATTTTGTTACTGCTGTGTTTTTAGTGTTTTGCGTAATTTTTTGTTGTTTTTATTTAACTTAATTTATAATTTTTTAATGCTTTGTTTTATGAGTAACTTGGTTTATTTTTATCTTTTTACTTATTTTTTTATTTATTTATGTATATGTATTTACGATCATCTACCTCTTCCTCATTTCACCCATATAACATTAATATATATGTGGTGTGTAATTATATATAGTACGTTCGTACCGAAAAAGGCAACAAAGAATATAATTTTACCGTTTTAAAAATAAATATACTAAACAATTATTTCAGTAACAAGTTCTCTCTCCAAACGCTTGTTACGAAATAAACAACAACAACAACAAGCCCGCAGGGAAGGCCGCATATTTCAAAAACTTCCACGTCTCTAACATGTCGCGTTAAACACCGTGAAACAATACATTCGCTCCAGTGCCACCGGTTAGGTCGCCATTGTCGGCAACTTACACTCGACACAATGGTACTGTGTGCTTGGCGTTTACAAAAGCAACCCGGTAAGTATTTACATAAGACTACCTATGACACAAATAGATAACACTTAACTTTAATGTTGCCTAGTCTGTTGAATATAGTTTTGACTACTGAGTTGACATTGATATATCTAAGTTCCTTGTAACGATCTAAAGTACGATACGAGGAATTTTGAGTTATCTATAAGAACATTGAGCAAAAAATTGAGCTTTTTTTATTTAATATAAATGTAGGTACCTAGAAAACGATGTTATTGTAGAGATAGAGGTTATTATTCCTATATATAGGTAGTGTAATTTGATATATAAATAAAAAAATAAAAATAGAGTAGAGTGGATCTCGGAATTTGGACTTTCTTAACACTATGTTCTCTCTGTCTCATCTATATGCAGGAAAAGGCGTGAAGCTGAAAGAAGTATTTATAATCATTTGTGTAAGTATGACGTAAATTATAAAATGTGCTTAGTTTACTACACAGAAAAAGTTGTAAATGTACTAAACTTACATAATTTCAGTAAAAATGACTTACAGCTATAATTTAACATAGAAGTCCCTCTACCCCCAAGTACGCAAGAGTAGAGTTAGAGAATTAAAACTATCTTTTTAATAAAAATGTGTATTCCATTGTTATTGCCTCTACATTTTTATTCAACTTTTAAACTTAATAAATAACTTTAGTGACAAGTAGCTTAAAATTAAAATATTTATAGAAAAACTATAGTTAAAAACTCATATACTCTTAAAAATGCATGCAAAGCGCGGCGTTGTGTTCCGTCATTCAACACGCAATGCCTCCAGAACGCGGCAGAAAGCGGGGTACGGAGTGTCTTAACACTGTGTTCCATCTGCCTACCCTGCTGTGTGCGGGATACAGCGTGAAGCTGATTTTTTTTTATTCTTAAAATTTTATTCTATGAATATGTTCACCACAAAACTTTGGCGACAGATTAGTTTGAACAGATTTAATAAGTGAAAGAGCAAACCTCGCTTCGCAAACATCCCAGATCCGGCGGTCGTTCTCATTGCCAAAGGATTTTTATCACTAGCTAGTAGCTAATATTTTATCTAGACCGTAATTTTCACTTTAATTGTTAGTAATATTAATTAATCAGCTTCACGCTGTATCCCGCACACAGCAGGGTACAGGGTAAGGCAGAGGAAACCTAGTGTTAAGACACTCCGTTCCCCACTTAAATAGAGTAGAGTTAAAAATATTTAATTCAAAATTACCTTTTTCAATATGCTTACTCGCTGATTTCTATTGAATAATTATTGTAAATATGCAATATACTGAATTATTTTTATTTGAATATTTTGTTTTAGTATTTGAATTTGTATTATTATTTAATTAAAAGTAAATTCAGAATATTATTTATTAGGATTCGTGCAAACACTTTTGAAACTTTTAACCAACATATGTAACATAATACTATCAGCAAAATACTCAACAGTTGTTCTTCTCAATATTTATTGTTTAATTTAAAAATATCTGAAAATTGAGTATCACATTTGCATCTTCATAAAACCCTTTATTGATCTAAATGACGGAACAAAACTTATTGGCAAGGATTAATACTGCATGGACTTAAGAACTCCAAGAGCAAACTACGAGCGGTGAACGTAAAGCGAACAGTGATCGCTGGCTGGCCCTGCTGTGTTCTGTAACTGTCTGTGGCTATGTTGTGTGGTGAATGCTTTTTATAATGTTTCACAGATTCATATTTTAATATTTAAATAGTGGCTTACATTCTAAATGTGTCTAAAAGCGACTTTATTTCCTTAACATTTTATGATTTTGTATAATTTGAGTTTAACGTTTATTGTACCCGGCGGACATGTATTCTTTATATGGCGGCTGTTTTTTTTATTTGGATTTTGAAAGTGATGTTGATTAATTTATAACAATATATACCTGTCTCCTCTATTATACAGCGTATAAATAAAAATATTTTACTGCAAATACACTTTTCCAGTATAATTTTACGTTAAATATAAACTAGAAATAATTCTATGTTTCTATTTTTTTCTTATTACATCAAGTGGCATGAGAGAAATCAAAAAAACTTCTGCACTTAAAAGTTTAGTTTATTCAATCAGAGATTGACTTTCATAGGAACCTACGGGAGACAATTAAAGTTACAATCGGAGCATATGAAATATGCGGTTACTTTTGCACGATCTGTTCATTTCTAACTATTATTTTTATTGAAGGAATGTTTTTCAATAATTTGTATTACTGTTTTATAATATTGCAATTAATTCTACCAATATATTTCGCTTCAATTATTACTTTAGGTACCAAATTGGCATTTTATTTATGTTTGTTAAAGGTCTAATGATTTCCTCGCGTTGCACGTTTCTCAAGGAGGAGGTTTCAATATTTTATAACGACGCTATTGATTGCCGAGCTCCGTGCCAACAGTTTCCTTGGCTCTCAAGCGGTGGGAATTTCGAATTTTGTGAACTTTTAATATTTCAAGCTTTGCCGATATCTTGAAAACTATGAGGAGTAAAGTACTTTTTAAAGGATCGGATCTAGCTACTTCTTATGATAGAATATTACGTTTCTGTATAAAGAATTGTAATACTCAAATGGAATAAAGATTACATAAATTTATATATTTTTCTTATAAAAGCTTTTACTTTTCCTATAGTAATTACTGTCGAAGCCTGTATAAAAAGTAACTGACCTACATAATTTCTTGTATTCATGGGGAAGGGTTGGAACTTTGTTGTTATATACATATTTTACATTTTTACTGGTCGTCAGCTTTGCTTGCCTGGACTTGACTTGAAAAATGTAAATCTTTTTTATTCCTTTGAATGGATTTCTTTAATCTATTGGAAATTTCGTGAAATCTTAGTGCTGCCCTCTCTACATATATGCTAAACTACTTGCTAAACTAATTTTACTGATGTAAGAGATATGTATCTTTATTAGTCGAAACTTATTTGCATCAGTTGATGACATTTTAAAAATATGCTTCTTAAAATTGTAAGATATAAAGTGTTTATGATATAAAAACATAAATGATTTTAAAAACTGGATAAGCGCGAGTCGGGCTCGCCCGCCGGTTCCGTTCGGAGGGTTCCGTTTCCGGTTCCACAAAAATAGCACACAGTGCAGTTTCATCTGATATCTCACTTGAATTAGCGGCTATAATATAAAATTTAGTTTCCCTTTTAAGGCTATAATTTTTTCAGATTTAACTACAAATGTATAATTTTAAAATTTTTCTTGAACTAGTAGCTATTACCTGTAGATGCTAGATACGAAATTTCTTTATTGTAGGTCAACCGGAAGTACCAATTTTGATTCCCTTTATAGTGTCGAAAAATGGAATCCTAATCCGAAAATTAAAATATCCTTCTTTGTTGTCCAAATTTAATATAATATTAGTGATTTTTTTAAAATAATTATTTTAAGAATAAATTAATTGCACTGATTATGCGAAAAAACTGCTGCTCATTGTATCCCGCATATAGCAAAGTAGGCATTGCGTGTTGACGGAACTCAACGTCACGCTTTGCCCTGTGACCAGAGCGAAGAAATGAAAATATTAATAAATGATAATTCATTTCCCTCTGTAGGGATCGAACCTGCAACCGTCACCTTAACAGTCCACGCTTCTGTCGCTGCAATAAAACTCCGTCGCTCACGGCTTCTATTAATACCTATGAAAAAAACCGGATATGACTTCTATGCTACGCTATTAGTAAAACGCTAGAGAGAACTAGCGAAATATAAATAAAAAAAACTGTACGAAAAAAACGACTACATATAATACTATGAATATACATATAAATACAGTATACTGGTATATAGAAAAAATATACATACCACAATTCAAATATTTATTTTACACTTTAGTGTCTATTTTTTATGTTATAAATGTAAAATATTTTATTTATTTTACTTTTAGTTTATTTTATTTAAAACCTTATTTAATAAATCAATGTTCTTTAACGCAAAAATAAGTGTTATTCACGTTGATTATTGCGCATTTTTCATATACTTTCACACGGGACGTGAGGACGGAAGTTTCTCAGGGGTAATGGCTTGTTTGCAGAACCTCAACATCAATATTGATGTTAAGTGATGTTTATCTTTTCCATCTAAACTTAAACATTTTCACTGTTATTACTATTTAAAACTATTTTCCTTTAAAATGGTGTTGTTTATATTTTTAATTGTTTCGACAAAATTTTAAATTGTAGTAATTTTAATATATCTTGTATTCATGTATATATCGCTAAGTTTTTTAAGTCATCTCAATCAGTACTACTAGGTGAGATATGTATATCTAGTAATTACCTACCAGTTTGCCAGCAACTTCGTTAACGTGGACATTATGATACATAGCGATGGTACTAGGAGGAGAAAGGCAAAGAGAATTTCGTGTCAAGGCACTCCGTTTTAAATTATCCAGATATGTCGCGTATATCTTGTATTATATAGTTTTGAAAGGACATATATATGTTATAGGGCAATGTCCATGACGCTGAAGTAGCTTTTAGTAAGGCATCATTATGATATTTTATCCAGTTTAGCTGGACTGTTCTGGTTCTGTAATACTTTTATGGCCGATGATGGAAAATATTATGAATCTATACTATATATAATAAAGCGGAAGAGTTTGTTTGTTGGTTTAAACGCTAAGATCTCTGGATCTACTGGTACGATTTACTTATTTTTGATTTTATATTAAAGCTACGTTCTTCAGAAGTGCTATAAGCTTACTTAGTAACATTATGGTAGCTTGCATAGTAATATTATGGTGTAAGCATCAGTTAGCCTTAAATAATGAAATAACAATAATAAAGAAAGCTATCGAATTGCTTTAAGCGCGTGCGCTGCAAAAATAATAAAATATAAGTCAGTGCATTCTATGGAAGAAATGTTCTATTTTATTAGTTTTGAAAAACCCGCGAAACCATATATTAATCTATTATAAATAAGTCACAACAAGGCATTTTGTGACAAAAAATAATTTGAAATTGCAAAGTGATATTTCAACGTTTTTCATTTGATAAAGATAGTGAAACTTACGAGCGAAACTTATGTTATGTGTTTATGAAGATATGCTTTGGATTTTATAGCATGTAATTTGATCGTGTACTTTTTGAGAAAATGTAAATGTAAAATAATTCAACGCTCCGTTTACGGCAGCAGGTATAGGCAGTAGTCCTGCGAGGGGCGCCCTTGCCGTCGATTTCGTCCTCACAAGCAGCCATGTAGTGCTTGCACTTTCTCAAAATAATTGAATGTATAAATTATATTGATTATTTTATGGCAAATGCAGCATAATATAAGAACTATAAGTGGTATGCGGGCGAAGCCGCGAATGGGCCTCTAGTCGTGTAATAAGATGACAGGCGAACATTTTATTTCATATTGAAATTGATTTACAATTATATTAAGGACAATAGACTGTCTACAAGGATATGTACGTATTGTAATAGATATTGTAGTATATGTAGTATGTACTTATCTTATCGTCAAATCACTTACGTATTTTTTTCTTTGCAAGGATATTTTTAAATGAATTCCCAAGCATAACATTTACTAAACAAATATTCTGTTTACATATTCCACCGTGTACGTACCTAAGCGGCCGTATTTATTAGCCTCCGTAAAGTTGACTTAATAAGTACGAATATGAAATATTCACATAACGTTACTGTTGAGAATTCAAACGGAAATATGAAAAGATTTTTCTTGAAAATGCTGCAAGCTTGGAAAACCAATTTATTCACAGGAAGCTGTAGGTACTTGTGATGTTAGAAATCCTCATATGAAAGCTGTTACATATTCATAGTTATCATGTTATATAGAATATCTTTGTAACGTTAAAAAAAATCCTTCTAAAGTAGTAATACTTACGGCCAAAGAAAATGTAATATAGCTTAAGAAAATTTACTACATAAGGTTATTGTGTGTTTTTTCTAGCAAATACTAAACTTTTCAAAATAATTTATTTGTTTTATGTTATGCATCAAAAAAATCCTTCCATGTAGCGTCTTCGAATTATTGTATTTAACTTTTTGAATTGCGTGACAACTTCTTCCATATTATTAAGAAATATAGGCGCTTTAATAAAATCTTTATAATTGTTTTTTTATTGTTAAAGTAGTAATACTTGTTGCTATAGAAAATTTAATATGGTTTAAGAAAACGAACTACGTAATCTCATTGAGTGTCTTTTCTAGCAAATATTAAACTTTTTTAAATAAATTTGCTTTATGTTATGCACGTGTACCTACCTCTAATAAATAAACCTTAAATAGTGAATTTCAAGATAAAAATAAAGATAAAATGAAAGAATGATATAAATATTGACAATATTTTGGGGTCTCCTTTATTATCACACTTTTTATCTCAACCATTTGTTTAATGTTGTCACAATCCTTATACCAATTGAAAAAAATAAACTATAATAATTTATTTTGTAACTAAGCGTTAGCGCCTTGCGTTAAATTCACTAGACTGCAATTTAAACATTATAGAGCATTGCAAAGTAATTTACATTTGATATGAACAGGCGTTTCTATTAAACGAGTACTACATATGTTCTTGTTCTCACCTAGTCAGTTAAAACTATACATCGTGCACTTTACACTAAATGAGAATCAAACACCCCAAGGCGATGGTCGACTGACTGCTCTACTATTTAAGAATTCTAGAGCGTCCCGCCATAAAAAAAGAACAGAATAATTGTTATTTTAGTTTGTATTAATATCGGTGTACGAATCTTAAAACAAAATATAATAAGAAAAACTTTTATATAAATAATATTTTGTAAATTAATTCTTTTACACGACGTTAAGTTCTTTCTGCCAATCAACACGCAATGCCTCAAAACTTCAGTGGAAAGTAGTGATTGGAGTGTCTCAACACTAGCTTCCCTCTGTCTACACTATTATATGCGTGATAGAGCCTGAAGTTAAAAAAAATTTTGAAAATGAATATTTTTGTTTTTGTATAAATGTATTCTTTGAAATATATAAAACAAGACTTTAACGAATATTTTTATATGTTATTTAAACTCCTTTTTTCGAAAACAGTCCTCTAATTTAATACCAATTAGTTAAATTTTATAGAAAATTTATACCAGTAGGTGAGCTACATCAAGCCATTGCTAATTTANTATATATATATAATGCAACTTTTGTATTTTGAAATAAACAATTTGTTAAAGCTTACCTAGTATTAACTACGCGCTACTCCACACAGGCAGAAAAAGGCTTCTCCAAAACTCCATTCGTACAATTAAACGTCATCGCTTTGCGGCATTCAATATTTACTCTCATATTTTCACAAAGGGTCTGCGTTTACAGTACGGTCGACGAGTCTTGGTCACCCTGCAGTCAGGCTCTGAACTTTCACGCTTTGTTCACTTGAGAAGAAAATAATTGAAAGTAAGAAAGATGCTAAAATCAAATTGGCGCAGCTATCTACAGCTAATTTCAAAGTGGCCACGACTCGTCGACTGCACTGTTCCTACATACATCGAATTTATTTTTGATGTTTGCACGCTGTTTGCTCCCTATTCGGTTACAGGGGTGGTATTAATGACGATCTTTTTTTGTTGGAACTCGAGCGTACTCCCCTTTATTTTCGAGTGGGTAGTTTGAAAAATATTACGAGTGGGGCTCGCGTTTTAATTTGCGCGTTTTCGTTGGGTTCCCATTAAGTGTTGCTAATTAGCTGAGTGTTATTCCTTTGTGTTATAATTGATCGTTAGTAAATGGGTTTTTTTTATTATTATAGTTTTTGTTTATAATAGTTTTTTGTTTCTGCGTTTTTTCTGCGTACTATTTTGTATGTGAAAGTACCTACGCTATTGTGATTGTAAAGTCATCTTTTTCGTTAAAACGATTTATTATTTTCGTCATTGTCTTTACTCGATTATTGTAAGTGCAACTTTCACTTTTATTTTATGTTAAGTATTTGCCTATATGTTATTTATCAACTACTATTTAAATGTTATTTATCAACTACTATTTAAATCAAATCAGCGTGACGCTGTACCCGGCACACAACAGGGTAGGCAGAGGAAACCTAGTGTTAAGACACTCCGTTCCCCACTATTCGAAACATTGCGTTGGCGGACTTCAAAGTCGGGTTTTTGTCTTAGTGCCAGACCAAAGACATACCAATGTACATATTCAACTAAAACAAAGAATAGTTAGGAATAATACTGACAATATTTTTTTTCCTGCCTTATTATACAGGCAGTAAAAAAAACTTGAATGAAAAATAATAATTTTCATCGTAGTTCGCTAAGAGCTTTTCTATATGTATATATGAATATATGCCTTATCTCACTTAATATCGAAAGTACTTACACAATACATTATTATTGACTAACTTCTTTTACTATTTAGATATTATATTGTAGTTATTATATTTGAAAATATGTTTGTTACAGGTAAGCTGCCGGTTTTAACTGCATGGCATGATTAGTAGACGTGTGACATTTTCGCTGCCGTTCCGCCGGTAAGACAACCTTTATTAACAACTGGTGGTGGCGGGATGTAGGATTTCTGGTCTTTTTAATTATGTAAATAACAATTATATGCTTATTTTAACTTCACGCTATATTCAGCACGCATAGCAGGGGAAAAGAGGGAACCTAGTATTTTTAAACATTTTTAAAGTGTTATTCCACACTTAGGAAAGAAAAATATACGTTTTCTAAATAAGTATTTAGGGAACCTAGTGTTAGACACTCCGTCCCTATTAACATTCTTCCGTTTCCGACTTTCCGCCGAATTCTGAAGACATGGCGTGTAGATTGGCGGAATTCTTTGCTTCGTTACCAGAGCAAAGCAATGAGAACATTAAATATTTCATCTCATCTTCAGCTTCACGCTGTATCCCGCACACAGCAGGGTAGGCAGAGGGAACCTACTGTTAAGACTTAAAAATAATTGGTGAAAAATGATAAATTTATAAATATTTCATCAAAAAAATTACAAACATATTTGTAGTTAATTTTATATAAAATGAGTAAATATGCGCGCAAACTTAAATTTGGCAATTTTAATAAGTTATACTTCCCATTGACCTTCAATTCTGAAATCGTTACAGAAGCCTCGGTGGGTGAATCCCGACTCGCACTTAACCGGTTTCTTTTATTATATAATTCTCGCAACCCTCGTTCTCTACATACAACTAGATGGGAGCCGAGAAACGCACATAAAGCCTGCTCCTCACGACACGGAAGCTTCACACTTGTTAACGACACCTAACGATCATCATCACGAACTTGAGAAGGCAAAAGTCTTGTTCTTTGTTACAGATATGAAAGTCTGTCCGTGCGTTTTTTGTACGCCTTTGAGTTTATATTTTCTTTATATTAAAATTATGGAGAAAAGTTAAATGAGGAAGTATTTCTTTTATATAAAGTATTTCTTTTTTAATGAAATAGATATTCCAAAAATGCAAAACATTCACTCTCTTGCTTATATTTTGTATTTTCATAAAAAAAACCTTATTCGATAAACCTTACGCTTAAGATTACTCTGTTATATGCATAACAGAGTAAGCTACCTATGATGAACAGTCGGAACCTAAAATTAAGATACCATGTCGCCGTTCTTCTTTTTACTAAACTGAGGAAATGAAAAAAAAAATCCCGGTGTTCATCTTCAATCAGTGGTAATCGAATTAACAACTGTAGCTGTAGTTTACAGTGAGACACTGCGCTATAACGGCCCCAATTTCAAATCTTTTTTTTCGTGAATATTCATGTTGATAACTTAAAGACCTATTAGTACATTGCTTTTTAATTTTTAATTTTTTTTAATCTATGCAATGAAGACAAAAATATCCTCAAGCAGTTGAAGACTAAATTTATCACAAGACGAGAGTACTTTACCTAAGGCTGCTATTAATATTAGACCAGGCAACTTTGTGTAAACGTAGTACAGTACGGTTAACGAGTCGTAGCCGCCATCAAGTAAATGTAAATGGCTGTACAGATTGTACGTTTTTACTTACATGTAATTATTTTCTTACCGAATGAAAAAAGCGCAAAAGTGTTCAAAAAACCTAACCTCAGGGCGGCCACGACTTGTTGACCGTACTGTAATATCAGTGATAAATCTGCAATATTAAGCTAAGCTTATGCACAGTGCATGCAATTTGCCATCAAGCCTCAGGTACATGCCTAAAATTAAAAACTCATTAAACTTGCCTACCTGACTCATGTAGCCGTGCTGATGTCTCTCATAAACCTTAACGTCGCCTCTCTCACCTACAATTATCATTACCCACCTAATAGGTAAACTGAGTGAGCTAAATGAACTTGTGTTATGGAGTTAAGTGTTGGTATGTACTTTAGTTATAGGTTGTATTAGGTTCTATTTTCGTTTTGTAAGTTTTAAATTATGGTCGTTTATTATATTTTTATGTGGTATTAAAATTTGTGTTTAAAATGATTGCGTTCTCTAATTGCTTAATTTAAGTTCAATTCTTTGAGTATGGTAGTTGAGTGTATTTGTTCACAAAATTAACTCTTCAATTTATTAATCTAAATAAATAAATATAAATAAATAAATTAATGTAAAATAAATTTACATTAATTATTAATAATATATGACTTATAAAATTTATTCCTCGATGTTTGTAACAGTTTAACGTCGAATGCAAACCAATTTTTCCTATATATTATATTAAATTAAAATGCACAAACCTCTTTAAAAAATATTCGTATATAATATTATTTGCGTTAACGTAAAAGTATAATCATTATTGACGAAGATTAATGCAACCGTTATAGTAATAAATCATATAAAGCGGTGCCGGAAATAATAAAGTTATACTTTTTATTTTTTCTTGAGTGGTTTTTATTTCCTTTTGTTGATTCTCCTTTTTGGATCATACATTTATGAATAAAAATGGTTATTAAACAAATAAGAAGAAGGATATAATCAGAAGATGGGATGATAAAATCAAAAATAATGCAGGAGTTACCCACGCGCTGTGTTAAATAAAACTAGGTGGAAGGAGCTGAGCCTATGGCTATGGCCCCAAGGCATTCCGATAGTGACGATATATGATGTATCCAAAATTATTAGATTATTAGAATTAAAGGCTTTTATAATAATCATTATTATTAATAAACAAACATAAAAAATTAAATTGCATCATTTCAATTAATATAGAAAATTCATATTCTGTGAAATTTTAACACGAATGAAATGCATAGCGAAGAAATAAAAATATTAAAAATTTAACTTCCCAAAGTATTAATCGGACCCACGTCCCAACCGTCGCGTTTACAGACGCAGTAGTGCCCTGCGTCACGATAGCATCATGATGTAAGAATATACAGATCAGTTTAAAAAATGTCATCGCGATGAAATTAAGTTATTCAGTTCTGTTAATAAAAACTTTTCAAAACATAACAAAATAATAGAATGTAAATGCATTTTAGAATACTCCCGTCGCCTACATGTTGATCCCCCACGTCATACAAAGACCACTAATACAGCTAATAACGAGTTAGTGCCGCGTAGGTCGCCTTTGTAATTGTGACTTCCTACGGGATTGTAATGTATACGGGTGATGACTCTGTTCTGATACTGTTATTGTATAATAGTGAATACATGTGGAGTATTGTAGATTTTCTCTTTAATGTCTTGTTTAATTGTAACATTAGGTACGTCGTTTTTCAATGATAATATGGTTTGCTATTGTTCCTGTTTTGGAAAAGTTTATAATTTTAACGGTTTTGGTCATTCAGAAGACAGAGGTATGCAAACATACTTCTGTCTCCTGAATTTAAATCATTGTTTCAACTTTGGTTGAAGTGTTAGTTCCGCCACCTAACACACTATGTCTTTAGAACGTGCAGGATATAGAAAAAGTTGCTTTATTTTCGATTCTCTTTTCGAATGTCGCATAATGGAACCTCGATTCATTTTGGGGACTGTAATATTTAATATTCTCATTTTTTCGCTCTGGTGTCGCGGCAAAAGCGCGGCGTTAAGTTCCACCACTCCAAAAGCAATGCCTCCTGAATTCGGCGGAATTGTTATAAGATGACAGAATATCTTAACATTAGTTTAATATCTTAACATTTTGGGATACAGCGTGAGGCTAAAAAAATATTAGTAATTTATAACTTCGGAAATACATATGAACGTTTGTTCTGTTATAAATCATTCAAGGCGTTCCCTTATTTTCTATATACATATATGTTAATGTATGACGCCAATTCATAATAAACATATTTTATACAGACGGATAATTAATTATCTCGTTACTGTATACAGGAAGTGGGAAAGGCAGCCACTATCTTGTTACTTGTGTGCATACAACTTAATACGTCTATGGGACCGGCTGTCACATTGAATAGCGTTATGTATTGAGGATTTGACTAGAATTTGTAATATATCATTTGTTTTACTGCTACTTTCGTTAAAGTTTAAATTTTTTATTGTTTCGTTATGTCTTAGTTTTAATGTCTGTATTTGAAAAAAGTCCACATCAAATTTTATTAGAATTGTCTAAATTAAAAAAAATGGTTAATTCTATTGTGGCTTCGGGTTTCCATTTGCGCAATCGATTAATTTTCTTTTTATAATTATATTTGCTGCGTTGAGGCCAGTCGTGGCGTTTACTTAAATTTATATTTGTATTTCTTCGCTCTGGTGTCGAGGCAAAGCGCGGCGTTGAGTTCTGCTACTCAACACGCAATGCCTCCAGAATTTGGAAGAAAGTGGGGAACAGAATGTCTTAACACTAGGTTCCCTCTGCCTATCCTGCTGTGCGCGGGATACATCGTGAAGCTGATTTATTTATTTATTTTACATTTGCCTAGTTTCTCCTGTCAGACTAAAACTGACTCATATCTCTACGAGAAGACAGACATAAATATAATTAAAATAAATAAATATATTTTTTTATATTAAAAGTTAAATATTATATTTATTTTATTTTTTTACTGGAAAAATAAAATAAATTTCCTATCATTTCTAAAAACATTAAACAGTCGAAGAACGGTCGTCGCCAACAACTAGTGAGCAGCAGCCGTGTAATTTATAGCAATGTGATAGTAGTTCTCCTTAAACGGTAAACGAAACCGTATGTCACGATTTGAACGTTATTACATGCTTATTGACATTAGTTGTAAGAGATTAATTAGATTTGATTGATTTATATTGTATAGGTACTATACTACAATGGTGATTACACGCCAATAATTTCAGTTAGTGATTAGTTAAATAATAACTTACTTTAGGATTAGTATTAAGCCTCTTGATTAAGGACTATAGTTCATTTATTTTGCTTATCTGATCAGTTTTATAATTTTACTAGATGTAAATTAATAAAAAGGTGAAATAAATTCAGATTTTAAATGCGATGGTGGCGGTTTTAACCGCCGCTCGGGAAAACGGTCATTTATAAGTATATATATTTAAGGTCTTGTCATTGTCTTGAGCTTGAGCTTGAGTTTGAGCGGAACACGGCTAACGGAATATCTTGACGCTAAGTTCTCTTTGCCTATCCTGCTTGCCTACATTGGATAAAACGTAGAGCTGAAAAAAAAAAACAGCGAAAAGTAAGAAAATTTCAACCAAAGTAATCAGAGACTAAAGACTAGTTCCAACTTCCAACAGCATCACTAAGTGAGCCATATTACACTTTAATTACATTAAAACCTAGACGGAAAAAACAACACTAATCTAATCAAAAAACGTAGTCGTGAGCTAGGGGAGATATCGACTTCAATTCAATTACAATTCTTACTTACCCCAGGTTTTCCCATAATGTTGCTATGTTTTGTGAAACTACTGAAAAAATACTTGTTTAATGAAACATTATATTTTATAATTTTTCAACTTGGAAATGCCAATATTTTTATAAATTGAGATTTTTAAATATATATTAATTTATATAATGGCTAATTTATATAAAGTTTCAATTAATATTTTCCTTCCGTATGGCTTTGCCACCAAGTTCCAAAACGCAATGTAGTGGCTTATACAGAAAGTGGGTAAAATGATATATCATTTACCTCTCTTTTAGAAGAGAATTGGAATTTTTTTTTCTTTTTTAGAGTCACGTTGTATCCGACAGAGCAGAGTAGGCAGAGATGTTAAAATACTTCGTTTACCATTTTCCATCGAATTCTGCAATCATTGCGTGTTGACTGGCGGAACTCAATGCCGCGCTTTGCCTCGACACTAGAGCGAAAAAAATGGGAATATTATATATTTAATTTCCTCAAGAGGGAATCGAAAAAAAACCTGTCGCCTTTAAAGCCACACTTAGTGACTCTGCGCCACGACTGGCCTCTTGTACTTAGTTTTTTTTTATAAATTACGTTTCTAATTCAAATAAGTCTAGCAACCGCCTTTCTTACTATATATAATAAGCAATTAAAATAACAAAGGTATTCTAATAGGTGTGCCAAATTGACGAATTGTACGGACGATTTCAATTTCATCAAAGGACCCGTTCCCGAAATTATAGCTGAATTAATTACGTACCGTTCCTTTGAAGTAAAACCGACGATTGACTCTTTTCTAAATTTGAATGAAAGCCTTAAGTGTTTGCATATCAGAATTAGACAAGCTGTTCTACTAAACTGGGGGCTGACTCAGAAGTGGTTCTAGTGGATTTAATGTTAGGAACATCATTATTACACTTTAATGTACTTTTGTATATAATATGTGAATTTAAAGTCGTAAATATTGCACTGTCATGGACTAATTTCACAAAAATGTTTTTTTTTCTTTTTTTTTTATTTTATTAATCATTTGCTTTTACCGTCGTTTCACCCTCGTGGTCAAATAGAAAATAAAATAAAAGTTGTGCCACATTCTAAGTACCCGAGATACATCTGATTGCAGGTATAGTGAGTTGCATCCAAATGTCTAATCAGCAGTATAAAGGCCATATAAGCCTTCCGCGATAAATGTTCTCTCAAACACAAGAACAATTTTTCATTTCGAACCAACAAGTTGAGATTAGCTTGTTTAATCAAACCAACTTTTTAATTTTATAATATTAAGCATAGATTATTCTTACGACGTTTTAATAGAAATTGAAGACAATGAATGCAAAGATGTAAAAATAATGAAATTTACTACATATCTTTTTGCTATAAAAAAGGAACTGTCAATTACTACTATATATACGTCTGCGTGTAAATTTATCGATATTCTGTATATTGAGATATATAAACTGTAAATCCAATAGCGAAATAAGGATGTACATTTGATGTGTGTCGACAAGTTATATTGAGTTGCGATGATTGATATTTGGTACATATTTTTCGCTAAAAATATATACCTGTATAAAGCAAAAAGATTAAGTTTTTGTTAAATACAGACGTATCTTTATTAATAACTTAACTTAACTAAAGAACCGGGCGCGTCCACTGTCATCAACCTAATCTTTCTTAATAATTTTATTATTCTAGGTACTTTGGCTAATTCTAATTATTGACAAACATGTTGGAGTCGAATTCAATGGTTAATAATACTATTCCTATCAACCGTTGTAAGATGAACAAGTGTTTACTAAAAAAATATTATAATACATATTAATTTCAAAGACTGTTTTATCGATTTGTAAGATGAGCAATGCAATACCTTCTGCTGATAAAGCACCTAATGAAATCTATTGACATCACCTGTGTGGTATAAAGTTATGCATTAATATATAAAAAACAAACACGACAATAATAACTTTCAATTTTGTTACCTGAAACTTTATAGCCCATATAAAAAGTGTAAAAACGATAAATTTATAAAACAAAAACAAATAAATAATTATAATTTATCGATATTAAAAACGTGTAGCACTAAATGTTGCGTAAGTCCGCGCACACGACACGCTCGCTACCCACGCGCCGCGCTTTACGTGGCCATCATTAGTCTTTTATTGGCCGCCATTGTATTGGATTTAAATTAAGTATCCAATAAATCGCGCTGAAATTAAATGTTTATTCATATTTCGCGATCTGAGACCCCATTTTCAATATCGTCGGCTGATATCTACATTGTATTGAAAGTTTATATCGATTTTTGTGTACCGATTTATTATGTCTTGAATAGGGGTACAGTTTATGTTGAAATGAAAATTTAATATTCTGTTCAGATTATAAATTTCGTTATGGTATCTGATGACGAGGTAAAATGCGGCGTTGAATTCCGCCACTCAACGTGTAACGCCTCCAGAATTCAGGGGAAAAAATATTAATGGGAACGGAATGGTGGCTTAACACTAGGTTTTCTTTGCCTATCCTGCTATGTACGAGGTACAGCGTAAAGCTAAAAAATATTTGTATAGGGATACACAGTTTATGTTACTATAAAGTTTCTGTTTGTGTTTTTTGTGTATCTTTTATATGTTTTCTAAAAAGTATTTTTCCTTTCCAACTGGGGAATAACACTTTAAAAATGTAAAGAAATAAGTGCTTCCTTTTTTTTTTCTTTACGGGTACAGATAATAAGCTCGTAATTTGTTTATAAGAGTAACATTAAAAAAAACATCATTAATATTTTTTACCGTTTTTATAATTGACAATATTAACATATTAATTTTTGTGGTTGTAATAACCGTAAATTTGATATTATAAATTTTAGTTTATACATGGTTTCAAAGTAAAAACATTGATCTTAACTCATGTCGTCGCCAGATCGTCTGCGCGCGCTCATTTCTATATTTCGTAAACTGCCGCGATCGTAATCTCGCCATAACGAGACGTTAAAGGCCGTCGCGCGGTGTGCTTTTTTGTTATTATTTTCTTGATGTGCCTTTCTAAATGGGTCTGATATTTTTGTTGTATTATTCAGGTATATCGTAAAATATAAATATTTATTTTATAATCATATTACACATTATATTTAAATTCTACTGATCTCTAATCTAAATTTTTTTTTTGCTTCACTGAGGTAGATATATAGGAGAGTAGGCGGAGAGAACCTAGTGTTAAGAAACTCCATTCTCCACTTTCCACCAAGTATTACATTGCGTGTTTAATGGCAAAACTTTTTATTTGTAAAGAATTTGATTATAAAATAATTTTATAGATATAGACCAGTGAGGCCAGTCGTGGCGCAGTGGCACGAAGTGTGACTGTAAAACCGACTGGTTGTGGGTTCGATCCCCACTCGGTCACCCCTACTTTTCAAATTTATATTTCCATTTCTCCGCTCTGGTATCGAGGCTAAGCGCGGCGTTGAGTTCTGCCACTCAACACGCAATGCCTTCAGAATTCGGCAGAAAGTGGGGAACGGAGTGTCTTAACACTATGTTCCCTCTGCCTACCCTGCTGTGTGCGGAATACAGCGTGAAGCTGACTTATTTATTTATAGGTATATTCATTAAATACAAAATATATATTCAAATAAGTATTTATTTATTAGACTAATGTATGTTATTTAGTAAAGGTCATAGTTGTAATGGAATTTAACATGAAATGTTAATTCCATAGCATGTAATTGTGTTGTCACTTCTAAGATAATGTTAGTTTGTAGTCGCTATAATTTAAATTATATTTTGATCGATTATACAAGGAAATCTATTACGTTATTTAGAATTTGTAGCTTGTAGTAATGTACTATTGTGTCCTTTGATGATGAAATAGTTGTGATTTATTTAATTTTAACCTATTATCAACTTCGACTAGGTAAACATATTAAAGATTTTGAAAGAAATTGAAAGGTTCAATGTTGTTTAGGTTACGGGTACAGAAATTAAATGGGGGAAATTTGATCGTGATTGAATTTTTTTGAACGAAAAATCTATAATAAAGTATATTAATATTTTTAAAAAGATATTTTTCATTGATTTTTACAACCATTTTCGTTCTTTATATTTACTTAACTTAAATTTCATATGGACCACACATACAAGGTGAAACGAGAGCAGCTTGTCCTCCAAAATCGAGAATAATGCGGGTGGTCTATATTAAATTGAAGTTCCCCGAATAATCTGATGGGTAATTAAGAAGATGTTATCGTTGCAATTTTAGTGTGTGCCGATCGCGCTGGAGTCGTTAAATGTCGCTTAGTGCCCGCAGGAAACGTCGACCGACGATAACGCTGGCTTGGCCAGCATCTCATGAGTTTGTTTGCATTAGATTTTATACGTCATTAAAACTTTATAAAATAACAAGTGTTAGTAAACATAAAATGGAAATAGATAAAAAGAAAGCAAATCCGGTACCTATATCTGTGTATCTTATCTATATGAAAGTATCTTAAGTCCCGTCGTAAAAGTTCATGCAGTTTGTGCTATCTTTGAATGGGATAGTGCACTTAAATGCTATATTTTTGTACTCACATAAAGTTTTAATTAAGTGATTTACATGAAAATGAATATAAATTAAGTTGATTATAAAAGGAAGTTTTATCTCCTGTTACGTCTTATCTTATCTTTACGCTTCTTCCCCGCCTTGTAGTTTAAACAAAGAATATTAGTTATCTTATATTATAGAAATAATGCTTAGGTAATGTAATACTAAATCTTCTATTTTTGAACTAATATACTTTATTTGTATTTTAAGTGTTAACGCTATGTCATTACGTGTTGAAACCACAATAGTAGCCTCTGTGAGCTATATTTTATTGAAAATTCTAAATTCATTTAACACACAATGTCGTCAAAAATATATAAAATAAGGCTTCTACATTGTACGTATCTAGATTTAGATATTTTTTATGATAACACAAAAATGTAGTGTCCGCAAAATGGGTTAAGTATTACTGATATTGTGCCCTCGGGGTTATCACTTCTATGTCGTTAAATTTCGCTCAGTACGTTCATGATAGATAGCAGATAGGACACGTTGCGCATTTTTATACTGCATATGGAGATCGTAACCTTACTTTTGCAATTTACTATGATGGCGTAGGTTTTTTAAATTTCCTGTCGTGTTGATTTTTATTCCATAGATAAAAAAATATTTCCGTTTCCTTTTGTTAATGTAAAGCCCGCAGTCTGCTATTAATATGTCTGATATATACATAAAGAAGATGAAAAAAAAATCTTGCAAGAATAGAATTCTGATGTAATTGATAAATTGTTACTAATATTTGTATTATATTATTTTCTAATTTCGACTCATAAACAGATCACTCATTTTCTGTTTTTAAATTATTAAAAATCACATATATAAAGACGCTAGTTAAGGCCAGTTGTGACACAGGAGCACATGCATATAACTGTAAACGCCACAGGTTGTGGGTCTCATTCCCACTGGAGGCAGGAGATGAAAAATTCATTATTTTAATTTCTTCGCTCTAGTGTCGAGGCAAAGCGCGGCGTTGCGTTCCGCCATTCAACACGCAATGCCCCTAAAATTCGGCGGAAAGTGGGGAGCGGAGTGTCTTTACAATAGGCTCCCTCACGTACCCTGCGGGATCTGCGTGAAGCTGAAAAAAATATCAATCATTAAGAATAAACATTTCCAACCTATTAGACAGTTGACCGCTAATGTGACAACGGTACAAACTATAAACTTTCAATCATGTTCAAGAAAGTTTACTTATCTCTAATCTAAGTGCGTTTATCTGAACAGAGTTGTTAAATGTCGCTTAGTGCTTGCAGGAAACATCACACGATAATGCAGCATTGCGCAAACTACCACTATCCTACTCTTATCTGCGGCTACTTCGCTATGGATGTTAGATTTGATATTTCTGATTCTCTATTTCGTTGATGTTACGTGTTAGTGTCTGAATTAACTGATGTATTAATGTAGTTAATGCTTAATTTAATATGTTGTATTTGCATATATTTTAGATATTCTGTGTTTGTGGAGATGTTGGTTGTTTGTGGTGGGGAAATAGTCATATTTATTAAATAGATATTTAGGATTTCGGGTTAGATCTTAGTACCTATTAAGGTGAGTACTTCCATTTAATACAATCTTTCCTAATGGAAGAAAAGTGGAATAAGATAAGTTTTACATTGTGTTCTCTCCCATATGAAAAATATATGAACAGAGTATAACTTAATAAGGTCATTGGTTAATTGCGTTTTAAATTAAATCAAAATTATTAATTAAAACTTATCAAAATTGTATATATATATATATATATATATATATATATATTATATATATAATGTAGCAATCAAGATATAAAATTGCAAATTCAATTTTTCATTACATGTATAATTAATTTGCATTAAGTAATCTTTCAACATTGAAATGGTGATAAAAAGATTAATTCAATAAAAGATCGAGTAAATAATATGAATATAAATATAATTTCCTTTATTTTAATTTTTTTTTGGTGTGTAATTGAGACATTTTGCCGGAAGCGCTTAACGTGTTATTTATGCTTAATCTATATTGCATATAAAAATATATATTTTATAGTAATCTTTAATAATTATTTGGTCATTTTAAGCTTTCAAAATGAATATTTTTATTATCCGCTTAAAAGTTAAAGAGATAACTCATTGTTGTAATATTCATATGTAGTTTTATCGCTAAGTTTGAGCGCAATATTTAAAAGCTTTCTGTTTTGAAACGATTTTTAAGTAATACTTCGCAATGCTCTCAAGAAACGCCCACTGTGCGATTCATGTACTTTAAACTTGCGGCTGTAGTCATTTAAAAAATAATAAAATATCGACGGTATGTGTAGGCGGTGTCCCTTGATAGCTCTTTTGTTAATATTCTGATATCGCCGGGGAACCTAGAGTTTCAGTGGGTACTTCGAAGTTTTTGGTTTAGCGAAATTCGATGGTGGATAAAATTCAGGTCATTAAAATCATGAAGATGAATTTGATGATAAGTCTTATATTCCGCACGCGTTTCTTTAATGTAGCATAATTCTATATATTTTAGTTAAAACATAATAATTGTAAGTTATAAAATAAATAAAAGAAAAATTCCGCTCAGTTTTTAGTTTATGTTGCTCCGAGCGTGCCAGTTGAGCACTAATCACTTCGCCAATATCTCCTTGTATGGTAAAAAAATCTTTGTAAGCTTCATGATTATTGGCTCCACTAAAGTTATTACATATGTATGTATTAACTTATGTATTGTAAATATAAACTACTACAAATACTTTCAACATAAAATAGAAGGTATAATGTATCTTTTAAGTCAAAATACAAATCTTAAATTTCAAAGAAGTAAAGAAAGAAAGTAGAAATAGATTCTTTTTAGATAGTGTCTCTATGTTTTTTTTTCTTGTGTTTCTTACAGTGTTCTTTTCTTGCAAACTTTAATAAAGGTTACTGAATGATGATTGCAATTAATGTGTATTTCTGGTGTTTGTCTAAACATACAGCTAGCATAGCATGTCTATGCTATTCCAAAATATTTAATATTGGATTTCCTCGAGTGGAAATCGAACCCACACGCTAGTGTGCCTCCGCTACGACTAACCTCTTGCTATTCATTTGATAAATATTTCCTACACTACACACACACTAGAGATTACATGGATATTTGATAAGAATCTCCCACATTTTACATGGTACGTTAAGAGAATGATAAATCACTCCACTCTATACTAATTGTCTATTAATTGAACCATATGCTCTCTCAAATTCGATCAAAATTCATTAAACCCACAGTTGCTGTATATTTTAAACTGCGTCACAGTGACATCAAGTTGCTAGTATTTAAAAGAAATTCGGAGGCTACACCACCAAAATAAATAAAAAAAAAAAACAAAATAATATGTGCTCATGCATTTCGCTGCGCTCGCACATTTTTTGAATACATGTTTTCGCGCAATATTCACAACTTTAACCATAAATTAGCTGTACGTAACTGTGAATATTTTATTAAAACCTTTTTGAGTCGAGTTTTATACAATGTTCTGAGTATTGCATTTAACTCGTTAGCTTACAACGTTGTTTTCACTTATAAATTGAAACGTTTTTGAGCTTATATTTTTCTGTGAGTCGGCAATTGGTAAAAAATATGATGAATTTATTGTTAACGTTCAAAATTAAAACAAAAATACCAGTTTACGATTCACAGAAAAATATTCGTTTACAAAAATATAAGTTTTATATTTTATAATTTACTATGCTGAATATTTATTATGTGAACTCTTGTGGGTTATTTTTTAGATGTTTTTCGTTAAGCATATAATATATATCTTTTTAAATTTGCTTGTTCATCAGTTAGATTGGGTTTGTTATAATTCTCTGGAGTCGATTGATTGACAATGGTTTTTTTTTATTACACCCTCTTTTCCCTTTTACGATAAGAAAAATTAGTTTATGGGTTTGGGCTTTTGCGTACGTGACCTGCCTCCAAATAATAAAAAAGCAGGTACTTTTTTATTTATTTACATAGCATACTATAACATTTTTAAAGTAACCTTATTCTTGTAGTATACCTATTTATATAATAATATATAACAAATCAAATAATAACCATTATTTGTTCTATAATTTTTAGAAGATGCATGGTCTTCATCTTTTTTTTTATTTTATGGTGTAAACATCTCTGGAAAGATATCATAAAAGCTTTCGAACCCAGTTAAACGATTTTTGGTGACAGAACAGCATAATGTGAACTTAACATGTCAAAAATATTTCCCTTAATTAGATTTCTTATATTTTAAGAAAATGAAAATATAAAACATCAAACACTATTATATCATAATACTTATAATAGTAACGTACCGCCGCGCCGTAGCGCCAGGTCACTGTACTGCAATAAAGTATTTAGTTTATTGGCCAGGTCTGTAGAACAGATGTTAACAATGCCACGCTAGTTTTTAATAAAATTGCCGAGCTGGCTCCTCGCCAACCGATACAATCTCTATTAGTCGGGATAAGGTTGGGAGCGCGATGCGATGTAATACGATTGCACTCCATGTAGTGATTGCATCGAGACTTATGTTTTTTTTTATTTTATACAGTTTTGGAATAAGAAACTAATTAATTAACGTATTGAATTAATAATGTTGAACTCTATATAAAATTGTAAGTTTTCAAATAACTTATAGTTAATTTTTATATATATTTAAAAAATAATGTATTTATATTTACTACGGTACTAATAAAAATATAAAAAAGTAACGCCCAACGTGGGGCTCGAACCCACGACCCTGAGATTAAGAGTCTCATGCTCTACCGACTGAGCTAGCCGGGCTTATGAAATGTGGCTTAAAAAATTATTTGCTTTTGAGATATGTACAGTGCGGTCGACGAATCGTGGCCGTCCTGGAGTTAGCTGTAGATGGCTGCGCAGATTGGATTTTAAGATTTTCTTACTTTTGGTTATTTTTCTCCGAGTGAATAATGGGCAAAAGTTCAGACAAGCTAACTTCGAAGCGGCCACGTCTCGTCGACTGTCCTACTGTATGTATTGAATATTTATGCTTCGTTATCTTTCTAGATAAATTTGGCGTGTTTTAACGTAGAAGTATTAATTTAATTTCTTCATTAAAAAAAGTTATGTAGTCTGTAGAGATATATTTATTATTGTAGGTTTAAACAACATGTGTCGTTCAGTGTTATTATTCATACGTTTTTTCCTAAAATTAGTTAAGTTGACCTATGTAAATCTAAATACCGTACTTTCCATTCATTCATAGTAATTATAATCGATAGTAGTTAAAAGGTTTCTTTGAATTATGATTGCTTATATAAACACGGCTATTGTTAGTGAAATCTCACTAAGTATAGTATGTGTTAGTTTTCCTCTTTACCCTCAATTTAGTGTTATTTATTAACAAAGTAAAATAATCCAATACAGCACTTCACAAACACTATTGTCTAATAAAAAGAAATGTACATCGCAAACTTTTTTTTCACTATTTTATTGACACTGTATTCCGCATATAGTAGGTATATAGTATATAAGGTAGACTGGCAGAGGGAACCTGGTGTTAGGGGACTCTGATCCCATTCAGACACTTCCGTTCCTTTACTTCTCCGCGGATATTGCAGACATTGCGTTTTGAGTGGTGGATCTCAACGCAGCGCTTAGCCTTGTTACCAGAGCAAGGAAATGAAAATGTTACTGTTAATTACCTCGAGTGGGAATCGAACCCACAACCTGTCACATTTACAGTTGCACTTTTGTTTCCCGAATGACCTCGAATCTACTTTTATTTAATTGTCAATGTACATTGTACATGTTAATTATATTTCATATTTGAATTTAATTTTAAATTTTAGTTTGCTTTTCAGAATAGAAGAGGAACCTAGTGTTAAGACATTCCGTTCCCCACTTTCTGCCGAATTCTAGAGGCATTGCGTGTTGAGTGGGAGAATTCAACGCCGCGCTTTTCCACGACACCAGGGCAAGGAAATGGAAATATAAATTTAAATAAATATTTCATCTCCTCGAGTGGGGATCGAACCCACAACCAGTCGGTTTTACAGTCACACTTTGTGCCGCTGCGCCACACATATGTCATATTATATCTAGTAGATCAAATGCAATTGAGGTTGAATTGAGGCCGGTCGTGGCGCAGCGGCACGAGGTGTGACTGCAAAACCGACTGGTTGTGGGTTCGATCCCCACTCGAGGAGATGAAATATTTACTTAAATTTATATTTCCATTTCTTCGCTCTGGTGTCGGGGTTAAGCGCGGCGTTGAGTTCTGCCACTCAACACGCAATGCCTCCAGAATTCGGCACAAAGTGGGGAACGGAGTGTCTTAACACTAGGTTCCCTCTGCCTACCCTGCTGTGTGCGGGATACAGCGTGAAGCTAATTTAATTTTTTTTTTATCAAATGCAATTAAATATAAGTATCTAATAAACAATTTGTTCATTCCCAGTAAATACATCAAGGGAACGCCCACGGTTGTTTCGTGCGTCGTGTTCAATGTGTTCCGACACAGCGTGAGGGTGATTGAACCAGCGGCTATTATTGCCTCTATAATTGCAAAGTGTTTGTCTAAATAGATAAGTATAGGTTTAGTATTTAATAGTACATTTAGAATTCATTTCTTATTTTTTTACACTGGAGAACTAGACTTATTTGCCTTTAAATATAAGGTCGGACATAGGATATTGGTGTTATAATTGTATTAATATTATTAATAAACACATAAAATGTTGCACATTAGATGTATGTATTTTATCAAAATTTCAAATTGTAGTATAAATGTTTTAATAATTTTGTTACAAGTTTCTGTCTAAGGTATATGACATTATAGCATTTTATTGAAAATGTAAAAAAATATTATTGAAAATATATTAATCTCACAATATAGATACCGGACAATATAACCTTCCCAAATCTAAAATGAGACATTCTTGACTCATAAGAGCTTACTTATTCATAAAGTAGGTAATTTAACTAAGTACTATGCTGCCTCACAGTGTCATAATATTATGAAAATCTCACAAATTCAAGCTTATTAAGCATTCAAGAAACTTTACTTAACTTTCTCTAAGTCTTAAAGAATCTTGTGTCTTTCAATCCTACAATGCAAGTGCAATAGCAATAAATATTTTACGATCGGAAAGTTGGAAAGTTTTAGTTATTAGAAACACCCATGTGTTTACGACAAGAAAAATCCCAATACAGACTAAACAATAATAATAAAGACAGGAACTGTCGATAAAAGACTCATACATTTTATATAAGTATTTCCTTTTTACCATTATATTCTAACATATAGTCTATAAATACATATGTTGATTATATCAAAAATATTTATTTTTATATTTCATATTCGTCGAAATAGTAAAGTTATTTTCATTTATATAGTACTCGTAGTAGTGGTAAACAACAATTCTAGGTAAATAAGCGCATATTTCTAGATATTGCATAATTGAATGAATAGATCTTTAAAAAGTACAAATTATATTTCCTAAGAATTTCGACGTTTTTGTTGTAGAACAAAGTTTTGCGGATTTTGACCACAATTTGAGATATTCCTTATTTGATGGCGACATTGAACTCATTAATGGTTTTAAATGAAACTATTTAACCGGATGACCACGTATATTTAGTATTATACATTTTTGGGTTTCCAAAAACGTATAATATGAAATATACGCCATTAATCCGCTTAAATAGTTTCATTTAAAATGTATAATAATCGTGAAAATCAAAGATCAATAATAGTTACCTCCGAGTGACACCGAACCTAGGACCATCGCGTTTACAGTCAAAAATTAACCCATTGATCCATGGCATTTTATAAAATTGTAATATCTTTTTAATTATATCATAAACCTACGTGAAATTGTCCCGCGTCGTCCATTAAAACAAATGAGGAAAACCATCATCACAATGTACTTAGCGTTAACACTGAACGGAGCGGCGAAGCAATTAATGCTTGGTGATTTTCAATAACAATTTATTACGTTTATGATGTGTCGGTGTTTAAGGAAGACACACTGCGATAGCTGGATTCTTTTGAAATCCAAATAATAGCCATACAAGAGCTTCCTCAATGTTAATAATAATAGTTTATATATTTTATAAGTTAAAAATTAACATAAATATGTAAGATCTAAAATCAGCTTCATGCTGTATCCCGCACAGAGCAGGGTAGGCAGAGGGAACCTAGTGTTATGATACTCCTTGTCATAACTACTAGGTTCCCTCTGCCTACCTGACACGCGTGTTGAGTGGAAGAACTCAACGCCGCGCTTAACCTCGACACCAGAGCGAAGAAATGGAAATATAAATTTAAGTAAATATTTCATCTCCTCGGGTGGGGATTGAACCCACAATCAGTCGATTTATAGGCACACTTTGTGCCCCTGCGCCACGACTGGCTTGAAACTAACATAAATATGTAATAAATAGTACCATTATTATATTTAATACTAGCGAGTAGCGAAACACTAAATATTAAGGGAAGTTTGCCAGTATATATATTAAAAGTGATAAGTGCATTTAAATGGTGAATCCGTTTCAGAGATTGGCAAGAACAAACGTAACGACAAACAGACAAAACATTAAAAAGTCAATGTTTTGGGTTCTATTATATTAATGAATGCTTCCAATAATAGTTTTACTCATATATTTTCGATGTACTGACAGCGATGAGTTAGTGATTTTATATGTATAGATTAGTGGTCGTCGTGGCGAAGGGACACAAGGGTGAAGCTGATTTGATTCTTTAAATTTGATTCTTAGATTATGAAAGAAGATTTTAGACTAATTAGTGATAATATCTCAATTGTCCTTTTTTTTCTATGTTTTTATGTTAATATTAAAGACAAAACCATAAACACAAAATGTGTATTTTATAATAGAATAGAAGAAGAAAAATGAGCGTTACATAAATGCTATTACAATCTTTTTCTACACTATTCTATGAAAAAAAAACAATACTTTAATAAACAGAACATATAACACAGTGGTGCAGCTGCGATACGCGTAAGCTGTATCGAAGCTCACTCTGTGACCATATATGACGCTCTTATCGGAATGATTAATAGCAAAGCGAGCAGCGTTTAATGGTACACTGACGTAGACTGCTTTATTTTAATCACGTTTGTTTTAATGATTTTTACACTGTGGTGGGCAAACTATACCGTGAAAAATAAAATGATTACTTTTTAAATGGCATTTCCTGGACTCCACATGGTAAGGTAAACAAGCCGTGATAAAAATTGAGAGTTAATCGGTAATAATGTCGTTTTGCTCTGTAATTACTGTGTTTGGGAGGTCCTGTATATTATTTTTATTATTTGATGTTATCGTGACACAGTTGAGACGAACAGACGGCCGTTCGCGTATATTGTGGGTTCGAACTCTCAGGTGATAGTTTTATAAACATAAGAATATTTTATAGTATTAGTTATTTTTCCATTATGTTTATTGGGAAACCAGAAATGGAAATTTTCATACACCTTGGAAAAATATAGAGTAATTTATAAAGTCATTATCACTGTCAATAATAAATAATTCACGTGATATCAAAAGGAAATGACCTCAAATATTTTTTTAATATTTCATGATCTAGAAATAGATATAGAGGTTGATCAAGATAGCGGTACAAATACTACAATTATTAATATATGTATGTATGTTGTATGAACAGGAAGACGTGAGGAACTTAATCTGAGTTGTAATTAAAGTAAAAAAATATCAAATTGTCATTTATTATTATTATAATTTTACTAGATTTTATAAAGAACACGTTTATTAAAGAAAACTAAGGTTGAAAACAGGCTAGGCAAGATAGGCTTAGAAGCATTTTCGTAAATATATATTTAATTTTTATAGAAACGAAGTTATTTTAATACTATGATTGTAAAAATATCAATGAAAAGAAGAATGAGAAACAGACAAACAGAGAACACAAAAAGGAAGAAGAAGAAGAAACTCGTAACACAGGTATTGATCAAGAAGCCCTATAAAAACGACGATTCGTCTCATTAATACCATATAATATTGCAAAACCATATGAAATATTCGTATTCAAATCTCTGGGCAAAACTGTTGATGTAAATTCAAAATAAACAACGACGTGGGCGGACAACAGTGTTGCTTAACTTTTGTATATTGTACAGTTAGTATTAAGTGATTTATTATCATATATTATATTTATATTATTACAGAAATTAATATGTCATTATGACATTTAACTAATTGTATAATTACATTATTATGTATGCTTTTGTTTTTTTTTAACTTTACGCTGTAACCAGCACATGGCAGAGGGAACCTAGTGTTGAGACACTTATTTTCCCCCGAATTCTAGATTGAGTGAGATTTTATTCTTTCGTGGTGAGTGACTGAACTCACCCAGATTATTTATGTAAGAATATAATAGTTTTTCGAAGATAGTAGGATTTTTATTAAACAAATTATTATTTAATATATTGTTAGAAACCGGAAGTGGGTAAAGTTTTAAAAAAAAACACCATTAAAACACCTCTACCCTCTTTTAAACGAGTTCGCTAACAATATACAATTTTCACAACACTTTTAAATCAAAAATATTTTTTGAATGTTAGATTTAGCGCAGAAAGGAGCTACTTAGGAATAAATATTTTTTGCTAAGTTTAAAATAATGCCAAGCATGAGGGGAGAATATATTATTATCGAATCAAATTGTAATATTAACATGTAAAAACTTTTTTTTTACTAGTTTTTACATGCGGGCTTTTATAGCGGACTATGATAAAATATTCGATAAGTGTACTAAAGTAAGTATTTTATTAATGGAAGATATCAAAAGATAGCCAAAACGAAGGAACTTCAACAACGAAACGTACTCAGATGAATGACCGGTAGCGGTACAACAGCTGAATATTTTCGTACTTCAGTAGGCAAGTAAAGCGATGCGCTATCAATCGTTGACAACGGGACTGCCGTTGTCAACGATTGATGGCGGTCGTTGAAATTCGTCAAACGCATTTGGATTGACTGCCAAACTATGATATCAGCCGCCAAAGCCTTGGAAAGTAGGTATTATACATAAAAATAAGTAAAATAATATAAAAAGTAAATGTTAAGTACACCAGTAGTGTACTTTCGTATATGTTCTTGTATGAATAGCTAAATAAGAAATAACAAAATAAAACATATAATTTTCTTTCATATTTTTATTAAAATAATATATAAAGACGTATTACATAAATATATTTATATTTTACCTACAAGCGAAGAATAATATTGTAAAAATAGTGGGATAAACGTTTATCTATTCATCAGCTTCAACAGATATGTGATTACAAAATAAAATAACACAAGGTGTTACAGACTATTTACACAAGACATCTATAGAGAGAGGAGTATTTTAATAAATTATAATTAATCGATTTGAGCGAGCCGTCGTTCGGTATCGATGGCTCGCTCGATTATTTACAGGCCGATCACGCCGCCCTTTACTATGCAAATCGGTGTTAATAGGTTCTTAGCGATGCTTCTGGTCCATCGGATGCTGTACTTGGTAATGCAATGTTTACCATTTTAAATGCCACTTAAGTTAAACAAATTTGTTGTGGCTGTCTCTTATATTTTGTAAGATTGTTTTGATTTGAAGATGTATGTGTTTTTTCTATATGTATAAAAATATATTTTTTTATTATAATCAATGAATTGAGCTTATTTTAAAACTATATACATAGATATTAAAAGCTTATTTGCTATCTCGACAATTTTTGTATCGATATTCAGTAAAGAAAATGCCTATAGTTTGCAAAGAATCTCAGAAGTTCGTAGTTTCAAATAATCATGAAAATTATTGATAAAATTCTACCATAATTTCAATTTAATAACAAATAAGGCTTTATTTACTTAGTTAACGCTTCCTGCGATATTAAGCTGTAAAATGGTGGCATACAAGATTTACATGTACTTCGTAAACCATCATCAAGAATAGCCCCAGTATGGGAGTTGTAGTGCAGTTTTATTTTAATGACTCAGTCATTGCGGTGCGTCTCTGTATGGAGATACGGCGAGGTTATATTTAGATTAATTAAAATGTGTATTTTCAAGGTATATGTACTTGTAACTTTAGTTATCTGTTTGCGACACGCAGGTGTAACAGCGTTGGTTATCTGTTGCTCGACAAAAGATTTTGTGTTGTCTGTTTGATGGAATTTAAAAAAAAAGAGCTTCTGTGCGATTTGATTATGTTACTACTGTACTGACATACTTGTCAGCAAGTATTTTTGTGAGCACAACATATATTTACAATTTTTTGTGTAATTTAAAAGTCAGCTCAGTTAAAAAAAAAAGTAAAAGTGAATTGTGAAATATGCCTCAATACGTAAATATTTTATGTGTGAATTTCCTCTCTTCGCCGTCGTCGTGGTGCATTTTGAAAGTGATTTCTATATTGACATTTAGATTTTTCCGGTTGGCGTTCGGTTTTGTTGTTCCACATATTATCTAAAGAATATGCGATAGTTTCATATAAATAGTACGCCAATAAATGTGCTCTGTAATATGGCAAGAATTGCGTCAAAATTAAAAAAAACTTGCACAAGTTTCTTCAATGTAGACCAAGCACAACCTACCGTCGACAAATAATTGATTTACACACAGGTATTTAACATAAATAATTTGCATCAAGATAAACATAAATAAATAGTGATGTCCATCACGAAAATATCCATTACACGGAGGGTTCACCCCGTGACCTATAGTCATCAGTCAGTTGATAGTCTAATGTCGGTGTTCGTCTCAACCAAAACTTTATAGATATTGATCTTAAAATGCAGTTAGCTTCTAAATTATATATTTTTTACAATGGGTATCCATATACTATAGTTAGTTTTTACAGTAATAATGCTTTATTATAGTTTTTGTTGTGCGTTGTGCATTTACACTATTTGAAAACAGAAACCTAATAAATACTTAATTCAAAACTAAATTTAATAGAATAATTTTATTTTATTTTATTTTTAGTCAATATATTATAAACTAGGGTACCGTTCTCACTGTAAACAATGATTTTGAGTTCGATTCCCGTTCTGGTAAGAGCTGACGTTGAGAAAGTGGAGAACGGATTTTTTTAAATATTGATACATTCGTAATAAGAGTGTCTTTACAATAGGTTTGCTCTGCTTAACCTTCTATATGCCAAATACAGCGTAAAGTTGAAAAAATGTCGCTACCTTAAATGACACATTAAAAAGGTATTAATAGAAAAATAAATTTAACTTCACATTTAAATTGAAACCAGGTTTTGTACGAAAGCTAAGATTGACCAGATACGTTGAACCTATTTCCCACAACCTTGCATATCGTGCAGTCAGCCGGTAACAGATTACATCATCGGCGAGATTAGAACAAGATCCTTAATAAATAATCGATAAGTATTGCGAGTTGAGAGTTGCTGAGATTAAATGTATGTTGCCTATTAACGTATAATAATCAATAGATACCTATAGAGGCCATTGTTGTGCTCATAATAATAATAGGTTCAAATACGTTATTTTTCTAAACTTTTTTTTTATATATAAACAATATTTTATTTAAATTTGTAATATTTTTTTTCATATTTAATAATAGACTTTGGAAAGCAGTTTTGAATCGATTATTAAATATTACGCTACCACTAGCTCGGAAGGCAATTCTGCCGTGAAGAGCCGGCAACAAAGTCAACAAGTTTTCTAATATAAACCGTATAATATAATAATACAATGATAACTATCTTGTATGAAATTTAAATGATCTTAATTCCACATATTAACTTTTTTTTATGCAGAATGTAAACTATAGGATATTTATAACAACTTTTATTGCGGAAGGAAACTGCTATTGCGGAACAGCTTTAAAAATGTTATACTATATGACATTAGTGTAAATATATTATTAAATCATAACAGACTAGCAACCGAACAAAATATTTTGTGTTGTGAAATAATCAGTCATCAACAATGTTATAAAAAAATACAACTTTCTCAATAATTGAAACGAGAGTAAATGAATATGTTTTATCCGTTTATCCCGTGTTAAGTTACGCCACATAAAAGGCAAGGAAGAAGCAAGAAGGCGCTCTGACCACTAAGCCATACGTTCTCATCAAGCTACGTCGACATTTTCCCTGCAGGGATGCTAACAACATAAATAAGTTGTAAGAAGCGTTTAAAACTTTCGACGTAGCTTGGCGAGAACGTATGGCTTAGTGGTCAGAGCGCCTGGTCGGTTTCCAGGAGGCGCGCGGGTTCGAGTCCCGCTACATTAAATTTTTTATACATTTTCTAAATAAGTATAATCAATCATTTTATCATATCAGTCCGTTATTCAAGTATAATAATATTCATCTTATATTTTAAATTATTTATAAGTCGTATTTTAAACGGTATTAGTAGCATTCCAGTAAGGTACATTTGTATTTCTACATGGTATCGAAAACTTGTTTTCTATAAAAAACCTGAAATCTTGAGGGCATTAAAACTATATTTAAAAATACCACACTACGTATGACACACAAAATACTAGATTTTTTTTTATAAACTAGACCTAGACATTGTATTACCAGTAATAATACTTGAATACTTAAAATAGTGTTTTCATAGTTTTTTTTAAGCTTTTAAAAATATTTTACTTACTAAACTGACTTGTTGTTCTAATTGACTATGGAATGTTGTACTCGGAATTATGTATACAAAAATAGTCAGCACTTCGTTTACAATAAAAATTGTAGTCCGTTACGAACTTACTTACTTAAAAAGAAGCATTCGCTAAAACAATTAGATATATGTATATGCAGGTACATATCAATGAAGAAGAATACGTCACTTCTTTTATCTTCTAACAATGTCATCTTCATTTTTATTCGTATTATTTGTTATTATTATATAAGTTGTATTTAATATAATATTATTATATTAGTGGGGAACGAAAGCTTCTTTACAGTAGATTCTCAGATTCCCTCTGCCTAAAAAAAAATAACCTAACAACTTAACTTTTTATGTATGACTGCCTTTGTAGGGGATCTCTATAACATGTCAAGGCTACACTTACACAAGTTGCAGTACTAATGGGTGATAAGAAGTGAATATTTCTCGCGCGGTTGCAAAAGTCGGTAATTTTAAAAGCAAAGATATGAGTTCAGAGCGGGGCTATAAGGTAGCGTAAAGTAACGATCGGATCGGTTGAGAGAAAGGAATTGGATTTTGTGTCATTTACATCTATATTGGTATTTTGTGATTGCGAAATTTTAGGTCTATTATTTTATTAATAGATAAGTATATTATATCCAGTTTACAACTTTAAATTTGACGTAATAGTACCGCGCTAGGAAAATGTAAACTGTACCCCGCCAGTGGGTCTGACTGGGGAATATAGTATTGTTGTGTTAATGTTAATAATATATTTCTTTTCGATACACTTAAAATAGTACATTTAAAGCATTGATTCACTTATATACTGATAAACACTCGAATTTCACTTCGTAAATTACGTACCGTTGATTAACCATTAACGAAGCAAATTGATTTTAGTTCACATTACGACAACTAATAAAACCGTATTATCAAAGTGATTAATTTATTACACTAATAAAGTAAAGATAACTTTGAAAAAACTTTATGAAAAAATTGTCATTAATGACTTTATTTCTGCTTGAACACGTAGATAAAGATAGTAAATTTCACTTCTTTTTTTCATATTAATTGATTGATTCATGGACTGTTTCTTATCAGGTACAAGTATAAATTAGGCTGTTTTTTGCTCATTAATTTCAAAAATTTATACTTTCTGTCTTTAGGCATTTTCCACAGGTCATGTGGGAATACCGTAAAATTAAAAAAAAATAGGAACAACAGTTTTGTTATGCCTTCTTTTGATGATTTGTTTTTGTATCTGTGCATAATCATTTTATACCTTTAATTTATTTCACTACTGCTGTTGTAAAATTCTATATTTATTGGATAGCGATATAACTTTATTGTATTTAATATTCCGGTACAAGTAAACTGTTAATTGGGAACATGTGCAAGCGACGTGACAGACGCAACGCCAATAACGCCGCTGGGGGCCGTCGTGTATCTATTACATTATGCTTATAATTTACTATCTTTATTCCAAGAGAATATCGATGGTACGATAGTTTTAAGAAATTGTATGTTTAAATTAATATACATAAAGAAATACATTTGGCCAACTAGAACAAATTAAACAGGGTCGAATTAACCGGTGTCGTTTTGATTGGAATTTGATGTAAGAAAAAAAATACTTTCTCGTAAATTTTTATTTGTTATTTTTTAAAAATCCTGTCTGTGGATATTTTTTGAAAGAAATATGATCACTATTAGAATACATAGACTGGACTGGCTTATGATGTTGACTCTTATAAATAAAGGCTTTATTACCGGGGAATGATGATAATGGAAAAGGTAAATCTTAAATATAATATTTATATATGCGAGAACATCATATTCGAGTTATGCAGTTTAACACGCAGTGCCTCCAGAATTCGGCGGAATGTAAAGAACGAAAGTGTCTTAATGAGAACGCAGTGTCGTAACACTAGGTTCTCACGTTTCCTTTTCACTACCCCTGCTATCTACCTGCTACAGCGTGTGTCTAAACCAAATTATACAAATAATTATTATTTTATATAGTGTAAGCTCAACACATCGTAAAAGCTAACAATATTACCTAAGCGTTTTAGTCATACGTAAGATCTAAACACAATATCACTTACTATTATTGGCACTACAAGATTGCAATCATTCATTTCAATCAGTTTCGAATCGTAATAGGTTTATTGACGTGAAATAAAACGGTCGCGCGCACGACCCGCCATCACAACTATCACCATTGTGATGAGAGGTGTATGTATCTTTGTACTTAGATGAAAATGTTGTTAGTGGTTTTTATTTTTAATATCAAAAGCTATATCTATGAAAATGAGTTTCTAGTTAAGTGCTCGAATCAATATTTTATATTTAAAAACAAATCAGCTTTACGTTGTATCCCGCACACAGCAGGATAGGCAGAGGGAACTTAGAGTTAAGACACTCCGTTCCCTAATTCCTGCCGAATTTTGGAGGCATTGCGTGTTGAATGGCGGAACTTAACGTCGTGCCTCGACACGATATCGACACACATTAAATGGAAATAAAAATAGAAATTTTAAGTAAATATTTCATTTCCTTGAGTAAGAATCGAAGCCATAATCAGTCGCGCTTACAGTCACACTGTGCGTCTGCACCACGACTAGTTTTATATTTTAAGTTATCTGTATTATATTAACTGCTTATATTATAATAGGTTCTTTTTCTGGTTTTCGTTGTCAATATCAGTCTTATTTAACTTTAATTTATCAAAATATAAACAAGAAAAATTTTAATTACACTTCTAACAGCATGCGGATTTAACAAACTTTCTTAACAAACCATAATCTAAAACGTCTTCAAAGCTCTGTGGAAATCTAAAAAGTAGTACACGATTGTTTACATGAGTCACCAACACAAGTATACGAATCGCTTGTACGTCGACCTCAGGCATACATATATACGTAGCATTTGTTCCGCATTGTCATGATTTTATAATAAATATTAATAATATATTAGTAGTTGATCCTGCGTAAACACAGAATTTTTCCTTTAACCTTAACACTATGTTACATTAATTCTAGAAAGATCATTGACATCACTTGCATTGTTCATGTGGATTTCCTTTTTGGCTAATGCTTCCTTAGTTGCTTGTTTATTGCCCAATTCCTGGCCGGATGGGATGTCCTGATGATTATTAAGTATTTTGGCAGAGTTTCTCGTTTCGAGTGTATCTGATGCATAATTAAAAAACCCATAAATGTAATGGCCATTTATATTTTCATTTCTTCGCTCTGGTGTCGAGGCAAAGCGTGGCGTTGAGTTCTGCCACTCAGCACGCAATGTCTCCAGAATTCGGCGGAAAGTGGGGAACGGAGTGTCTTAACACTAGGTCCCTTTGCCTACCCTGCTGTGTGTGGGATACACCGTGAAGCTGAAAAAAATATGTAATGGTTATACCATTCCTTGTGTAGTTGTGATGGTCGGACATTGAAATCAATTGAAATTTAGTTCAATAAATATATTATTTACAATCTTTATATTATTCAAAAAGTAAAACATACCAAACAAGGTGCATTTACGTCACGTATTCACCAAGTGAAGACGTAATATTGAACAAAATGAACGTTTAAGTTTACCTCTTTTATAATATTTAACATAACAACACCTGCTATATCGTAAAATCCATAGGCGATACACAGCTGATGTTTCATAAACAATACTTTGTTTTATCTCAACCGTCCTTGACTTACTCGGATTTGCGAAACTTTAAATCTAGCGTCATCTCGGTTGTCTCTCTCGAGCCTACCTATACAGTGGTTAATGTGATCAGAATAGCCGCGATAGGTGAATAATGTACGAGCCTGCCTAGTCTCCGGCCAGTCTCGATGCGCGCGCGCACCCGAACGCGCGGCTGCAACGCGTTATACAATTTGTATTGTTTGTCGCGTATAAATTCGAAATTTACTGAAGTTTATCGATGTTTTGACTTATGTGCCTTTTGTGAATGGTGTGTTTTGTATTGTTTTATTATGGTTTTGAATAATTGATAATTATTATTGTTAATTTAATGAGTACTTCAATATAACTCAATTTTGAGTATTTTTTTTTTATTTTTATTAAATATTATGCGACTTTTGATATTTAATTTGGTACACGTGTGCGATATAAAAGTATTTTAAATATTTTGTAACATTTATTTAGAAAGAGATTTTTTTAATATTTTACAGCTTTATTTCTGTTATTACTGGCTTAGTACTAGAATTATTCGCATATTATTTAGGTAAGTATACAATAAAGTAAACAATATAAAATAACATTATAAACATATACACATATACATGTGTCTGGAATGAATGTCTAATATTTGTAATAAACACTACTTATTGTTGATCGTAAACAAGGATATTGGTTATAGGCTCTAATAGGAAAAACTAATATGAAACAAATAATATATTTTATCTGGAGGCTATTGTAATAACATCCCATTGTAATTATATTGACATATAAATAAAATTGAAATGGACTTGTGTCGGCTGAACTGGTGGCTTGGGACGCCCTCATTTTCAAACGTGCGAATGCGTGAGAGCGTTTTGTACGTAAATTAATATCTCTTATTCGTAGTGTGCCACTGTAAATGCGACAGGTTATGGGTTCGATTCCCACTCCAGGAATTTAAATATTAAGTATTTTCATTTCATGCCCTTCCCTACCCTGCCTATGTACGGAATACAGCTTTAAGCTTTTAAAATTAATATTCTCAGGTCGAATATACAAAAAAGGTTTTAAATATATAATTAAAGTCTAATTAATTTATGTATTTTTAAATTAAAAATCATCGCATTTAAATTCATTATTCTTTATCTCAACTTGAAATCTAAAATTTTTTGTTTGTCGGCATTTTCAGACTAAAAATTAAAGTAATAATGTTTTTGTTAAAGTTTTATTGTATATTGTACAAGAAACAGAATGTCTCTCACGGCCATTATATTTTGAACTACATTACAAAAAATATACAGATCAAATGTTCACATACAACTCGTAGAAAATACCTATAAACAAGTATATATTTTTTAAATAAGTTCTTAAATTTACTTTAAAAATACATTTAAGATTTGAAAATTGGTAAAACGGAGTGTTTGGTCACTAGATTTGCCTACTACTATGCCAAATGCATATAGCGTGTAGCCTTATTCTAAGCATATTAAAATAAACATAAATATTATCCAATGAATCACTTTCTTTCAATTATTATTTAAAGTAACATTTTAATTCATATTAAAAATTGCAACAGGAACACACGTAGCAGAGAAGTAGAACTCAAATAGTCGGAACGCGAGACGATTGAACTGGTATCCGAGACTTGGAAACCGTCCAAATTTCAAAATTGGCTTGATAGTTTCATTGTATTCAGACGAATAAAACAATGGTTTATTGATATAACATATATTTACAATTAAAATTAAGTTAATTTTAACGTATTTCTTTAAATAAGCCTTAATATTTTATTTTTAGTTTTGTTTACGCCGCATTTTACCTAGTTACCAGTTGAGTCAAAATTGAACCCACAACTACAACCGTCGCGTTTCTCGTCTCGATAACTTATTCCAATGGACCTTTTTTTTGAATGGCATTGTTTTTTACTTGAATATATTGAAATAATTTATATTGTAGTACAAATATAGAGTACGATGGACGGCATTCCTTCATCTGCTCCGCTATCCGTTCCCAGCCAATTAACGTTTTGACTGAACTATTGCGACGGAAGTCGTATATTCGTGTCCTGTGTAGGTACATCTTAAATTTGTAGCAGTTAAATATTTGGGAATAATTCATTTATATATTTAAACAAATGAATTTTTATAAAGCAATATATATATTTATGTCAACGAATTATTATGTTTCAGAGAAAAGTTTAAGGCTTAGGCAAGTTGGGGCTCATAGCCTGTCTGTTAACGCAAAAGGTTGTAGGTTCGATTCCCTCTCGATAAAATTTAACATTTTAATTTCCTCGCTCTGGTAACGAGGCGAAGCGCGGCGTTGAACTCCATCACTCAACACGCTTTGCCTCCAAAATTCGACGAAAACTGGGAACGGAAACGTCTTAATGGGAACGAAGTGTCTTAGCACTTTGTTCCGTTAGGGAACTATAATAAACCTGGCTACAGCGTGAAGATAAAAAATTAAAGCTAAAGGTACAATTAAACTTGCCCCGTCTTAAAAACGTTTTTATCGCTTTATACTGAAGTGCATATTGTCAGACATGTGATAGAATGTGTGACATTTATTTAAATATTTTCTAAATTAGATTATTTAAAAACATATTGGCTGTCCGATACTAGTTCATTTTATGAATTATTCCACCATCCGCATCGTTTTTGCATTTAATCAAAAAATCGTTAAAAATATACTATTGTTGTGTATCGAACGACGTAAATCCAAACATGCTTTTAAAACAGCTGTTAAAACTCAATGTCTTTTTTGTACGGCGGCGAAAGTAAATTTATGGGTCTTGTAAAAGCGTCGTAAAATTTCCTTCCTGATTCCACCTATTTGGGTTCAGTTTTAGGAAATACCGTTGCATCGGTTTTCTTTTTAAACTGTTGTTTGAAATCCTTTAAGGTTAGTTTGAATAACAGATCAACAACAGGCATACAGGACACATGGATAATAATCATTATTTTTCTATTATGTAGGATTTATAGACAATTGTATGCTCATAAATTACTTGATATGGGGAACTGAGTGTGTTAACACTAAGTTCCCTCTTCCTACCCTGCAGTGTGCGGGATACAGCGTGAAGCTGATTTATTTTATTTTATTTATTTTATAAATTAAGCATTAGAATAGAATAGAATAAAATAATATTTACTGCACACACACAATATATATATAAATTAAACAAAACTTTCTTGTACTCAATAAAAACTTAATAGATTGAGAAATCATAATAATAAAGTTATAAGTGAAACGAAAAAGTTGACTCAGAAATCTCAAAATTTTATTCTAAAAAGAAAAATATGATTCTCTATGAGCAAACTCTTCACTGCTCATTTTATTAGTCACCTGATTTAGTAACTCGAAAATAGCGCAGTGATTTTAACTGACAGTTCTTGTCATCTCTTTAAGTAAATTTTATATTTCATTGGTCTTCCTGATTTGTCACCAGCTAGTAAAAACGATGTAGACATCTTTGGGCGCTCGATAATGTGTCAGCCTAAAATTATATTTAGTATCTATACATACATATATCATAGGTGTAAAAAAGAAAATATTATTTTTGAAAATTATATTATTTTGCGTAAATAATCTTGAGTCTTATCGATGAGTCAGTCAATTCTGTTTTTTCTGTTTATACGGTTCATCGTCATCATCAACATCAACAACAGCCTGTCCTCGTCCACTGCCATTCCCTAGGCCTCTCAAAATAGCGAAATCACAAAGTTGGAAATCACCTATTGAATTGAAATAACCATAACAAAAAATATCCCTATTAGAGATGAATACAACCAGCGGCTGTACCGAAGCTAATATGCGCTGTGCTAAACGTTTGAAGTGAATAACCACATACGATGGCTAAATTGCCGTATGAAAACTTAAATACATGAGTATAGTAGTGTTCCGCGATCCGTAATACTAGATTTTACGCAAGCGAGTTGAAATTATGGGTCCGGCGGTAATAACCTATTTCCAAGATCCGCTAAGCTTTCGTACATGGAGAAGATAAACAACCATTAATACTGAAATGTACTCTGAATTTAAAATAGTTTTAAGTTACAACTAAAATGGTTTTTCTTGTTTAGTTTATCTGCGTAGGTAGCTATATCATTCTATTCCATTATAGCATTGATTAGCGTAACCTAGCGCCGCAATTCGTTATACTTTAGAGATATTGAGTCTACTCTCGTTACATTCCCCAAAATCGAATACTCTACCCAATAGAATACTTAACAGCTATGTATTAATAAAATAAATCTTCATAAGCGTATTAATTTCACCATATATCAATCACCCTTCGAGCTTTAACATAATAATGCTTTCCCACCACGTCTTGGTAGTGTAATGCGCTAGTCATTACTGCCTCTCTTAGACGACTTCTACGACAAAAGGTGTTCCTAGCTCCTAATAGATTATATGTACTACGATATATTAAAAACTTGATCAATTTAATGTTAATCATTTTTTTTATTTGACTATGTGGCAAAACTTTTTTAATTTTTTACCATTACAGTACGCCCTAATGAAAATCCTTTACACAAAAAAATTAAAATATACAAATTTAGATTTTTTTCTACTTCTATGTTTTTTATAGCTTTAACTTTTACCCAGCAAATTCGGGCTAGCAAAGGTTCCGTAGTGTTAAATAGTTTTACTTTTTTCAAATAATCAAGATTTTTTTTAAATATTATAGTTAATATTTTGTTTAATATTTTATTTTCTGAGAATAATCAACTTTTAGCGTACAATTTTTAAATGATTTAACATACGTGTGGCCTACTGTTCCCTTTAACTGTATAAACAAATTTCTTTTGTTTGTATAAATAAATACAAACAAAACGTTAAAATAACATTAGGTTTTCTACTTATTATCCGTTTCATACAAATGAGGTCAGCTCAAGATTTATTACTTAGTTTGAAAGAAATATAGTGGAGAGTGCTATCGAGACATCTTTCGGTGAGTTCTGTGGAGAGTACTGGAAACAACCATTCGACCATATTTGCATTGTCAAAGGCATTTCTGTCGATACAAATCTTTGAAGTTATTCTTAACCGCAGAATGTGGACGCGAGTGGAATAGGCGCATCACTAGATGGATATTTACGAGTGACAGCCAGCGGCTGTTGTTAAACAAATAAGACAATGCTGATTCATAGATTCAACTCTGAAGTATATTTAGTTAAAGTGTCACGTTACTGGAGTGATGGTGTCGCGGCTGTCCCATTTCAGAACTAGTGACCAGTTGTACCTATTTGTTATACGCGCACATTTGTAGTTTTTTGTCTTGACTAAGTAAAAATTGTAAGGCCAGTAGTAGCACAGGGGCACAAGTGTGACTGTAAAATTGACTGGTTGTGGGTTCGATTCCCACTTGAGGAAATGAAATATTTATTTACATTTATATTTTCATTTCTTCCTCTGGTGTCGAGGTAAAGCGCGGCGTTGAGTTCCACCACTCAACACGCAATGCTTTCAGAATTTGGCGGAAAGTGGGGAACGGAGTGTCTTAACACTAGGTTCCCTCTGCCTACCCTGCTGTGTGCTGGATACAGCATGAAGCTGACAGAAAAGTAAAAATAGCGTTTTCAATACAGAAACTGGTCAATCAACGCGATTAACATAGTTGTTGTTTTGATAAAAACAACGAAGATTCTTTCTTCGTTTGAGGATTACCGTGTAAATTGTATATAATAGTTGTACTTCAATTTTCATTCTCGTAATTAGCGATAATATGAAGTTAACTCGTCAGCCTTGACGCAAACACCCGGAAATTTGCGGAAAATTGCGGGTAAAGTGGGCGAAGTGTGATTACTAAGTATGTTATTAATATAAGGGTAATAAGCGCGACAGGTTAGCTCCTCCCGCAGACCAACATGGCTAATCACCTTGTTCAATGACATTATTGATTTCGGAGCTATGTTATTTACATGTAGTGATAATTAATTATAATATTGTACGATGCAGTATCGGTGGGACGGCGTCTGATTGTAAATTTAATAGTTGTGGGTTCGATCTCCACTCGGGTAAGTGATGCTTTTTGATTGTTCTGCTCTGGTATGGGAAAGTGCGGCATTGATTTCCGCCACGTAACGCGGAAGATCTTGATTTCGGAAAGCATAGAACATTATCTCGACACTATGTTCACTTTACCTATCCTGCTATATGCGGGATAAAGCGTGAAATTAATAAAAATAAACTTTTAAGCTTTAATAAAAATATTCGTTATTATGCATTTGTATGCTTGTGTTAATTTTTAAACTAAACTAAAATATACGTTGATTTTGTTAAATAGAAATGGCAGTCGGTTCCGCCGTCAAACATGAAACGTAGCTTACTTTGACAAGAAAGAAACAATTTATCATTAGTTTAAATAGATTTATATTTAGTTTCCTCGTGTCCACCTCCCAAAGTGCCAGAACTAATAAATATTGTTTTACTTTCATTTGTCTTTTGATTTATTACCATAAATACAGATAAAATCAAATATTAAAAGGTCGTTTGTTTGTTTACTTCAATAGTCTTTTTCCCGACTGCTAAGGAAGGGTTATGTTTTTCGCGCGTATCTTGTATGTATGTAATATTCTTTATTACCTCATACTCCAGAACCGCTGAACGGATTAACATATTTGAGGTATCATTAGATTCGTATTAGCAGCCCAAGTATTCTTAGATAGGTGACGTTAAAAAAAATAATCATGGCGGCTGTGGGGCGCCATTGGACTTAGTGATTTTTTTTTCCTTTCGAATACTACAATATTGGTATCAAATTCAAGAGCTCAATACGAGGATTTCAAAAAGGTATATCATGACTATCATTACCATCATGAATCTTAACAAAAAAGTTAAAAATAAAAATATATTTGTAAAAATAAAAACCCCGACTGCAGAAAACTAGAAATAAAATAAACAAGCCCAATAGTTTATTAGGAATAACAGTCGGGAGCTATAATAAGTAAGTATAAGAAATAATTATAATTTAAAAAGGTCCCGCATAATTTAAAAAGGTCCCGACTGTTAATCCTAATAAACTATTGGGCTTGTTTATTTTATTTCTAGTTTTCTGCAGTCGGGGTTTTTGTTTTTACAAATATATTTTTATTAAAATAACTTAGTTATATCATTCATCGACAGCGGTAGGTGCAAGTTCATATCGCCTTCGCTATGATGTTTGGATTGGAAATATGTTTCATTACTTATTATTAGTTAGAAAAAAAATATGATAGATGTTGCCATATAAAGGTCCTAACATTAGTTAATTAACTCTAGTCAAAGCCTTAGTTAATTAACTTAAGCTACTCCTGTAAATGTAATAAATATGATTTACTTTTTAAAAATTACATTTATTAAGTTTCATCATTTAAAAAAGTTATCGTAATTGCATTGGAATAGTCTCAGTACATCTTACGACTTTAAAGTAAGTTTTGTCATCTTGTTAGAACTTATTGTATATTAGTTGTCATTATGTTTTATAAGATAACACTTTTTTATACGATAAAATCTAAAATAGTTGCTTTACTTGCTGTAGTACTGGCACATATTTACTTCAGGACCAAATTAAGTGAAAATATTGTGTTATTTTTGTTTGTTTATGCAATCATAATATGTTTAGTTATTATTCTTTTACTGCTTAAACTAGGCTTAGGACTAAGACATCTCTAGGTGTGTAATTCCTAAGATAGTCCAAAATATTTTATTTGCCTTTTAATATTTACTAAATTAATATTATTTTAGTAACTATTACAGTCATACTGTTTTGTAATATTATCAGTTGTTGCCCGTAACTTTATTTGCGAGGATTTTAGAACAAAACCGAAAATTACGTTATCGCGCTCCCGTAGGAATTTTCACCTTTATTTATATAAAACGCTCTCAAATCTGACATAGATCTAGAGATGTCGTTTTTGCTTATTCATTTAAATTATAATCTATGAAGAAACAAGCATCTCAAGATCGCTCTCTTCTCATCGATCTCGTAGTTGAACGATTAATAAATATCGGTCTTACAGACACTACTCATCCTATCAATATGCCTAATTTCTACTTTCTAAATTCAGTAGTTTTGTCTGTGCGTGGTCTGCCACTCATTCTGTAGCTTATGTGATGTCTAGTATAATATTATTTTGGTGTAAAAGAATTTTACAATAAAATAATATAATATATATTAAATTATCGAAAAACAGTTATTGTGTTGACCAAATCTCGGCGTTTAGCGAGATAGGCGAGGTCGTGTATTATCTACCTAAATACACGGATAGCCGGTAAGGTCACGGTTGTATTACTTAAACGTATTTAGAATGTCAAGTGATTTTTAAGTTATTTTAATAACAACGTCTGATTGTAAATCTGTGGGTTCGGTCCCATACGGGGCAATGAATTACTTTGGGTAACAAGACAAAGCTCGGCGTTGAGTTCCACTTTTGTCGGGATATGGGGAAGGTATAAAAAAATAAAAAGAAAAAGATCAAAATTTGTATAATATTATTTGCTCTTGAAAAATTATATTTTGTTTCTTTTTGTTTAATCTTATTTCAAGTTTGGATTAATATTATTATTTTAAAAATGAAAAATGAAGTGAGAGGCCCGTAATTACGACTCGCCCCTGCTAAGGACGACCGCTTGAGCGCATATTTACGCGAACATAGACAACATATTGTATTCACTACATAAATATAATAGTACTGGTTCATTATAGAAATATATTATTACATATGAATTGGTTTTTTTTTAATTTTACTTAAGATTTTTTTTTTCTCTGACCAATCCTATTTATGGGCCATAAGGATGTACCAATTTGTGATGAAAGTTTGTTTTTAGTGTTGTCTTTCATTAGGTCCCTGAGTAATGAATAAGAAAAGATAAATCTTCTTATATTTGACACACTGTATATATCATGATACTATTTTTAAATCAATATTTATTTAAACTAAATGTAACGACTGAAAATAAAGAAGTGAAAAAGTATTTTATATTCGGTATTAATGAAACAAGACAAATCATATTACAAACTTACAATTATATCTATGTCGTTTAATACCTGTGAGGCGTTGAGTTCTGTTACTCGATTTGGTTCGATCTCCACTCGAGGAAATGAAATATTTAAATAGATATAATAAATTTTTATTTCTTTATTTTTATTTCTTTGCTCTTATGTCAAGGCAAAGCGCGATGTTGAGTTCAGCCACTTAATATGCAACGCCTCCAGAATTTGGCGGAAAGTGGTGAACGGAGTGTCTTAACACTAGGTTCCCTCTGCCTACCACGCTGTGTGCGGGATATATCGTGAAGCTGATTTATTTTTATTTTATATATATTTTTTTAGCCTATGATGATTAATCGCCCTGAGCAGCGTCAGATAAGATCACTCAAGTGTGAGTTTTTACACCACATCAAAGAAACCAGTGCTTCGACCTTGTTTTGAACTTTAGGAAGAATGGAGACTAATTTAGGTTTTAGAATATGCGAAGTCTTTAACAGGTAGAGAGATGACATATTTTTGATAATATCGCTGACCTTCATTTGACATAATCAGGTGGAATTGTGGACATATTCTAATATACTTTTGCATTGCGAGACAACGTAAAACAATTTTTAAATTTATTTATTTGTAAATTTCACAAAAAATACTACTTTACAAAACTCACAATTTTTGCTTACTTTTAGCTGCACACTATATTCCGCACATATCAGGGTAAGCAGAAGAAATCTTGAATTCTCTTACATTTACATTATTCTATAAAACCTGCAAACAATATTGAAATATTTAAAAGACTTTACTCATTTGTTATTATGAAAAGACTTCGACAAGTCAATAAAACGTGACGTCGTCCTCGCATCGTAACATAAAACAATTGATAAGTCTCAGAATTTCGTGTGAGAGGTTATCGTTTGTGCAAATTGCCAAATAAACCTACATAGATTAATCAGAAACGAGTAAATCTTACTAAAATGTCGTTTATTGTTAATAATATTTATCTATTACAAAGCTGTTACTTTTGTAGGTATTACCTATGTATATTAAACGGCGTTGAGTTCCGCCACTCAGTACGCAATGCCTCCAGAATTCGGCGGAAAGTGGGGAACTGAGTTTCTTAAGGTTAGGCACGAGGTTCCCTCTGCGTACCCTGCTGTGTGCAGGATACAGCGTGATATGTATATGATACTTGGGGGCTTGAAACAATCACATAACCAAACCAACTAACACTGAGTGAAATAGAATGGTTCTACTCAAAAACTATATGTATATAAGGTATACTTAGGCAATTATAATCGGTAATAATTCTATTCAAAAATAGATTTTTAAATTTTGCTCCTTACTAGGTAGGTAGTTACGCATGTTTGATAGAGCTAGTGAAATATAAAGCCAGAAAAGAAGACGAGAGACGACTTCATATTGCTAAATTATTAGCATGACGCAGGAAATGATTAAAAGGGAGAAGTCGTTTTTGAGCAAATTATGGGAAAATACAATAATTTTAAACACTGGAAAACACTTTATAACAGAATAGTAATAAGAAATTATTGAAATATTACAACAAGTGGTAATGAAGTAAACCGGAAAGTCTATTAAAATTTATGACAATATAGTGCTATAAAAGTTTAAATCTTGAAAATCGTTGCTAAGTAAGCAAAGATTTTTGAGAAAACCGTGTTTTGTATAAATTTTACCGGTAAATAGATTTTTATAATTTAAGTTACTTAATATTTTTTGGGACGCACCCATTGATAAATACACAAAAACACAGGTTATTGCTAATTCTTAACTTAATCCGTAATAACATGTATAAAAATACGATATATATTCTGAAAGTTCACTACTTCATTTTAAACTTAGCTCCTTGTACGAAGCTCGACCAGTTTGGAATAACTTTCTACGAAGCACGCGGCATGCGACCGATGTTTATACATAAATGTTATCACCGCCAGCTATCTTAATTGCTTTGATGGACCACAGCTTTTACATCACTTTTACGGCTTAAGCTTTTATTATACGCCAGTTTTTTGTCAACATATTTTCATGTTTTTGCTTGCCTACACAAAAATTATAATTGTCAGCCATAATTGGTATAATCGCATCGTTATTTAATTGCCATTTAAATATCTGTACATTTTTTATAGTGTGAAAATATTTAAAATACACAACATAACCTAGTCTTATTAATAGGGGTCCAAATAACTGTAAAATAACTTTATACCAGTTCTTAGAAAAATTGCAAGAAATATTTCGTGTTTTGGGATATGCGGTAAACTATGTTAGTCACTCCATTCGTCACTTTATACGTCACAATCTTCTGCCGCATTCTTGTTACATTTTTTCATGGAAAGCATCAAAGATTTTCAATCGAACGACGCCCTGAGTCTCATCATACTGGGCAATATACGAGTAAATGTAACCATTCCCACAAGTCGAAATAAAAATTGTAAATGCCGTTATGTTCTCAAAAAACTTAATAATGCAATCGTTGAACCATGAGTAAGTTTTAAAAACCTACTATTTTATTAATTTATATGAAACTTAACATTTATTGAGGCCGGTCGTGGCGCAGCGGCACGAGGTGTGACTGCAAAACCGACTGGTTGTGGGTTCGATCCCCACTCGAGGAGATGAAATATTTACTTAAATTTATATTTCCATTTCTTCGCTCTGGTGTCGAGGTTAAGCGCGGCGTTGAGTTCTGCCACTCAACACGCAATGCCTCCAGAATTCGGCAGAAAGTGGGGAACGGAGTGTCTTAACACTAGGTTCCCTCTGCCTACCCTGCTGTGTGCGGGATACAGCGTGAAGCTAATTTAATTTTTTTAACATTTATATAGAATAACACATAGGCTCTAACATTTTTGTATAATTTAACTATAATATAACTGTAGACTTATGCGGGCGTTGCCGCGTTTGCGTCGCTAGTTATTACTTAAACAAAAATTGAAAAGTTTTACCAGAGATCAAACAATTAAAATTTATTACACCACATATTCATAAACTAGCTGTAAACTATTAAATTTTGATGTATATATTGTCATATTACCTTGTTTTATGAGAATCACTCAAATTACTGTGGCATACTCTCTAACGGTACACTTTTGTGACTCACCCATATTATTTTCAATTTACCAAAGACCTATTCCAACGCGCTGTGCCATATTAATTTGAAATATCATTTAACGAAATTGTTGGTTATGTATGTATGATGTCACTATTTTCATTGAACACACCTTAGTCGTTTAGGTACTTAGTTAAATTTGAGGCCAGTGGGACAGTGTCTGACTGTAAATGTGATGGTTATAGGTTCTATTCCACTAAAGGGAAGTGGACTGTTTTTATTTTCCCGCTGTGTCTCAACACGTAATATCTCGAATTCGGACATAAAACGTAGAACGGAGTGTCTTGAAATTACGTAATCGTTGCCTACCCTGCTCCTTGCGGTATAAAGCCTGAAGCTAAAGAATTTCAAATTTCTTAGATTTATAAACATGACAGCTTCCGATTTCTTTTTTCCAGTTTACATTATTTTTAATTTATAACAATGCGGTGACGGCATCTTAATGAACTCAAATGAATTTTAATAAAGTTAAAATGTTCATTTTGCAAAATTAATCACCTACCTCGTAAACATTAAGGCAGTTACACAGACGGCAATATCACGCGTCTTTCGCCATTCCTATACAAACATATCTAGCATTTTTTTTTCTCAAAGTCAATTTAGATGGTCTTCTACATTTTTTTCCATCTACGTTCCATTCGTAGGTTTATTTTGCGGCGTTCGGTGTCGTTACTCCACTAAGATCCATTAACTAAATTGCCTCGGCGGAGTTTTGGCGGTCCCCGCTGTTTATTTTGTGTGACCTGTTTCGAAATAGATGATTTATTATACGTTTGATTATAGTTTGTTAAATATTGTTATTTACGCCTATAATGCTAATGGATGTTCCAAAAAACCATTTTTTCGTGTATACATACCTACACCATAAAATCTAAGCCAACTTGACCAGCTTAAGTTCAAATCACCACGTTATAATGTATGATAATATGGATAGGTGGACTGAGTACAAACTAAAAATGGAAATTTTGAATTTCAACTCAACTTAATTTTTTTTTTGTTTTTAAAATCCAACATTAATATTTCAATTACATTTAGAAGTAAACACTGAATAGAATACGTACGTAATTGAGAAATTGATGTCAGAATTTACGTCGTTTAAAATTCAATGAGTCACTTAAGTTCATTGAGGAAAAAAAAAGTCTAGGAAAGGGTATGCAATTACACAGAAGACACGATTTAAAGAGTAATTTCTTTTAGTAAGGAAATAAATGAAAAGGAATAGTAAAGTTTCCAAGAAACTTTTTATTCATTTAATGAATGGCTTTTGTACAAATATTAATTAATAGTATTGAACTTAATTGAGCGCTTTGTAATTAATATATATTTTTTTAGGAACCTTGTGTGAAGACGCTCCGTTCCCCACTATCCGCCTAATTTTCGGAGATTGCATGTAGAAGGGGAACTCAACGCCGCGCTTTTCTTTTTACCAAAAGAAGGAAATGACAATAATTCATTTTTCCGAGCGAGTCGCTAATGCTATGCTATACCACATGACCTCGGCGCCCTCTCGATTAGACTAGAATTTAACTTTTTAATTAAAATGTATGATAGATAGAATGTAAAATCGTTGAATACAGGGCATCTCGAAAAGTAGAAAACATGTTCCCTTTAAGTAAAGTGGGTGAACTAAAAGGGCAAATAAGGTTAGGTCTCTCGCTCTCATAATCACTGACACACATTCTGACACTCGTCATATCCCACTTATAAAGGTCGGTGATCTGTCACGAATATGACGTAACTGTGATTTGTAAGTTGACTTTTTGATCCTTTTAATTTTAAATATAAGCTTAAATTGTACAACATCAAGAGAGATACCGCGTATTATTTTAAGAATATTAATTAATTTTCAATTCTAAGTAGATGCACATGTGGGATTTTATTTCGGAATACATACTCGTAATATATTTGTAAGTCATACGGACTTTTATCTTAGCCTAGGTATTGAAATTGGAGGGCGGTCTCACATAACCGAAATACGTTTGGAAAGTTTGAAATGAAGCCAAAAGCATTTCGTACTTCCTTTACCAGCCCACATGGATGGAGGTTTAAACTGGATTGGCTTCAGCTTTTAAGGCTATATATTAATTTGCCAATTATTTGATGAGGCTCATTATAATTTTAAGTACTTAAGTGGATATAAGAATGCAGGAATATAAGTCTGTGACGCTATCGTATATTTTTTTATTATTATATGTGAATAAGTGTAATCACAGAAAATAAGTATACTTAAGACAAATTTTCAGTTTATTCGATGAAATTAATCAATCTAAATTTTTATAAATTGTATATTTTTTCATGACCTTGTTTCAATAGGTCCCTCTTCATTTTAGGATTTAACAAACAAAACAAAAAAGGTATTTAAATTATATACTGAGTGTAATATGCACAAAAATCAATTTCATTAACTTAAACAAATTAAAAGTGAATGAAGCAAAAGTAAATATATCGACGTGACACAAACTCGTTTACAGGAACACCCTGTTGTGATTCATCGGGTCCTTTGGCGCACATCCAGAGCTATAACCGCTCGCTAATAAATAATATTATACTATGTTTTAATGATCGCTCGCGGTTTCGTTTGGAAATATGTCTCGAGTGTTAGATATTGCTTGTTTGAATTTGAATGTGTCGTATTTTATGTAATAAATAAATAAATAAAACTAGTTGTAGTCTACTGCTCCGTTCCCGTAACTTTATTCTATATTTGAGCGTTCTTTGTTTCTTGAATCGGCTGTATGTCAGTTAGAACAGTTTTATATATATTCTAGATTAAATATATTTCTTGTAATGTTATATTAAATCTGTGAACATGATCTAAACATAATCAGAAATATCTTTTTTCTATAAGTTTTTCTTTTATGCCTTGAATACAAAGTTCACAATGCAGCGAATTTTTTAATATTTGAATTTCCTGCTTGGCTTAATTCAAAGAATATTTTTTTGCTTATTCGTTATTCACCGTTTTTTTTTATATTACTCAAAGTATTAGTTAATTTCTTGGAATGCTTAATAGCGGATCGTTGTAAGGTATCTTCAAAATGAATAATGTTAGCTACTTTAACTATTGTTTTACAAAATTTTAAAACAATTCTAACATTTGACTCACAAGTCACGCTTAAGACCGAAAACCGCTACGTTTAACCAGTTCAATACGAATCCCTAAGTAATTCCCCTTTCAATATGAAAGTGATAGTTTAGAAAAATACTCTAGATAAATATAAACATAATAAAATTAAAGAAATTAATACTCATGCCACTTGATAGGTATCCTTTATCGTATGGTCTCGACATTGCGTCAGCCGGCTGCTTAATTGGAATTATAAACTGGAATTGGCAATATCAATTTATACTATTGTTCTCTTAGTGTATTTTCATGATGTGAAGAAAACCACCCGTTGTTTTAATTATTTACTTTATTCTTTTTTGTGAATGTACGTTCAGCAGATACTAATACTTTTGAGCTTGAGGCAGTCCCTGGGACTTTATATGGCAATATATTATAAATAAATACTGCTTTTTATACAATTTTATTAAAAACTTTGTTAGTATTAATCAAATCAAAGTGCAGTGTTGCTATAAGTTAATGCACATACTTAATTGGTAACTAAACTTACTAATGAATTGATGTTTCTATAATATTTTTAATACCTATAATTGTATTGATAATTGCAAATGAACTGCTCAGCTTGAGAATATATAATAATTGGCGATTTAAACACTACTTCGCTTAACAACAAGACCTGCGACTTTTTTTAAAGGATATAGCTTTTAAAGTACGTATAGTATATAATTTCATAATATTTATTGCTACACCTAAAATGTATGTGCCATGTCAGATTTCTTATATTCCAATAGCCTAAATTAAAACATCAGCGTTCTCAAATTTAATCTGACAATTGAGACTATATTTACAACTTCGTTTTTATATAAAAGTCCGGTTCAATTTAACTTATTCAATCTTGTCACGTTCTGGTACAGTTAATGTATTATAAAATTGAGATCTTACAAAGTATTGTAAGCTGTGAAAGAGAAATTACGGAATACTTTCTTATTAATAAACTTTATCATTTCATAAGCATTCTTAAGGTTTTTTATTCTTATTAATATCGTAGAATATAGTTAGGTTTGTAAGGTAAATGTCTTACAAAAAAATTAAACATAGTATAAGTTAATACTGAAATTTATAAAGCATCTAATTTTATTAAAATAATTAATTATATATTAAATAACTTTTGACATTTAGAAAACAATATTTTGTTTTAAACTTTGCTGATGTAAAAGTATTTTTTAATAAATAGTACTGAAGTGTAACATAAAAATACATTTCATAAATGTTAAAAAATAACAAGATATATTGATACACAGGAACAAAATTTGTAAATAATTGAGGCCGGTGTGATCTAACGGCACAGCGTCTCGTCACAGCACAGATTCCCACTCTAGGGAATGTGATATTTTTTATTTTTTCTCGGTGTGGTAACAAGATAAATTTCGGTGTTTAATTCCTTTGTCTAACAAGCAACGTCTTGAAAACTAGGCGAATAGTGGAGAACGAAGTCTCCTATCAGTAGGTTCCCTATATATCTACCCTGCTGTAAACGAGGTACACCGTGAGGATAGAAAAAATAAAAACTGTCTGTAAAAATGTCTTCATAATTCTAACTCTGTTACATAGTTAGAATATTAAAACCATAAAAACGTAAATCCTTTTTCTAAATGATTGACGCCGTCCATCAGTCAGAATTTAGCGCATTTGTCGACGATTTCAACGCGCCATTACACCCGTATCGGATAATATTTAGGATATGAATAATGATCGCGAATGGCACCTCTCAATCAAAATGTATTGTGCATTTTTGTTTTATTTTATGATGTAAATGGAATATAGATTTATAATTAAAATTAAAGGAATAAAGTAACATATAGTTGTTTTTTTTTTAATTTTTTTATTATTAAACGTCAATGTCAAATTTTGATTTGATGATGCTAATTAATGTTAAGTGTATTGTGTTGTTTTTTAATTTTATAACTACGTGGTACAACATAGTCTAATTTCTTTTTGGCGAAGCATAAAATACAGATATATAGGCAACAAATAAAGTTAACATTACTTATTTAGAAAACGTATAAAAATTTGAACGTAGCGGGACTCGAACCCGCGCCTCCTGGAAATCGACCAGGCGCTCTGACCACTAAGCCATACGTTCTCATCAAGCTACGTCGAAATGTTTATACGCTTGTTACAACTTATTATGTTGTTAGTATATCTGTAGAGAGATTTTTACAAAATTCCGCTACCCGAAGATAATTACTAAGAATTATCGTTTGGCAAGAGAGAATATTACTATATTACTTAACTATTTTTAAAATATTTTTAAACCGACCGACCTGGTCGGTTTCCAGGAGGCGCGGGTTCGAGTCCCGCTACGTTCAAATTTTTATACGTTTTCTAAATAAGTATTTTTCTTTTCTAAGTGTGGAATAACACTTTAAAAAATGTTTAAAAATGTTAACATTGTTTATATAGGAGTTTCTTTAAAATGGCGGCGCATTGTCTATTCTTCCAATAGCAGTAAATTACGATCAGTTCGCCAACTATGGACCTTTACATCTCATTACATATATTTTCAATATGAATGACAAGACCTACGCAAGCAAACCCACGAGAAAAGTATAGTTGACTATAAATAACATCATCCTACACTATCGATCTAAAATTTTATACAAGTCTGCACTCCATGTATGCATAACAAATGTAGTTTTCAAATTTCCAAGCAACTGTCACTCGATCGCAATGCATACGATATGAGGCGTTCCGAGTCCCACGCTCTTAAAACGTGCCAAATATTATTATGGCATAATATTCCCTATAAATTAGGCCTCAAAAACCATATTGGCTTAAACGTAATTTGGAAGTAAACATGTCGTACCCACTAAGTGGTCCTACGTATTGTATGTTCCGGCTATTGTATGCGAGTGGCTCCTCTGTTTTAATTCTGCGACAGAAATATAATTGATTGATTACTTAGAATGGCTGCCGAAAGACTGTCGCCTTATATTTATATAGATTTTGTACACTAAGTTTAATATGAAACGCCACATGAAAGTCTGCCACTAATTTCCTCGCTTAGTTACCGTTCTCAACTTGTAGTCTCATATGCACAAATTACCTACTCGAGGCGCTGCACCGCGGTACTAATTAAAATTCATAGTCTTGCCGACGTCAGTACAAAAGCTCCCATTTCATCTTATGCTCTCTCTTGCTACATTTTGAAGTAACTTTTATTATGATCTATTAGTTTATATTATTCATATTTAAGTATAATTTCATATTATATTCCATTATATTCAAAATAATAGACTCATTGTATTAAGTAAAACTGACCAAAATTCTACATTTGTGGACAAAAAGTAAAAAATCAGATATTTGATGTTTTCTATAATGTTTTCTGTGTGCGGGATACAGCGTGAAGCTGATTTAATTTTTATTTGATTTATTTGATGTTTTCTATTTCCTTAGTTAGCACTTTCCCGCACAGTAGTAGAGTAGGCAGAGGGAACCTAATATTAAGACATTTCGTTCCCCAATTTTCTACATTTTTTTCTCATTACTTCCTCGGAGATACATTGTCAAGTTATAAAAGTCATATAATTTGTCATTTTCTTAAAAAGCCCTAGAGATTTCTTAATCATAGGTTTATTAATAATATATAATATAATAAATGTAATAATTACTTAAATATGCCAAACTACTGATTTCGTATCCTTAGCTGTTTCCAACGAAACATAATAATCAATATGTCGATACGTGTCCCTAACGTCCTGCGATTTCGAGAAACTTTGTCTGAGTCAATACACCGAATGATAATGTCTTCACATTGTTTACTTTTACTTCCGGTGATTCAGGCCTTCCCGTCTACACCTAAATGTAAGCAGCCATTTTGGTTGCTACCATAGAATATGCCGAAACGTATAAGTATTTAATTTAAAATATAACTTTCAAGTAATTATTTCCTTATAAAAATATTTTTAGCTTCACGCTGTATCCCGCACATCACAATGTAGGCAGAGAGAACATGGAAACATAGTGTTAAGACATTTCCATTCCCCACGTTCCGCCGTATTCTGGACTTACGGCCTTACGTGTTGATTGGCGGAAGTCGCGCGCTTACACCCTCTGATAAAAATTTAAAAAGTATTTATTGGTTGAATATAAATAACTTCCTGGTCAATCATAGCATGTCATAGTGCATACTAGTCCGCAACGTCCCCTAACTTCGAAACCGAAATTCGAAAAATATAATAGATATACAGATAAAATGAGGCCAGTCGTGGCGCAGGGGCACAAAGTGTGACTGTAAAACCGACTGGTTGTGGGTTCGATCCCCACTCGAGGAGATGAAAAAAATTAAATTACTTAAATGTATATTTCCATTTCTTCACTCTGGTGTCGAGGTTAAGCGCGGCGTTGAGTTCTGCCACTCAACACGCAATGCCTCTAGAATTCGGCAGAAAGTGGGGAACGGAGTGTCTTAACACTAGGTTCCCTCTGCCTACCCTGCTGTATGCGGGAACAGCGTGAAGCTGATTCTATACAATAAAAATCTCTTATACGTATTTCGACGGCAATTTAAAGAGAAAACATTTGTACATATTTAAAACATACACAGGAGTAGCGTCGCGCCAATATTTATGCTCGGTACGTCAACATTAACATAGCAAATGGATTACGTCCTGCCACCGCTTCCTCCGTACGCTGTGCGATGCAGTGTTGTTGCGCATCCCGGTGCATAACAGTTTTTATGTTTATCCATATCTGATGCAGATTTTAAAGTTGATTGTGGGAAAACAATGAGGTGAACGCGGCACGTTCGTTTCTTATAGTTTTGTGATTGAAATTTCTATACGTATCTATTGATGGTAAATAATTTTGCTAGTTCCGCTACTCAGATTTCGGTGAAAAGTGGGAAACGGAGTGACTTAACACCAGGTTCCCTTTGCCTACCCTGTGCGATATACAGCGCGAAGCTGATTTGATTTTTATCTGCTTTTTTGCTTCTATAATTTAGAAATACTCGTACATGAACATGATTTGGAGTAAATTAGAAATAGTGACTGTTGACGTTGCATAATTTTTAATATTTAGATTTGACTTCTGGATATAGAGTCCTGGTCGACTCACCTGCGGGTATTACCTGCTCTATCTGCACCACGGGAGGTTTTTTCCTTTATAAATATTAAATGCTATATGAATAAACGCTTGTCGAAATTTTCCTTATCGTAACGTATTCACCTGCTACAGTCTCATCGATGTCTCGAAAAATGCAAATAATTCTTGGAATTCAATGACGTGCTTCCACAAAATGTGAGATTTTATACAATATAGTTGCTTATATATAGTTTTATAATATTAAATTAAATAATTAATATTGAAAGTGACTGAATATTTTAACTTTGTATTTGCAATCGAATGTTTTTAACTATATGTAAACGAAGTGAGTAAATACTTCGTTCAGCTATGACATTGACGTCTCTTAAAAACAAGAAAGAATAATATATTTTATTATTTAATTTAATTAATACGAACTGGTGAAATAATAGCTTTAAATGTTGTTTCTCTTTTCAGGTGAGTTTATGATTGATAAATGTAAATAATGTTTGTAAAAGTGTGAACATATATTTATGTAATAAATCTCTTTTCAGAGCAACACAATTCTAGTTATAGTTTTACTGTTCACCCTTATATCCAAGGATAATTATAAAACACATTATATATATACAATAATGTGGGCATTCCATTTCTAATAAAATGAGTTATAAAATAATTTATAACTAATTTTATTTCCTCAATCCGTTGATATATTTCCATAAATAATTATGCAGGCAAAGATCAATATTGAATTGCCAAGCACGCCTTGGTTTAAAGTACAAAACAAAGTGACTTAACAAAAGTCAAAAATATATTTGAATATAAAAAAAGTAGGTTATAAATATATAACTTTTATTTTAAGTATATTTATATTTTGAGTTGCTAAAAACTGATTATTTTATTTTTTTAGCTTTGCGCTGTATGCCGCTTACAGCAAGCAGAATAAACAAAGAAAACTTGATAAAAAAAAAGAGTATCGAACTCACATCTCCCACATATATTCACTAGTCAGGCACTATACCGCTGCGCTACGATTATTAATATGTAACTAAATAACAATAGTAAACGCTACCATCACCTAATACTAATAATAAGGTGATGGTAGAAGGGCTTACATTCGTATATTTATGATTCAAAACATGGTCTTAATCCGGTATCCGGTGGCACAGTTCCGGTGGCTATGTCTATATCTGATAATAATTTATTGTCATTCATTCATATTCGCTCAATTGTACCTATCTCTCTCGTCATAGAGTAATTTGGAAGTGTTGAAATACTTCTCCGTTTCAAATTTACTTTCAATATCTTAAGTTTGTATATATTAATACCGAATAGAATTAATTATTATTTTTCAAAAACATAATGTATTTAATACCGTACCATCCGTGGTTTCCCCACCAGGCTAAGAAAAAAGAATATTGTTTAATAATATAAAAACTAATTCATAATGAACTAAATAAACGATACCAGCTGCTCTGTCTATATAATATTAAATAGAAAATCTAAAGTTTCGTGCTATTAAAAACCATGTTATAACGCTTGTTAATCTATTATTATTTTTTTATTACATTTTTAAGGTCACAAGATGTTTTGATTCTATTTCTATTCAAACATTATTCTATACCGTATATCTATCTACCTGTGACAGCTTATTATGCGTTACGTGTTGACCGTCATTTGATTCATTCGCATCGTCTTTATCTGGAATTCGTAGGCGTAACGCGATTGATAGCTCGGAGGGAGGGGAAATGCATATTTCTTTGAACCTCATTTAGTCAAACAATCACTGTCTCATATCGCACACGTTTATCTTTGCATTTGTTTTATTTTTAATATCACTGTGAAAAAAAATACTCAATTTTACATAATTCAATTTTAAGTTTTTTTTTTGTAATTTATAGCATATCAAAGTGAAATACATCAATAAAGTCAAACTAAAGTGAATTAATTAGAATATATATTTGAATATAAAGTGTTCGAAAAATGGTTATGGAGTCAGCACAGCCCAACGGGCGCTTTTGGCCGTTGTCGCCTCGTTTATGGCGGCGAAGTAACGAATATTCAAAAATCGTCTTCGAGCCCAGACGACCGCCGATCTCACCGATCGAGATACGAAAACACGACAAAATTGATGAAACACCAGATTTATTAAGGTCTAGGAGTTTTATCAAAGAAAAATTAGATAGCTTGAATATAGATGATGTTGAATTAAGGAAGAAGAATACAGATGAGTACAGATTGAGTGTAGATTCTAAGAAGCCACCTGTGAAAGAACTAAAAAGGGAGGAAGTGGTCAAATTTAGATTGAAAAAACAGAGGCAGCCAAGGCCGAACAGCCTTCAGTTGTTACTCTGTCCATCAAGCTCAGGACACTATAGCAGTAGCACGTGGAGGTATACGCGGGTTCGATCTAAGAGGTTTGTTTTTTTTTATTTTGTACTTCAAGTTACTTTTACTTTTATTCAGAGGCCAGTCGTGGCGCAGCGGCACGAGGTGTGACTGTAAAACTGACTGGTTGTGGGTTCGATCCCCACTCGAGGAAATGAAATATTTACTTAAATTTATATTTCGATTTTCTTCGCTCTGGTGTCGAGGTTAAGCGCAGCGTTGAGTTCTGCCACTCAACACGCAATGCCTCCAGAATTCGGCAGAAAGTGAGGAACTGGTGTCTTAACACTGGGTTCCCTCTGCCTACCATGCTGTGTGCGGGATACAGCGTGAAGCTGATTTATGATTTTAGGTTACTTTTAAGTTTATTTTGCTCAAAGTGTATAATACATTTTTATATTTTTACATTCTACTTCAATAGGTAATTAAAAACGCTTAAGATTTTCTATGTAACCTCATAAAAATGTATGCCTTAGTGGTCAGAGCTCTTGAGCAGTTTCCGAGGAGGACGCAGGTTCAAGTCCCGCTAATTCCTGTAATTTTTATGTTTTAATTGTGTATTTTCATTTTGGCACAATATTTGTAAACGTAGCAACAATACAGGTTTTACAAATCGTTCTGGCTTCAGATTTACAAGGTAGCTCGAAGTAACGAAATCAAGTGTCGGACGACTAGACTCGATGTAATTAATTTGGACACTTTCCCTTACACTCGTAATCTTGAATGTCTCCACCTTACACAACGTCGTGGGCGTCGAGTGGGTAGCGTTTTGAAGGCTACATATTTTAGTTAGGCTCGGCTTCGGTCATTGATCATTTTTGATGGAATTCCTTTACTATCTAATATACATATGTATGGTCTTTTTAATTATGATATTCTGTCCATGTCATTGCCAAATCAATAAAATATCAAAATTGTGTAAGAATATTTTAATATGTCAAATAATATTTGGCTTACTTCATAATTCCGATCAGAACCAGCTTCACGCTGTATCCCGCATACAGCAGGGTAGGCAAAGGGAACCTAGTGTTAAGACACTCCGTTCCCCACATTCTGGCTAATTCTGGAAGCATTGCGTGTTGAGTGGCAGAACTCAACGCCGCGCTTTGCCTCGACACCTTAACGGAAGAAACGAAAATATAAATGTAAATAAATATTTCACTTCCTCGAGTGGGGATCGAACCCACAACCAGTCGGTTTTACAGTCACACTTTGTGCGCCTGCGCCACGACTGAGCTCATATTTTTTTATTGTAATAGACTATTGCTTACCATAACATTTTGAATTGTAGGATCAAATTATTAATAGTTATATATTGCTATTTCGTAGGATTCTGATCTATACCAATTTATTTTTCACTGACTAAGTTAGGTTAAGGTACAAAAAAACAATACTTTGCATGTAGATATGCTTTCATTTTCTTTCTTTACATTTAACACTAACTAAATTTTACTATTCGCACATTACAATTAGGCCGCCGTGGCGCAGTAGGCCAATGTCCGACTGTGGAACATGGTTGTGGGATCGATCCCCTCTTGAGCATAAAAAATTGTTTATTTATATTTTCTCGCTCTAACAAAGCGTAACCTTGAGTTCCCCGTCATTCAATGCGCAATGTCACGAAAGTTGTGCGGAGTGTGGGAAACGAAATATCTTAACACTACGTTCCTCTAGGTTCCCTCTTGCTATACGGGAGAATCGTGAAACTATAAAACAAAATACAATTATCTATATGAAAGCAGTGGTTTGCCAGTATGCTATAGATACATAGTTATATATTCTCTGGCTTATATTTGAACTTGTAACTATTAAGTTCAAATTCGTCTTAATAGTGTCTATTTATATCAATCACTCTTAATAATAACTCTTAATTACAATAAACTTAATAAATCTATATTAATGATTTGGCGCGTCGTTGTCGACGTCTGTTATGATTTACGTGAGGTGAATTGTGATTTGTGACGACACCTATATATTATAATAAGAAAATATTCTTAATTTTATTATTATAATTAACAATTCATCAAATGATTAACTAATTTCTACCGTTGTAATCGATGAATCTGAAGACAAAATGACACATATACTGTATAGTTTGAGTGAGTTGGTAATAAATAATACTATGACTGTAAATACGACAGGTTGTGGGTTCGGTTTCCTCTCGAGGAAATGAAATATTTAATATTTTCATTTTCTTGTATTATTGTAAAAAGGCAAAGCAGCGTTGAGTTCACTCAATACGCAATGCCTCCAGAATTCAGCGGAAAGCTACTACTAGCTCTTCTTATTTTATTCTTCTAATTAGGTTGCCTGGTAGAGACCACTTTTAGTGATAAAGCCGCATTTTCACATTATTTCTGTATATTTTTTTTACTTAATTGTGTATTTTTCTGATGTACAATAAAAAAAATGATGTCATCTTATGTTAATAGAGTATTATTAATAGTACATCAAGCATATTATAGACAAATGGCTATACAAAGGGCTCAAAACCCGCCATATTGGTACATCGCAGGAATGCAGCATCACGCTATGAATATTCAGCCAGACCATTGCAAAGCTTTATGCGAACCAATTAAAAGTAAAGACTGCGATATTCCACAACGTATAGCCCACTTAAAATTGTTAATCGATCCTTATACCGGTCGAAAACATCTTTATAAGAGTATAAAGCGACCTTTGTTCCGTCAAGTTTTTTTTTTCAGCTTTATGCTGAAATCCGCATGTAGTATGGAGAGGGAACCTTGTGTTAAGATATTCCGTTCTCCACTCTCCGCCTAATTTTTCTTTGATGGGCTTCTGGCTTAGTGCCAGAGCAAAGAAATGAAAATATCAATAAATAATTATTTATTCCCCCGAGTGGGGATCGAACCCACAGTCGTCGCGTTACATTCTCTCCCTTGTGCCCCTGCGGTGTGTGCCCCTCGATCCCACTTAAAATTGTTAATTGATTCTCGTACCGATCGAAAACATCTTTATAACAGTTCAAAGTGTTCTTTACACCTTCAAGAGATACTTCGATTGTAATTCGTTATCGAATATACTATAATTGTTATTGTTATTTCGCGTTTTTATCTCTCGAATAAATTCACAGCTGGCGTCCAATTTTGTATCATCTGGATACATTCTTCGTATATTTATTGCTTCATACTTTAATTTTTATTATATGAAAGTAATTTAAGTGACATCGTACAGTAGTTCAAATATTTCAGCTTATAATATATCAAAAATATTTTTTTTTTCGTAAAATTGATACATACAATAATAAGAAGAGAAATAAATATATAAAAATTTACATCAATATTATTCAGAGAATTTGCTACGTTTCAGAAGCTTTCATTTAAATTTCTATTAAAACTAGGCAAACTTCTCTTCAAAATCATAAGTACGTAATATAACTCTTCTCTTATCATTTCTTATTTATTTTCATAAAACATTTCTCTCTGGTGTCGATGCAAAGCGCGGCGTTTAGTTTCGCCACTCAACACGCAATGCCTCCAAAGTTCGGCGTAGAATGGGGAACGGAGTGTCTGTGATACAGCGTGAAACTGATTTAATTTTATATATTTTTTATCATTTCTATTACTACGATGTATATTAATTATTATATAGATGTATGCACAATATGTAGGTATATAGGTAGGTCAGTTTTGTAAGTGATAGTGTTATCGCTTCCATTGCAGTCTCTTACATCGTGTTACACAACCTGCAATGTCTGCATATGATCTAGTTTTTATTACATTAATTAATACATCGTGTTGAAACTTGTCCTAATGACACATTTTAATATAAATGAAGCTATACTATGTATATTCATATATAAATATATAAAGTTGTAAACATATACATATATTATTAACAATGGAGTCCAGTCGCAGAGCAGGAGCACAAGCGTGCGACTATAAAGGCGACAGGTTGTGAGTTCGATTTCTACTTGAGGAAATTAAATATTTTCATATTCTTCACTTTGGTAACAAGGCAAAGGCGTTGAGTTCCGCTCCTCAACACAAAGACTCCGAAAATTCTGAGGAAAGTGGGTTACGGAGTGTCGTAACACTAGATTTCCTCGGCTTAAAAATGAGGCATTATTACTCAAAGCTTGAGTAATGGTCGTTTCTATTAATTCTGAACTTTTTCCTTTGTCTTATTTGTTATCATTGGTTGTTATCTATCAATTGCGTAGGTACATTTTTTTATCACAACGCAATGTTCTATAACTAAACTGATCTTCGACAATTCGTAATAAATGTGTCATATAAATTTTTCAAATTTTTATACGCAGTTAATGTAGTTTTTGCATTTTTTTTTAATCGAAAGATATCGAAAGATATGATTCTTTTAAAAAATACCGGTTAAGTTCGAGTCGGATCAGGATTGTAGGTCAACACGAAGTACAACTTTTAAAAATTTTGTTTTGTAATATGAAACGAACCACAAATATAAATTTGTAATTATTTATTTTTCTATGAAATACATATACATTTTCACTTTACACATTTTTTGTGCCTAAGTTCATAACTATAGGTGTCACGGGAAGTACCCTATAGGTTTTGATTACGTGGCGAATTTCATACGAAATGTAGCAAAATCGATGCGATAAATGCTCGTACTTTTTGATTACGTAGACTTAGAAGCTTGATATCTTCTGTCCTTCAAAGGACTATAGACCTGAATATTTGGTATTAATTTGAGCTTGATACCTCCACAGGATATCGAGATAAATGGTCTTGACAGAAAGAAAATAAAGTGACTCTTGAAGGTTCCACTATTACCTTCACGGAATCCTAAAAAAAGTAACTTATTCAGAAATCTCTCTACCAGATGCTTAATGGCCACCAACCATAGAATTTCGTCAATATACAAGTTTCGATAAAACAACAAAAAGAGCATGTCGGCGTTACATGCACACTGCACAGTGCATTTGCATGCGCCGAATATCAATCGATGACCGACTCCATAGGGGCACCCCCCTATAGCGTGACCATCATGTATCATTGAAAATAATAATAATTTTTGATATTATTTAAAGTAACAATGGATTGAGACCAGTCGTGGTGCAGGGGCACAAAGTGTGACTGTAAAATCGGCTGATTGTGGGTTCGATCTCCACTCGAGGAGATGAAATATTTACTTAAATTTATATTTCCATTTCTTCGCTCTAATCTGGAGGCAAAACGCGGCGTTGAGTTTTGTCATTTAACACGCAATGCCTCCAGAATTCGGCAGAAAGTAGGGAACGGAGTGTATTAACACTAGGTTCCTCTATCTTGCCGTGTGCGGGATGCAGCGTAAAGCTGATAAAAAAAAACAATGGATAGAAATATGTATTTAATTTTTTATTTTCTTGCTCCGTTAACGAAGCGAAGTTCGCTCGTTTAACTAATATTAGTAATATAATATAATAACCTTTTTAATTGAAATTTTATGATTTCTCTTTGTAAACTTCAGTTTGGTTTGTTATTTATATAATTCTACCCCTCAATCAATACAACTATATAAGGTCGTGTATAGGAATGTAAGCTCTATTTACGGATAAATACCAATACCGGAAAGATCCTTGAAACCTAGAACGCCTGGTCAGTCAGGCGGAGGGAAACTCCCCTAACACGCCTTTGTACCTTGCATTTCAACCACTGGCCTGTGGATAATTAAAACGAGGTCCCATGTACTGCCCAAGTGAGACGCCGGTGTGTGCAACTGAGTTTATGGTTTTGGAAAATCGTTAACATATATCTATGTTGACAGCGGAATGGACGATCTAACTATGAGGATGGAAATTGAAAACGATTATTTTGATGCTCTTATTGTATGTATTGTTGTTATGTAGATTGCATTCAGCGCAAATATAACACATTTATTATGGCTTTTATACATATTAACATATAGGTTCTCGCAAATGGTTTTTAATATGATATTTTTAACTTTATTTATTATGATCCTAAATGAAAAATAAAATGAGGCCAGTCGTGGCGCAGCCGCACGAAGTGTGACTGTAAAACCGACTGGTTGTGGATTCGATCCCCACTCGAGGAGATGAAATATTTACTTAAATTTCTATTTCCATTTCTTCGCTCTGGTGTCGAGGTTAAGCGCGGCGTTGAGTTCTGCCACTCATCACGCAATGCTTCCAGAATTTGGCAGAAAGTGGGGAACGAAGTGTCTTAACACTAGGTTCCCTCTGCCTACGCTGCTATGTGGGGGGTAAAAATAAAAAAATCCATGTAACATTTTTATCACAAATTTAACGAACTTATTTATTTTTTGCAGCCATGAGCCGGAGGGCGGCGGGCGGTGCGGCGAGGGGCCGCTAGCGCGCGCGATGCAGCCCGCCCCGCAGGGCGGCTCGCCCAAGCGACACGCCACCCCTGCGCCTGCACATGGTTAGCGCATTTTTATATAGATATATTTTTATTTTTTTATGTATCCTGTTTCTGCTTTATTTCCGCTATTTCTTTGTCTCTATTTGCGCTTTTTTAAGCGTAATCTTATATATACGATATTAAGGGACGTAATCAACTTGCTCTTAATATGTACAAACAAGAGACGACGTAGCGCAGCGACACGGCCTCTGACTGAAACACAACAATTGTGGATTTGATTCTCTCTCGGAGAAACGAATATTTCTAAATTCCTCACTCTTGTAACAAGACAATACGCGGCACTGAATTCCGCCACACACCACTCAATGTCTTAAAAATTGGGTGAAAAGTGAAGAGCAGAGTGTCTTAAAACTAAATTTCCTTTGTCTTCCCTTGTATATTTTTTTAACTGTAGCTTAAAAAATAATATTAATTCAAATGAGACTGACGAATCTTATAGGTATCGTGCACAATCACATTTCCCAACATCTATTTGTATTATATTGTCGTTGATATTAACATATATAACTTTCCTTAATATACTAAAGCACGTGCTGTAAAATTAAGTTTTTGTGAATATATTGTTAAAATCACCACAACTAATCTATTATCTAAGGCGATATAACAATTAACAGTCGCACTGTGCCAGCCTTTTTTTTTATATTTGCCATTTCCGATCCCCGCGCGTCAATAACAATTGTTCATTATAGATACCGGAACTTTTAATCGTAGATAAGTGTCTTCACGCCTTTTAGGAATATCCGCTTAAACAGGATGCGTTTTTTAAATATGCTTGTATTATAATAACGAGAAAAAACAAAACAGCTTCACGCTGTATCCCGCACATAGCAGGGTAGGCAGAAGGAACCTAGTGTTAAGACACTCCGTTGCCCATTTTCCGGCGAGTTCTGGGCATAGCGTGTTGATTGGCGGAATTCAACGCCGCGCTTTGCCTTGACACCAGAGCGAAGAAATGAAAATATAAATGTAAATAAAAATTTCATTTCCTCGAGTGGGAATCGAACACACACTCATATTGACTTCACATTCTTAGTCACACTTTGTGGCCCTGCGCCATGACTGGCCTCAATTAATACAACTATTATATTTTATTATATGATTTGAGCCATTTTTATATTTTGGTTTCTTATATTTATATCTTAAGAATGATGATACCGGCGCTGAGTCAATATGAACGGATAGTGAAGTGTTTTTTTCTCTGTATTTATAATAATAAACTGTAATAACCTAAAAATATATTTTAGGTTATTACAGTTGTATCATTATGTTAAACATACGAGTAAGTTACATTGTAGAATGTCAACAAAAATAAAAATAACAAAAGTACAGGCCAAGGCTGCAGAACAAAAAAAAATAAACATTGTCGAGTAAACTACACGCTTTGACAAAATACTAATTCAAACTCAAGGTATACCAAGTTTTTTACTTTAAAATGTTTATTTTACATACTAAGCCTACGTTTTTAGTGTAAATGACATTTAGTGAAAAATAGTTTGCCTTTATTTCAAGTCCGACAATTTGTTTTATTCTATTTTCTCATAAGGTTTCTTCCGAGTAAACCTACAAATATATAAATAAAACAAAAATAGTCTTTATTTCTCTATTATAAAAATATTAATTAAATAATTTGAATTATCAAAATATTACATTATCCAAAACATACAATGTATGTATGTGTGAAACTAAGTACATTTGCATGTCTTTGCGATGGTTGAACTAAAACATAACGTATTTCTATATTGTTTTTCTAAAGGAGATACAAAAGTAATAAATAAACATGTTGTCCGTGGATGACAATACGAGTTTTGTTTAGGTAAGCAACTAAAACGCATATATTTTTTAATTTTACCATAAATGAAAAACAAAATTGCACAAGCGTGTGACTGTAAACGCGACACGCAAAGTAGTGGGTTTGATTCCTACTCGACGAAATGGAATATTTAATATTTCAATTTCTTCGCTCTGATTTCATCTCAAAGCGCGGCGTTGAGTTACGTCACTCAACACGCAATGAATCCCGAATTCCGCAAAAGGTGGGTAGCGGAATGTTTTCACACTAGACTTCTGCCCTATCCTGCTTGCGTGATACAGCGTGAAGCTGATAAAAGAAAATCTTAAGAAATTCTTTAATATTACTATTAGCCCTATATCATACATATATAAAATGGTCAAACCATCCCTTAGAACCAATATTAAAGAAGATTATAAAACAAGTGAAAATTATATCCAGACCGATTTTACTTTGACTCAGCATCGACGATTTTAGCTTTTAAGCTCCATTTGTGGCTAATAAAAAAAAAGAATACCCGCTTAAAGACGTCGTTGTCAAAGGCGCGCTGATGTCACCGCTTCCGACCGATGTCGGTAAGTCGGTACCGCCACGTGGTCACTAACGAGTGCCTTTTTTATGTCTTGTTATTATTTCTTTATTTACCGTTTACTGTTTAGTATAATATTTTTTTTGTTATTATTATAGAAATAAGTAAATTCGGAAGTGTTAAGCAATACTACTTAAATTATTCTAATAAGAAGCTTAAGGGGCTTACTGTAAAACGCCATGAGTGACTGTTGCGGGTTCGAATCCCTCTCAATTATTTTTTTTTCCAGTTTATCGCTCTAGTAACAACGCACGGTTGTTACTGCTCACCTCGCAGCGCACAATGTCTCAAAAATTAGGCCAAAAGTTTCTTAACACTGGGTTCCCTCAGCCTACCCTGCTTTAAAAAAAATGTTAATAACTGCATCAAAGAAACAAAATATAAAGAAAATAAGCTGAAATTAACGTATGTATATCAATCACACGTTTCGAATACACGCAATGTCTTCATCACATTTATAGATCTGTTTATGTAATCTGTCTGTCTAGTCAAAGGGCATCCATGAATAATTCTGACGGATCGTATAATGGGTTAGGCACGGTGGCCGTTGGGGGGACAGATAACGATAATTTACGGCCTATCCGGTCCGGCGGTGACGCCTCCGTCCGCCCGCATTGTCACGCTGTGAAAAACAAATGAAAAAATATATTTTATCGTTAATTTCTAATGGAAATTGCGGATTGCTTGCGGAAGGAAGCCCGTGGATTTTTTTTTTGTAATTTATTCAGCTTCGCACTATATCTCGCACAGCGGGGTAAGCAGAGGGAACCTAGTACAAAGACACTCCGTTGCTCATTTTCCGCCGAATTCGGAGGCATGTTGAGTGGCAGAACTCAATGCCGCACTTTGTCTCAACACCAGAGCGAAGAAATCGAGGAAATGAAAAATTTTAATAAGTATTTCATTTCCTCAAGTATTCCAAAAGAAGTCGTGTTTACAATCACACTTTGTGCCCCTGCGCCACGTTATAAATATTTATGTGTCAGTCAATCAATGTCTTTATTTAAATTCTTTATAAAAACATTTTGCGATTTAACGGGAAACCATGCTTCATGCACACTTCCACGGATTTTTTACATTCATAAACCATTAAAGACGCAGTTTCCTCGCGGAAAAGTCAAGAAAAGTCAATTTTCCAGTAATTTAGTGTTGTCACTAGAAACTCCGTGCGCTACTTAGCCGAGTTCCAGTGAACTTTATTATTCAATGAGCTACACTATTTGCATCTAAAGCACTTGCACGGTGCGCTTCCAGATACTGATTATGTTGATGCAATAAAACTTTGCGGCGAAGGAAAAACAGCTTCACGTGTGAGGGTAACTAACATTGGCAGGTGTTTGTGATTCGTTAATGTAATCTGGATCGAGTAGGTACCTACATATTAGATTTGTCCAATAGTTTTATTGAAATAAAATATATCATATTTTCATTTCTTCGCTGTGGTGACGAGGCTAAGCGCGCCAAATAACGCGAAATGCTTCCAGATTCAGTGGAAAGTGGGAAACAGAAGTGTCTTAATGGGATCGATGTGTAACACTAGATTCCCTTTACCTACAACTGCTATGTGTGCGGGATATAGTGTGAAGCTGAAAAAAATGGCATACTTCAAGATCATATTTTAATCAACGTTTTGATATTAAACTTGTGTCTAGAACATAGTAGAGTTTAAAAAATATTATTTTTGAACTATTCATTTCATTCAATACATTATTATCTGTGGACAGGTGTGATAAATTGCGGTGTTAGCTTCCTTCCACTCTATGGGCAATATTTGTATTCTAAGTAATTTCTCAAAAGGTTTTGCTTGCGACTTATTTAATTTATTTCGGCTATGCTTAAATTACTTAACAAAAAATCTGATTAATTTAATTAAATTATAAATTTTATAGCATTTTAATTAAATTTAATCTAAACCGACATTTTATATTCAAATCATCTATAAAAAAACCAATGCGCATTTACTTAGTCTTAGTCTTCTATATAATAAAAAAAAAACATTCTTGTAATCAATAAAAAATAAAATGCTAGAAGTAGAATAAAGAAAACCGAACGTTAGACGTTTATTGTAATTCCAAGAGCGACGGTCTACTCGCCGGTGAAAAATAACATTAAAATAAATAATGCTAACTCAATTGTTCTCCGGATTAACGACGGTGGGTGTTGAATGGTAATTGGTTTTTTTTGTCGACTGAATTCCTTGTAGCTTGGTATGCAAATTATTATGAAGATGTAACCTCGCATATAAATTATAGTTAAGTTAATAATCGATATTTTAGTTATTTTTAAGCGTGTTTGAGTTATTTTTAGCAGGGAAGTCAGAGGGAACCTAGTGTTAAGGCTCTCTGTCGCCCAATTTTCGCAGAATTTTCGAAACATTGTATGTTTTCGTCTGAATAGGGTGAAGAAATGAAAATAAATAATATAGTCACTGCCCCGAATGCGGATCGCATCGCAACCGTCAGAACTTAGACGCAGCGATGTCAAAAATTATAGTGAAAATTGTTTAAAAAAATAAATATGTTAAGCATATTATGTTTGCGAAAATATTATTTCTAGTGACTGCCAATATAAGACCAATTTACCAAAAGACATTGCCAATATATACAACTTTATACCTGTACTTCTATACTTATATTATTAAACTTGTAGAGTTTGGTTGGTAGAACACTCATCTGTGGAACTATTACTTTGATTTGAAAAATAGTTTTTGTTGAATACATCACGATCATTTTTTTGGATGTCACTTACTGTAGTCTGTACCAGAGTTACTTTAAATTTGAACTCCTCCTTATTTATATTTATAACGCAGGTGAAGCCGCAGACAAAAGTTAGCCTCACGTATTACCAAAAATTTAACATAAGGGCAATTAAATTCAATGACATGTTGTTATTTGGTTACTTTACGGCTTCATTTCTATAATATAGGGTAATCGAGGATTAGCTTTTCACTTACGCGTACATATATTATATAGATATATATTTATATACAACGCCCTACTCTACTTAGAACTAATAAGATTTATATGCGATCAAATGTGCTCTATTACACAAACACCGGCCTTATCGCGCGTGAGTTGTTACGGTACATGGGATTCGTTTTAGAATTATATTGATGTAAATGATAGTTTGAATAGATACTAATAATAGTTTTCTTTTTTTTGGAAAATTTTTTATATGTACTTTTTCATTGTTCTTCCGTTGATTGTTTGTGTTGTTTGCAAGTTAATAAAAAACTGTAGATAAACATAATCAATACATTTTTTCTTTTTTCCGAAATAATCTTGATAATACGAAAATTATCTAAAAATTATATTCACGTTCATCTCAGAGACATTTGTAATAATTAAAAATTGAACCACATAGGTACCTACGAGTATATTCTACACATTTATCTTCTAAAAACCCTGTATTTTTACTTAATTTACTTATATATTGAGGCTGTCGCGTCGTAGTAGGTCGGGGTATGACTGTAATCGTGAGGGTTGTGGTTTCAATTTTCCGATTTAATAAAAAAAGATGCGGCGTTTGATTCCGCCATTCAGGGGTCCGCGATCTAATTCAGGCGGATAGGGTAGGACGGAGTATCTTACCACAAAATTTTCACTACCTTTACTATGAGAAATAGAACGGGAAGCTGAATTTTATTTATTTATTTATTTATTTAATAAGCTATTATTAATAATTTGTTATTGAAATAGATAGCTTACAAAAATGTTTTGTGATATTTAATATCTGTTTGGTAATTCCGTTTTCCCTTGTTGGAGTTATTTAATTACTTAGAATCACTAAATTATAAACTGAATACTGTATTTCTATAATTACAATATTTATAGCATTAATTGCTTGTGACATAACCTGGTGACTGCAATTATTATAATATATTTTAATATGTATGAATCACTAATAAAGAGGAAATTCTCTGTTGCAAATTGCATATATGTACACGTACTGCGACCATATGACGGTGGCTATGACCAAGCACATTTGATGTTCCTATATCCGTGGTTTCTTTTTCTTATCTTTTAGTGGAACATCACTCAATAGAAGTTATGAATAAAATAATTGTAGCTATTTTTAATAAGCTAATTAAACAATAATTAAAATTATATTATATCAGCTTCACACTGTATCCCGCACACAGCAGGGTAGGCAGAGGGAATCTAGTGTTAAAACACTCCGTTCCCCATTTTCCGCGGAATTTTGGAGTTATTGCGTGTTGAGCGGAACTCAACGCCACTCTTTTGTCTCGACACCAAAGCGAAGAAAATGAAAATATAAATGTAAATAAATATTTTATTTCCTTGAATGGGGATCGAACCCACAACCTGTCGATTTTACAGTCACACTTCGTGCCCCTGCGCCACGACTGGCCTTTATATTATGTGTTATAAAAATAATGAGTTTTTTTTTACATTGAAAATTTCACCTTTAAATTTTTAAACTCTTAAACAGTTTTCAATTTACCGCCGGGTAATAGGCCCATTGTATTTTTCGTTTACATAAGCAGACTCTCAAATATATAAAATACTAGCGGCTGGCTCGCGTCTTCTCCTTCTTAAATTTATTATTATATTAAAACTAAACTATACATAATCTGTATATAAATTGTAGCCTAATTATTATTCCGATATATAAGCTTTATTATTGTAAAGTTACATCTGAATCCGTTCAGTTGTTTTCACTTGAAAAAACATCTTCACAAACTTTCATATTTATAAAATTAGTTAAGTGTGATAGTAGGATATTGAAGGTTATGATTTATATTTCTGCCCTCTATTATTTATTACAGGGGCGTCAACAGACCCGTCCACGTTGAAGATCCACCTGCCAAACGGCGGTTTCAACGTGGTGAGGGCATCAGCGGACGAGGACGTGCGTTCTGTACTGCGATGTCTCGCCGTGAGACTAGCGGCGGGGGAGCGGGTATACGCGTCGTGCTACGCGTTGAGGGCGAGAAGGCTTACTACTGGAAAGGTAAGCCGAAATTTCAGAGAAAATATGACAAATATGTTATTTCTTGATTAACAAACACTATATCACTATCACTTCCTTTTGCCTACCCTGCTGTGTGCGGGATACAGTGTGAAACTGATTTTTATGGTATCGTCAATTGTCACATATGTAAAATAACTGTACTAACTACACTACGCTTAATAAGGTAATTACAATATATTTTATTCAACTGACATAGTTTAATTCTTTTAACTTCAGTTTTTTTAGCGGGATAGCGAGAGAGAACGGAGCGCTAGACCCTATCGTCTCTGCATACCTCTCTCGTCTCATCCACTGTCATCAACATACATGCCCTTCGAGAGATCCTTATGCTTTTTGTGACCTTCCCCTATTATACTTCGCTTTAATCATCAGATACGCTGGATCCATCAAGACACACCGGTGTCAGAGCTGATAACGAAGTGGCCAGCCTCCGAGTGGCGGCTAGAGCTGCGCGTGCGCTACCTGCCCGCCAACCTGCGCGACTTGTGCGACTCTGACCGTGTCACCTTCCATTATTATTATGATCAGGTTAGTGGGTTCTATTTTGATCTTTTGTTGTTTGATAGGGTATTAAAAAATTGTGTTTAATTGTATGGCCGTAATGATGATGTAAATAATCATTTGTTTATATTATTTATAAATACGTTTATTAAAGAATAAAAAATGAAACTCATAGTGCATACTCTATTTTTACTTTGGGTTGCCTGCAAATATTTGTGATCTAAATGTATAATTTCTCCTTTTAACGAAATTAAGAAAACAAACGTAACAATTTTGAATACGATTATATTGACGTTTATTGAGACAAGTATACTGAATTGTTGACTAACTCAATGTCTGGTCATGACAAGATCTCAGATAGAGATGACGTAAATGGAAATTGCAATATTTATTATATTTTAAAAATACTTTTGAATAATAATATGATTTAAGTGACCAGCTGTGGCGGGAGAGTGCGATAGCGTCTAATTGTTTTTAGTCGACCTCACTCTAGGAAATAACCGATATTCGTTTCCCCGCTCTTTTTAGTTTTGTAACAATACGCGACAATGAGTTTTACCGCCAAACACGCAATGTCTTTATTTTAAGCGGCAAATGTAGAGCGGAGTGTCTCGACACTAGGTTCTCTCTACTTACCGCTGGATGCTACAAGCAGAGCGAAAGTGTAAAAAAAATTATATTGAACTGGTGATAGATAAATGAAAAAAAAAAAAACTACTTTTCACTATAAAATTTATTAAAGCAGACGATATATATATTTTTTAATTTCAGGTTCGACACGACTACCTTAATGCTAATCACCCAATGGTGGATCAGGACTTGGCTATACAAATATGTTGCTTAGAAATGAAGTGAGTATTAAACATTACTTGAAAAATAATAAAATAATTAAAAACTGCATGTTTTCCTTCTTCTTTCTTAAACAGAGAAAGGTTCTAGGTTCCCTCAAATAAGTGACACTAATATAAGGGTATATTTAAATGTTTGGCACATATTTGCTTTCCTATAGATATTTCTGCAAAGACATGCACGCACCACTCGACAAGAAGTCCAGTATAGAATATCTAGAAAAGGAGTTCGGTCTGCACAAGTTCCTGCCAAAGTCTGTCCTCGACGCTATCAAACCCAAAGTACTAAAGAAAGCCATACAGCAACAGTATAAAAAGGTTTTTTTTTATTCATTTCCTTAATTTTTCCTATATGACTTTATTTACGTTTTAGAAATGTTAAATAGGTGAACTATTAGGTCACGCCTTTGTTTTTAAAGTTGATCAAAACTATCATAATTGAATTATTAAATGGCATTTCAATACAGCCAAACCTGTAGCTGTGAATTAATAGCGTACACGCGCGTATGTTTAACAATGTGTATTATAATGTGCTTTTGAGTATTAATTATTTTTTCATTTTGTTTCTGAAAGAGATCTCTGTTTCGTAATACAACTTTAAGTTTGTTACATATTTTTAGACATTTACTATATATCGTTTGTTACGTGGTAAGTAATAAATGAATTATATGCTTAATAAAAATACTTGTAATTGTAATAGTCTAAAACTAGATTATATTATCGAATACTTTTTTAACTACAATATTTGTGTTATATATTCGGCAGCAGGTAGCAAATCTAAGTGATACAGACTGCATGCTCAAGTACCTGGAGACGATGCACACGCACTACGGCTACGACCGCGAGACGTTTACGGGCGCGCTCGGCACGGGCTGGGCGATACCCGTGGAGTTGGCTATTGGGCCGGATATCGGTAAGATTTAGTTTAGCTTCACTCTTAAACCAGCATTGCATGGTATGCAGATGGAACTTAGTGCTACGACACTCCGTGCTCCACGCAACACATGTATTTTTTAGGTATTACGTGTTGAGTTGCCCAACTCAATGTCGAATTTTTCTTCTTAACAAAGCGAGGAAATGAAAATAATTTGTTCCCATGAATAGGAATCGAACCCACAACTATCATGATTGCAATATATAATTTAGTGAAATTTATTTATTTATTAGGAGGCTGTTGTGGCCCAGGAGCACAAAAGTGTAACTGTAAACTCGACGATTGTAGGTTTATTCCCTACTCGAGGGAATGAATTATTAATTATTTATTAATATTTGAATTTCTTCGCTCTGGCCAAAGCAAAAGCCCGGCGTTGAGTTCCGCCACTCAATACGCAATGCCTTGAAAAAATCGGCGAAAAGTGAGGAACATAGTGTCTTAACTCTAGATTTCCTCTGCCTACTTCTGTATGCGGGATACAGCATGAAGCTGATTTATTTTTATTTATTTATTTATTGAACATTCTTTACAGATATATCATACGTGTCACACAAAGCAGGGGAACCCCCCACATATACCAAAATAGCGTCCTTCAGCGACATTGTGGCGGTACAGACTTTAAAGTCTAACTGTACGCAGCAATCACAAACACAGGTAATTAAAATTATGATTATTATATGTTCTTAGTAGGTCTATTTTGTAGGTTACGAAAACCTTATTTCACAATCATTCATCGTAAAATAGTAGCGTATAAATTAATTATTAGTTCTTATTTTTGTAATTTTTATTTTATTTATAAGCTATATTACTGTTAAGTTTCATTTAAATTCGTTTAGTAGTTATTGTGTAAACGAGGAATAAACATACATCCATCCTAATATTTATCATATACCTAGGATGCCTTGTTTTATGTAGATACAATATGTGCTATACATCAAATAAAATGATAAAAAAATTATAAAGGAAACTGGTGCGTTCTTTGGTGTTGATTATTACTTTTGTTATATTTCAGACGGGTTCTTGCGGCAAAGCGGCGCTACAGCTCAGAGTGAAGGGTGCGGCGGAGACGCTGACGATCACTTGCAGCAGTGTTGAGGTCTCTTTTGTGTTTAGTAGTGGAACTTAACGCTGCATTTTGATTACCAGAACTGGGAAATGACGATAGTTTAAAGATGATATAGCGTAGGAATTTGGAGTTTCCTTCTCTGTGGATACCCAGCTAGGGATAAAAAATAAATAACTATACTAATGTAAATCAAACTCATATTCGTTTACAGTTGCACTGTGTCATTACGTCACAATGTTAAATAAAATTAAATTAAAAATTAGCTTCACGCTGTATCCCGCACACAGCAGGGTAGGCAGATGGAACCTAGTGTTAAGACACTCCGTTCCCCACTTTCTTCCGAATTCTGGAGGCATTGCGTGTTGAGTGGCAGAACTCAACGCCGCGCTTTGCCTCGACACCAGAGCGATGAAATGGAAATATAAATTTTAAATAAATATTTCATTTCCTCGAGTGGGGATCGAACTCACAACCAGTCGTTTACAGTCACACTTTATACCCCTGCGCTACGACTAACCTCAATATCAGTTGCTTTATATAATAAAAATTAATGTTTTAAACATTATTATGTCGATTTCAGGCTGCAGAAAGCTTAGCGGATCTAGTAGATGGGTACTGTAGGCTCGTTACTGACTCTCAAACCTCGCTGTGGAATAGAACAAGTAAGTAATCGGGATTTTTTGTCCATTGGAGACCAAAACGCGCCTTCGCCCGCTTTAAAGTGTTTTTTGTTATATTATAGCCAAACTATACAGAACCTTACATAAATTGTAGCCTTTGCGTTATTCTCATATATTTGCAATATTACTGTAAAGTTTCGTCTCAGTCCGTTCATTGGTTTTTGCGTGAAATAGGAACAAACGTCCACCCTGACAAGTTTTGTTTCTTAGAAACAATATGTTACTGAAGTTTTATATGTTACTTATGTTGATGTTTTTTAATTTCCTTTCAAGCAACTGTGTGGAAACAACTGAACTGTCAGTGCAAAAGTAAGTTTTATTTTAAAAGTGTAAAATATATTTGAGTTATAAATATTGATGTTGTACTTAACGTGTAATGGCTATATTTCTTATCTTTGTTTTACCAATAATAAAATAAAATTAATATAATCTTGATTCATAATACATAAATATTTTACTTCATTAGTCGTACAAATAAAAAAGTATATAAACATGATCTGTCAATCTAGAGCGAATGTCTCACAACATTTGATATACACAAAAACAAACAAATATTAAAAAATAATCATTTTGACAATTCAGCGGAGATGAGCAGCAGTTCATCAGAAGGCAAGACCAGTTCGTGGGAGCAGACCGCCACACTGCTGTCCGAGGACTACGCGGAGATTGTTGACGATGATGCTGATTATTCTACTCCGGCTGGTTAGTTTCATTAAAAAAATGGGTATAAGTAAATACTTTTAAAATCTTAAGTGACATTCTGTAGTTTATATGGCATCTTTTTTGCCTATCTTTTTTTACAGTTTCTCGTTGTATCCCGCATTCCAGGGTAGGCAGAGGGAACTTAGTGTTAAGATGAAGTATCTTAACACTAAGTTCCCTCTATTTTCCGCCGATTTTTTAAGGCATTGTGTATTGATCGGCGGGGCTTAACGCCACGCTTTGACTCCTTATCAGAAGAAGGAAACGAAAATAATAAACAGTTCCTTTCCCCGAGTTGGAGTCGAATTCACAACCGTTTCGATTAGTGTGCCCCTGCACCACTGCCTCATATTTTTTCTTACATAGTTATAATTATATTTTCATCATTATTTTTCTATTTCAGTTCGTGATTACGAATTGGTTCGTAATCAAATAGAGCTAACCGGTATCATTGGAGAGGGGCAGTTTGGTGATGTGCATAAAGGTATTATTGTTTTAAATTGACTTTATTACATACTTTTGTCATCCAAGAGTTTTGTTTATATTTATACTAATTTTTGTTTTCTGACCTAATAAAACTAAGTGGATTCCGCGACTTACAGTAAGATCGATGAGTCGTGGCTACTCGTAAGTTGGGCTTTCTGAACCTTTGCTCATTGCTCACTCGACAACAAACTGCGCAGCCATCTATAGCTATCTTCAGAGTGGCCACGACTCGTTGACAGTATTGTAACCGACAATGTTTCTTAAATATACTCAGTCGTATACGTAAGATCACTTGATGTGGTGTCAATAAAAGAAATGAATATAAACAAAAATAATTAGTTCCTTGATTTCCCTATTAATTACATATTTGACCTATTCTTTATTTCAATAATACTTTTAACATCGGGTTGAAGTTTTATTTAATATAAATATTTTTTTCCACCAGGTACTTGTCGTGTGTCATCATCCAATCATCCGTCGTTACGTCGCCAGTTAGCAATAACGAGGAAACAAGGTGGCGACTGCGTATTGCCGGTTGCGGTTAAAACATGCAAGCTCGATGCCGACTTAGATACGGCCGAGAAGTTTCTGGAAGAGGCTTGTGAGTATTTTTCAAAATCATCACATCTCCAATTTTCGTCAGAATTTGAGATGTAGTTTATTTAGTTACGAGACTCAACGCAAAGTTATATGTTATCAGAGTGATGAAAAGAAAGTAATTCAACCTTTCAAATGGTGATCGAACCCACTTCTATCGCGTTAAAGTAAGAATGAATTAATCCATCAATAAATATATATAGGGACATGTACTTCGGTGCTCTTATGTACGAGTATGGAAATATTTTTTTTTAAAGAAGTCATTGGGTAATACATATTATGAATTCTTATGCATTAGATCACTAGTTTGGGAAATGTACGTATTTGAAAATAAAAAATAGTTTTCTCGTCCTATAGGATAGGTATCTATACAATGCCTTATAAAATAACTGTCTCTTTAACTTTAAAAAAAACTTTCTTTACAGATATAATGCAGCAATTCTCACATCCACACATAATTGGACTTGTAGGCGTGTGTAGCACGCCCCCAATATGGATTGTAATGGAACTCGCTACCCTCGGCGAGATGAGAGCGTACTTACAGCAAAATGCGCATAGGTATGTTTGATCTTCTTGTGTTTTTCATACATTAAATAAATAAAAATATTGGGAAACAAAAAAATTGTCATATAAAATCGAAAAAAATATATATTGTACTAAATTTGGCTATGTTTAAAGAACTGTAATATTTTTCCTATCATATAATTTGTTATAATACTCGCTATGTGCGAAAGCGTTTTTATAGCTAAACGTTTTAAGGTATAATAAAGGATGTTTTAGTGTTTAATATTATATTAATAATAAGGAAAAGACAGAGAGTAGTGATAATAATGTAAGATTCGATCATATAAGTCAATATGTTTGAAATTTATTCAAATCTGAACATCCTCAGACCAGTCGTGGCGCAGCGGCACAAAGTGTGACTATAAATCGACTGGTTGTGGGTTCGATCCCCACTCGAGGAGATGAAATATTTACTTAAATTTATATTTCATTTCTTCGCTCTGGTGTCGAGGCAAAGCGCGGCGTTGAGTTCTGCCACTCAACACGCAATGCCTCCAGAATTCGGCAGAAAGTGGGGAACGGAGTGTCTTGACACTGGGTTCCCTCTGCCTACCCTGATGTGTGAACATCCTAGAAAAAGCTTTTTTTACGTTTTTTTACTGCTTTAGCAACATACTAGAAGTTCCAAAGGTGATGATGATGAGAAGAAGGTTTCACAAAGACTTTTAGCTCAGATTTTTCTATTCTTATTTTTTTTTAAATCAAGTTATTCTATTTTTTTTAAATCAAACTTCAAATATACGTAATATTTTCTCCACAGATTAGAAACATGTACACTAGTACTGTACATATATCAGCTGTCGACTGCTCTCAGCTACCTCGAGAGCAAGAAATTCGTGCATAGAGACATAGCCGCGAGAAATGTACTAGTGTCAACACCTACTTGTGTTAAGGTATGGAAAATTATAGTTTATATTCACTTAAGATTTCTGATTAATCGCATAAAGAGAACCTAGTGTCAAGACGCGCTGTTTTCTTCAATTCTGTTTATCGAAAAGTTAGAGAGGGGTAATACATCCAATATTATATGGTAATACCATGATTTGTCTCAACAAACCGGGAAAATAAAAAAAAAATAGATTAATATTTCCCCAGTTGCGAGTCGAACTATTTTGTGTAATATAATTAGTTTACTTTGACCGAGTAAAATATTTTATATTTTTTTGTCTACAGCTAGCAGATTTCGGTCTATCAAAGATGGTGGAAGACAAATCGTATTACAAAGCGTCTCGAGGTAAATTACCCATCAAGTGGATGGCGCCCGAGTCTATAAATTTTCGGAGATTTACTTCAGCTTCTGATGTTTGGATGTTTGGTTAGTTTTAAATTTAGTGATGTGTCACTATTTTTTATAGAGTCGCGGCCACCCTGATGTTAGAATCTCTGTACTTTTGCACATTGTTCACTTGGGAAGAAAATAGTTGAAAGTAAGATACTTAAATCAAATCTGCGCAGACATCTACAGCTAACTTCAGGGCGGCCACGACTCGTCGGTCGTATTGACAATTGCTAAATTAAACAATCATTGATTTTGATATGAATTTATTTACGTCAGTCGTGGCGCAGAAGTGTGCGACTGTAAGTGCGACAGCTCGTGGGTACGCTTCGCACTCGAGGAAATGAAATGCTAAGGCGGCAAAGCTCGACGTTGAACTCCGCCACATAACACGCAACGCCTCCAGAATTTGGCGCTAAATTTTAACTTAATATTCTTTATCTTTCAGGTGTATGTATGTGGGAAATCCTAATGCTAGGAGTGAAGCCTTTTAGTGGGGTGAAGAACAATGATGTGATAGGTAAACTGGAAAATGGTGAAAGATTAGCCCTCCCTCCGCGGTGTCCTCCGCGGCTATACTCCGTGATGTCGCGGTGTTGGGCGTACGAGCCGTCTCATAGACTGACTGCCCATCAGCTGAAGGAGACTTTGTTGTGAGTATTGTATTATTATGCAGAGAGAACTTTTAAAGTCATATATTGGGTGATAGACTTGATGTAATTATTGTATGGTAGACTCGATGTAATGGACTGCAGAAACTTAATATTTTTTTAATGGAAAAATTGGCATTTTAAAAATTATAATTTAATAATTAACATAATTTTTATAAAAGGACCGTAGGATTGAATAAAATGGAAATCGATTCGCTTTGATCGTGTACATAATATGACGTCATTCACTTTAATCAAAATTTTATTGAATTTATTATTAGTTAAATTATTTATTAATTGAATATTATTATTCGTTAATTAATATGTAATTTTTATCCATTTCCAGTGAAATACTCCAAGAAGAGCACAACACAGCGTGGGATACGATGCGTCGCGAGAACAGGCGAGTGGCGGCCGCGTCGTGGGGGGACGAGCCCCCGCCCAAACCCTCGAGACCTGCTACCAACCTGACTGGAGGTAAATGTCGGTAAACATAGTACGGCTAAAGAGTCGTAGACGCTCTGAAGTTACCTGTGGGAGGCTGCGCAGATTTTACTTTAGTATTTTTTTACTATAAAATATTTTCTACCGTTTATTGGCGGCACTCAACATTGTACTTTATATTGTAAGAGTAATAGCATTAAGTATCGAGGCCAGTCGTGGCACAAAATGTGACTGTAAAATCGACTGGTTGTGGGTTCGATCCCCACGCGAGGAAATAAAATATTTATTTCCATTTATATTTTCGTTTCTCTGCTCTGGTATCGAGGTAAAGTGCGGCGTCGAGTTCCGCCACTTAACACGCAATGCCTCCAGAACTCGGCGGAAAGTGGGGAATGGCAGTGTCTTAACACTAGGTACCGTCTGCCTACCCTGCTGTGTGCGGGATACAGTGTGAAACTGATTTGATTTAGAAAAGGTTATTAAGTGAATATTCCATGACGTGCACATAGCAAGCAGAGGGAAACGTGTATTAGAAGATTCCTATCACTATTCACCAATACTCCTGAAATACTTTATAATAATTCAATCAATCCTTCCTTGTCAATAGCAACGGAAGGCAGCGGTCCGCAAACGTACATAGTGGCGCAGAACCCCCAGGTGCTGGCGCAGCTGCTGCGTGACAACCCTCGCGCCGACCCCCGCGCCTACACTACGCCCGCCTCGGTATTTAACACTCTCGCCGTTGACTTCGCGCAGGCCCCCGCCCCCGCCGCCGACCCGCCGCTCCACACCCGACCCATACCCGTCACGCAGCTGCACCGACTCGACCCGCTAGCCCCCTCCCCATCCCCGACCCCTGCGACACACGCGGGTCGCGTTGCTGTGCAAGAGAGCTGTGACAACCTGTGCGCTCCCCCCGACCCACCAGCTCCCGACGCACCTGTACCTGTACCCGTGTCCGAGGCGTATCCGAGTCGCGTCCGGTCGTTGGAGCGCACGCCGCGCGTCGCCGAGCGCGGGCCGTCGCGCGTGGGCTCGCTGGAGCGCGCGCGGCCCACGCCCACCATCGCGCGGCAGCACTCCGTGCCCGCGTCGCCGCCCCGCCGCGACCGCGACGTCGGACAGTTTGCCGTGCAAGGCGCCCTCAACGCGCACCTAGCCGCCAGCGTGATGAACAAAATGAGACAGCAGCCCGAACCGCCTCTAGTCGAGGAGATATACGACTTTGGCGGTGATAATGTGAAGAGTTGTGTCGCAGTGTCTCAGAGGGCGGGACTGGGCGCGTGGGGCGTGGCGCGCGCGCGGCCCGCGTCCCCGCAGCGCGCGCACGCGCACGCGCCGCACGTGCGCCCGCAGTGCGCGACGCGGCACGACTGCGCGCCGGTACTGGCGCACGACACGCAGGTGACTCGCGCATGATTGGCTCATACGTTGTGAACTTTATATAATGTCGTAAACTCCTTATTGAAGTGAACTCGACTTTAGTTGGTTTATCTTGTTTTTAATGTAGCATTGCATTCAGTCTCAATAACGACAGCACTATGCTATGAAAAACAGAACTTAATTTTCAGAAATTAATAAGAAAGGCAAGGCTTATATTGTGTTAGTTCTTTTGTTTTTATATTACTTCATAATATAGCTTTTATAAATTGAGATAATTATTTCAACTGATACTATTAATATTACTGTTTACTATTTGTAAATTTAATAAAGAACATAATTAAAATAGTATTATTATAAAAAAATACATCACAGATTTTTCTTCTTCACATTTCACGTTAACTTTCAATAACGTCGTAATATGCGCTTTTCAGTGACGTTATGTAAAGTTTACACGTACTTCGAAATTTTTCGGTTCTTTTTTTTATACCGTAGTTTCGATTTTTTTGTTTGCTGCGCATGCTCAGTACCGGATTTTTTTGGTTTACGATCTTTTTGTATATATACTTTGGAGAGTACTCGGTAGTGATGTAACGAATACTCTTATATTTGAAAAGTAATATTAAATTAAATAAACAAAATTTATTTCTTATTATAATATTATTAAAAATTAACGTAACCTCGTAATTACATTATTAGCATTTATTTTGGGTAATAGAACTTAGGTTACTTTAATTTATATTATTAATTTCTCATTCAAAACTGGCAACATGCCATAGACAATTGGCGCCAAATTTATTTTTGCATTCTTTACATCACTAGTACTCAGCTCCGTACGACATACAACACTAAGGATTAACAACACGAGGACTGTCACTGTATATACATAAATCCTTTATCCCATCCGCCCCATCCCTAATCCTATATAATTAATATTATTTGGTATAAGAGGCTGTGTTTTTTTCTTTTTACAGAGTTTGATGTTTGCCCGTTGGGTTCTCTGGTAGAAATTGGTTTTTGTGTTTTTTAATTCATTATTATTCTAATTAATTTTCTTTTTTTCTTTTGAAATCACATTATGAAAATATTTTTAAGTATTTTATATTTTTATTTTGACTGAAAATTATTTTTTGGTTTATCTGTACTATTTGAAAGCTTTATGCAGTAGTAGTAGTTTATTTTTGGCATTTTTGTTACGATTTTATATTGTTTTACAGCAATGTTATATTTCAAATGTGATTTCCTTTTTTTATTTGTATTAACTAACTCTGTGGTTGGTAAATTTCTGTCAAAATATTGGTGATAGTATGAAATTATATTAACACTATATATGTACATACGACTTATTAACTTTTGCGTCTTGAAAATTATTTGTATACACATATTTATTATTATATATAAATAAAATGATCAAAAATACTAACCACAGTTGGTTAATTACAAAGTATATATTCATCATACTGGAAATTTTGAAATACCCGTTTTAAATTTATATTTGAACTTCTAAAATACCCCTTGTTGAATGAATTGTAAAATGTATTGGCTTTACATACAATAACAAATATATAATTGTTTATTTCCCCGCTCTGCTAGGTAAAGTGCGTCACTGCGTTCCGAGTCTCAAATTCAGGCAGAAATTGCAGATTAGTGCAGAGTGTCAAAACAGCCCTCTGTATGTGCTCAAAAACCTTGAAGCTATATTTTATCTAAAATAACATTTTCAAAATACTTAAGTTAATGGCTTAAACAAAGGATATTAACACTAATCATCATTAAAATAGAGTCCAGAGTTCGACACAGAGCAAGCGGTAGAGAGGCGGCTCCTAGCGGAGTTGGCGAGACAACAGCACCAAAGCGAGGAGGACAGACGGTGGTTGCAAATGCAAGAAGATAATTTGGTAATTATATCTTCTTTTTATTTATTTAGAGGCCGTTGTGGCGCAGTGCATGTCTGTAAACACGACTGTTGTGGGTTCGCATATTACATGGATGAAAATAATCCCCAGTTGAGATTATTATTTTTATTTAAATATATATTCATTTTCTCGCTCTGATAACAATAAAAAGCGCTGCGTCGAGTTCCGCCACTCAAATATCGATTATACATCGATATATCTTTTTTTTTTAACTTCGCACGTCAAAAAAAACTATATATAGGTGTATAATCGAACAGAACAGCTGAACATACTTATATAAATCTTCGAGTAAAATTTGAACCCACGGTTATCGTGGCCAATCTTCTAGATCCCAAATAAGTAAAATTATTTTATGTAACTGTAAATATTAACATAAATTTCAGAAACGTATGTCAAACGTACAAGTAACACCGTCTACGGAGGCGGACGGTGAAAAAGCAGAGAGCTCTCAGGCTGCACCTGAAGTGAAATCTACTAGTCAAACACATTCCGGTAAAATTATATGAAACGTTTATAATACAATATAATGAAAAGGCAAAGCGCGTTGAGTTCCTGCACTCAACACCCAATGCCCCAAAAATTCGGCGGAAATTGGAAAATGAAGTGTCTGACTGTTGTAGTCCTTAAGTGGCGGGTTAAATGCAAAGTAAGAGATGGAAAATAATCTTCAAAATATATAGTTGGAATACTTTTGTTTAGTGTCAATAGGAAGAGGACAAAAATGTTTTTTCTTAATAAAGAATACAAAAATAAAAATAGTCGGTGCGAAAACACGCCATTTTTTTTCGACTATTTTATTGTGCTCAAACTAGCTCACTTTAAATATTTTTATTTTTTAATGACTTCTCTCCGAAACTGTAAAATTTCAAGCCATGCTATATCGGGTATAAATGGATCGAAATGACCTCTATCACCTATATGTATCAGTTTGTTTATTTACCGACCTAGCCTGTATATAACCTACTCTTTTTCGATTGGTACACTTTCAAAGACATTTTTTTGAATTTTAATGAATAGCTTTTTATTAATAATGCGTTTAACCAAATAAATTCTTCAGTTTTATAAATAATAGTAAAAATTAGAAAAAGTAATTAAAAAAATGACTAAAAGTTCCTGTTAAGTTCCTCGGCTGTACGCTTATTTTTTTTTATAATTTGGCGTTTTCGTGATGCAATTGTACAGCGTTATAGTTAGTTGGTTGGTGGATTCACAATTGGACAACAATTCAAGTGTTAAATTATTTATGTTAGTCGCATTAAATATTTTTACAATTCGTCTTATTATTATGAGCATTTAAAACATTATATTAAAATATATATACATTAATTAAATTGTTTTTTACAGCGGCAAGTTCCTCAAACTCAAGTCCCGCGAACACTGTGAAACCCAAAGAGAGTCGGCCTTCCTGTGAAGACAAGGTAAATACTATTATTTTAATGGATGCTCACAAACACAATAAAAATTATGTTACTATTTAAACACATTTTAATTTAATTTGATTTAGCATGACTGTCGTGGCGTAGGGGCACAAGCCTGTGACTGCAACGACTGTTGTGAATTCCATTCCCACTAGGAGAAAAGAAATATTTAACGTTTTTATTTCCTAGCGCAGTAACTAGGCATATTTAACGTTTTTATTTCCTAGCGCAGTGTGGCGTTGAGTACCGCCATTTAAGGGCAGTGCCTAAATGGAGAACGGCTCATTTTCCTGATATGCTTGCATCTTTCGAGTCTCGTAATATTCACGCAATCCTTGTCTCGGAAGCATGGCTTAAACCATGTTTACCATCGTCTTGCTACTCATTACCAGGTTTTCAAATTGATTCGCAATGATCGCATTGGAAAGGGTGGGGGTGGAGTAGCGATCTACCTACGATCTTATATTTCCTTTAACATTGTTAGCTCGTCTGTTCAACCTCCCCCCGCTGATTCAGCTGAACACCTGTTAATCGAGGTTCTTTTGTCCCATACAAAACTTCTTTTAGGCGTTTTCTATAGCGCCTCTCTTTTAAACAATTACTTTATATCTTTGGAAAATTTATTAGAAAAAATGCTACCTTTATACATCCACTCCATATTTATGGGCGACTTTAATACTTGCTTATTAAAAGACGATGTACGCAGTAAAAAACTTTTAACTATTGCAGAATCATGTAATTTGCACGTACTTCCCCTTTCTGCTACCCATATTTCCCCTGGCTGTGCTCCCTCTCTTCTTGACCTAATAATGGTATCATCTCCAGATTTTTTACCAGATTTAAACCATGGACAATGTCCTGCTGATGCATTTTCCTTTCATGATCTTATTTTTCTCTCTTATAAAATTCGTCCCCCTAAAATAAAATCAAGAATTCTTGTGCGACGTAATTTTGGTGGAATGGATAGAGTTCGTCTATTAGATGACGCAAGTAAAATTGATTGGAATCCAGTTATCGTTGCTGATACAATAGATAGTAAGGTGGAAATTTTTAATTCCCTGCTAGAGCAGGTATATGATGTATATGCTCACATTAAGCCGATAAAGATGAAACACTTGCCAGCTCCTTGGATAAGCTCTGAAATAAAAAATCTGATGCTTAAAAAAAACATGGGAAAGCATAAATATAAACTCGATGATAGTGATGCTAATCGGCAAAAATATGTAAAAGCTCGTAATCGTTGCAATACATCATGTAGAGGTGCACAAAGACGCCATATCTATAATTCTGTCGAAAACGGGGACACTGCTAGAACTTGGAAATTTCTAGAGTTACTGGGAGTTGGAAAATCACATAAATTAGTTTCAGTCAACATTGATGTTGATCTCCTCAATAACCACTTCACAGCATGTAATACAATTGATTCTGTTCGTAAGAAGCAGACTATAAACGTTCTTTCATCACGATCTACTCCCCATACTCAACCGTTTTATTTTAAATCTTTTACTGAATGTGATGTTAAAAGGAATATACAGTCTATATCCTCGAATGCCGTCGGTTATGACTCCATAAGTCGTAATATGATTATTCCCATCCTTGACATTGTGTGTCCTATATTGGTTTGTAAATTTGGAAAAATGCTCAGGTTATCCCCCTACCAAAAAATGGACACCCAAAGACTCCTTCTGATTTTCGTTCTATTTCTATTCTTCCATTCCTTTATAAAATCCTTGAAAAATTAGTCCACAATCAATTGAGCCGTTACTTCAGTACTAATTCCCTTCTCAGTCCTTTTCAATCTGGCTTTAGAGCAGGACATTCGACGACAGACGACGACGACATTCGACTGGGTATGAATAATAAAAAATGTACTATCTTAACGCTTTTGGATTTTAGCAACGCTTTTAATAACGTTGATCATGATATATTGCTAAAACTTTTATATCCCTTTAACATATCTCCATTAGTAATAGATTGGTTTCATAGTTACCTCAAGGGGCGTCGGCAACGCATCAGTATAGATGAAAAATTCTCATCTTGGTGCAACGTCCTCGCCGGGGTACCTCAAGGTGGTGTGCTCTCTCCTTTGCTCTTCACGATTTTTATTAACTCAATAACTCCGAATATTTCTTCTCTCTATCATATGTATGCAGACGACTTACAAATCTACCGACAGTGTAAGCTAGAAGACCTACCAAATGCAATCAACGACCTCAACAATGATCTTGCTGCCATCCTCAGATGGAGTAACTTTTATGGTATTAATGTTAATCCAGCTAAATCACAGGTAATTGTTATTGGTAGCCAAGGTATAATACGCAAAATAGATTGGGCAGTTACACCAGAGGTTGTATACGTCGGAACCTGTATACCTTTTAGTGATACCGTAAAAAATCTTGGTGTTTATTTTGACCAAACTCTGTCTTGGTCGTCGCACATTAATAACATTAACAAAAAACGTTTTTAGCACTGAGATCGTTACGACAACTACAATCTTTTCTACCAATTCCTACTAAAATTATGCTAGCAAAGTCTCTATTATTACCAAATCTTGATTATGCAGATGTAAGCTTCACTAATTTGTCCGAGGACCAACTTAACAAACTTGAGCGAATTCAAAATCTTTCAATTCGATTCATATTCGGCCTCCGTAAATATGATCACGTATCTGAGTATCGCTCTAAGCTTAAGTGGCTCTCTATACATCGTCGCCGGAATTTACGACTTCTTGCCTTCTTGTACTGTGTGTTATTTAGTCCTACTGCTCCGTCTTACTTAAAGGATAAATTTGAATTTATTAGTACACCAGGAAATTTAGTTAGACCGTTACGCAACCTAACGTTGCGTCTTCCTGTACACAAGTCAAAATTTTTTGACCAATCTTTTACAGTGCAAGCTATAAAACTGTGGAACACTTTGCCTTATAATATTCACCTTCACGTCCACCACCCACCTTCTTAACATTATGACAGTTTCTTTTCGCCCTAAAGGTTGTCTGGAAGAGATGGCTACTTAGCCATAAGGCCACTTTTTTGTACATTTGTTTTCTTTTCTGTTTGTTTTTTGTGTATTTTTATGCAAGTGGTGTATAAATAAAGAAATAAATAAATATTAATGTATGAACATAAATGTGGAATCTCGTGATTTCACATGCTCACTTGATAACAGATACATACATGATTACACATCAATGTCCGTGAGTCCACAACCATATACGGGTATGTGAATCTGTGATGAGATGTGAAAATGCGTGTGGGTGGATAAAAAAGAAAAAATCCCCAATACGGTTGGTTGCCGCGTGGAAATAGACCGCAGCCCCCAAGGGTTTGAAAATAAATACAAAAATATATTAAAAAAGCAAAATTCTGTAATTAGGAGTAGATTTGATTTAGTTACCCTCAATACAAGGTCGTTAAAATCTCAGGAAAAATTATTATTTTATTAGAATTAGAAAATGCACTAAAGTCCATTAACTGGGATATTATTGGACTTAGCGAAGTGCGCTGAAGTGATGGAAAAATTGAAGAACATGAGGACTACATATTTTACCATAAGAACATATCAGCTGGTCTATATGGAGTAGGATTTATGGTTAAAAAGTACCTCAAAAATGAAATACTAGAATTTATAGGAGTATCAGACAGAAACGCAATCTTAAATATTAAGTTACCTGGTCATAAGCAACCAATGTCATTAGTACAAGTCTACGGCCCAACTAATATCGCAAAGGAGGAAGTCTAAAAACAACGTTTATAAAAATCTAAATGAAGTTATACCGAACTTACATAAGACTATCATTGTAATAGGTGACTTTAATGGTCAATTGGGAAAGAGGAGATCAAATGAAGACAAAATTCTCGGCTTATATTCATCAGGGAAACGAAATGACAATGGACAAAAGTTAATAATTTTGGGTTGAAAAACAATTTAAAAATTATGAATACATACTACAACAAAAAACCTAACAGAAAATGGACATGGATATCACCGAATGGAGTGACGAGAAACGAAATTGACTATATTGTTACAAACAAACCAAAACTATTTTCAAATATAGACTTCGTCAATAAATTTAACTACAACTAAGATCACCGATTACTCCGAGGACAAATGTACATAAAAGAACCAAAAATTTTAAGAAAAAAGGCTCAGTATACTAAACATTTACCACTGACTTTACCATTGCTAGACGGCGTATTGGACTCTCTAAATTCTCACTTAAATTTAATAAACAACATAAAAGAAACTCAAGAAAAATATTATGTCCTAGAAATAGCTAAAAAAAATGAAAATAAGGTTAGAGTAACCAGTACAACTTAGGATAAGTTAGGACCTGAAGCGAGGAATTTGATCATGAGAAGAAAAACTCTATTTGAAAACAGGAAAAGTAATAAACATGAGATAGAGAAGATAAGTAAATCAATAAGCTTGAAAATACGAATACATAGGAAAAAATCAAGAACTGACGCAATAACCTACCATATAGAGAAAACGGGTGGAATCAAGAGAGTAATAACAGAACTAAAAGAAAACTTACACTGGATCGATAATATTAAAGACTACAAAAACAAGAAAATTAAAACAAATAGAATTGAAATACTAAAGAAAGGCACAGACAACTACCGTGAATTATACAGCAACGACGGAACAACAGATGAACATACTCAGTTAGCTTTCTATGATGAAGATAACAACGAAGAGATTCCGTGTATACTGACAAATGAAGTCAGAAAAGCTATCAACTCACAGAAAAAAGATAAAACACCGGGTGAGGATAGCATGAATGAACTGCTCATAGGATCATCTGAAGTAATAACAAATATTATCACTATGTTATTCAATGAAATTTTGCACTCAGAATATATACCTCACCAGTGGACTACATCAACCATAATACTGCTATATAAAAAAAAGGAAGGAAGGACGAAATCAGCAACTACCGACCCATAAGCCTTATGTCAAATATGTATAAGATCTTTTCAAAAATACCCAAATCAAATATGTTAGACCGAATGACAAGAATTTTAGATGAAAACCGACCTAAAGAACAGGCAGGGTTCCGAAGTGACTTTCGACAATAGATCACACACACACGATAAAACAGGTTATTCAAAAATGTAATGAATGCAGTATAACTTTCTACGTTGTATTCGTGGACTATAACAAAGCTTTTGACTCATTAAAATATTTAAATATATGGGAAGCATTAAAATCACAAGGGATTGCTAAAAAATACATACGTCTTATTATTAACATTTACAAAAATATGAAAGCCAAAATACAAACTGAAAGAATAGGGGTATACTTTTCAATAAAACGAGAAGTGCGATAAGAAGATTCTGTGTCACCCAAACTTTTCTCAGTAGTCCTGGAACAAGTATTTAAACGATTTAAATGGGACGGCTATGGACTTAATGTTAACCGAATGCAATTAAACCATCTTAGATTTGCAGACGATTTGATATTGCTTTCAAAGAACCCAGCAACCTTACAAGAAATGCTTAAACAACTTGTATACGAGAGCGCTCAAGTGGGATTGTCAATTAATACTAGAAAAACTAATTCTATAAATATACCCATAACCATCAACGGTAACATAATAGAATATGTAGAAGAATACGTATATCTGGGACAGATTATATCTCCAACCGACCTCACAAATAAAGAAATAAACAACAGAATTTATCTGGCGTGGAAAAGATTCTGGTCTCTGAAAGAGGTTATGAAAAATCCATTAGTGCCATTGAAAGCAAAAAGCAAAACATTCAACTCTTGTATTCCACCAACCATGACATATGGATGTCAAACTTGGAGCCTAACTAAGCGTAATATATGTAAATTAGAAACTTGCCAACGTAACATTGAACGTAGTATACTACGTATAAAATTAATTGACCGAATAAAACTAGATACTATAAGAAGACAAACCAAACTAACAGATGTCACTTACTGTATTAAAAAATTAAAATGGAATTGGGCAGGCCACATGATTAGGTGTAAAAAGGATAAGTGGTTTAGGGATATAACAGAGTGGTGCCTGAGACAGAACAAAAGAAAGAAAGGCAGACAACGACGTCGATAGGAGGACGACCTTAGGAAAATAGGTCATTACTTGGACTAGACATGCATAGGACCGTGCTCTGTGGCAAATTCTTGGGGAGGCCTATGCTGGGAAGCAAAACAACCTTCACGTGCTGGTGTCAGAAAATAGTTAAAAATAAATAAATAAATGTATTAGGTTAAGCTATGTACTGTGTAAGATTGTTAATAAAGGCTATTATTATTATTATTATCTTATTATTAAAGCAAATCTTTTTTGTCTCAGGAGGATCCAGTGTACGCGGCGACAACAGAAGTGGTCCGCTGCGTGATGCGGCTCGCGTCCACGGCGACCAGCGCGCCGCAGTCGCCGCCCTCCCCGCCCGCGCTGCTCGACGCCGTGCGCGCCGTGGGCGCCGCGCTGCGGGCGCTGTGCGCCACCGTCGACACGCTCGTGGGCGCGTACCCGCACAGCGCGCGCCGGTGAGTGCCTCTAGCGCGAGTAACGCAGTCATGTAGGGCGCCCCGCCCCGCCCTCCTCGCTCGCGCTGCTCGACGCCCTGCGCGTGCGCGTCAATACCTACTACGACTCGATTTCAGAATGAGGCGTATGCGGCGGTTTCCCTTTTATAGGTTTATGTGTGCGTACGTCGTTCTTGACAAATGGCGTTTTATATTACAACAATAATTTTGTTATTTAGTTTGTTTGAAAAAATGACTTTCATTTATGGGTCTTTTTTTAATTGTATTAGATTTTTATACAGTAGTTAAAACTGTAGTTTCATTTAAAGTGGTGCTAACACTTCCACCCTGTATGCTATACTTTAAAATAGATTTATAATGTTATAAATAATTTCAATGTGTTAGTGAGGTGGAGATGGCGCACCAAGTACTGAGCAAGGACATGGCGGCCCTAGTAGAAGCGATGCGCCTCGCCGCGCACTACTGCCGCACCACGCTACACCAAGATTACACCAAGTAAGGATTTTTTTTATCTTTACGCTGTATCCCTCATACTAGTTCGTTCCCGACTTTCCACCGAAGTTTTGAAACTTTTAATAAATTTATTCTGTTTATAAATAAATTAAAACTACAATTATGTTTGTACAGGAGCATGCTCGCCGCTGCACATGTACTAGCAATGGACGCGAAGAACCTTCTAGATGTTGTCGACTGCATTAGAGAAAGACACCCTCATATTGACTGGCGCGCCGCACTACGAGAAGAGTCACCCACTCCCACGCCCACGCATCCTACGCAAACGGTCACTCATCCCACTCCTACGCCTATGCCACCTACACCTGCTCCACAGGGGTCACTGGAAACTGAAACCAAACCGGATTTCAAGATAAACCAACCAGTAACCACCGGAACCACACACTTCACAGATCACACAACAAAAGAACACAATAGTCTCCCCATTACGTCAAATCGCGTCTCCACTCTCATACAGAATTACAATTTATACGGGAATGTTCGAGAACAACACATATACGGAAACGAACCCCCGCCCTTCCAACATTCGCAGTCGTGTGATGACTCTAAAATCGATATCCCAATCGATTCTGTCAAAAGTAGAGTTCAAGCGATTGCGAAAATCGATTCGCCTCCGATTTATTCGATTAGCAAAAAAATGGTCGATCATTCGGATCAAGGATAGAAAGAGGTTTTTTTGCTGTAGGTGTGCTTTATTATGGCTATGATAAATTATTTGGTGGGCGATTGTAGATTATTAATTTGATTATATTAAGTTAAATTTGTGTTATTCTTAATATTAGCATTTTTTTCTTTACTCATGAATTTCTTGAAATATGTGCTCTACACAATATTCACTACTGTTATTAAGCTTGTGTTACTTTATATAAAATTGTATTCGATATTTTTTTTATAATTCTTAACAATATTGTTCATCCAATACCAATAAAATATTTATAAAACTATTTCAAAAGTTGTTTTAGAAAACGTATAGGTGGGGTTGCCGTACCACGCATGTTTCAAATTTTCATACATTTTCTAAATTTTTCGTCCTTAGTATGGAATAATATTTTAAAAATATTGAAAATTATTTTTTTTATTTAATTTCATCTTTCTAAGTTTACTTAGCATAGAACTCAGTGCTTTTTCTAGTCCAGTGTTTTTTTTTCTATTTTGGATGAACTATATTTTCATATTATCTCATTATGAATATACGATATTTTGATATTACACAGATGTTTGAAAAGAAACTCCCTGTAATAAATATATAAATCGGGAGTATTTACAAATTTAATGAAAGAAGTATGAAAAATAAACAAAAACTATACAGCATAAAACAAAGCATAAATGCTTTTATATTTTGATTGCTTTATCCAAGATGCTTATTTCCATCTGTCCAAGGGACAGTAGACTTGCATATTTGAAATTTCATCAGTATAATCGTTCCACGCAATCTTAAAAAATAATAAACAGTCTTGACAGATGGACAGACAGACAGACATACAGAATGAAAGACCTCCTTCCTATATAGGGAAGCTAAACTTACGTAGTTTATGAATCAAACACCACAAATAAAAATAGTGTATGTCACTTCTTACATATTATAGGACACATTAAAATTAAAAGTTCTTTTACAAACAACGTGTATTCTCATAATCATATATAATAATTCATAATCGCCCACTAACTACAAAATAGTACTTACAATATGGGTTTCATTTAGAAGCGACGTAGTTATCATAGCTTCGTAAAGACAATCTATAGATTGCTCAAATGTTTATGGGTCCCGAATCTACACATTGGTCCCAATGTTTCATGAAAATGCATGGAAATGAAGTTGGCCCAACATTGGCCCAAGGTGTTGATTCGGTGTACGTTTATTTATTCGACTTCCATAGTTTATCGTTTATTTGGTAAATGCTGTTGCTTTTATGTAAAATGAATGTCTAAATACATTTTTTACATATATTTTTCGTTTTAAGATCATTTTTCTTATCGAGTCGAGTCAAAGTCTATGTATATTTGATTTTTTTTTCCAATTATTATATTTTAGAATATACATTATTATTTTTTCTTTTAATACGCGCAAAGCTTTAAGTGTGTAGTGGATTGTGATGTTCAATCATTATCATCATTGTCATTTACATAAAAGCAAAGCTCATCTGAGATGGTTTTGATATTTTAAATCATTAAATTAAACATTCGTTCACTTATTAAATTTCTATTTATTTTATCTATATTTCTATTTTATCTATATCGCTATCCTTTTATAATTTGAACAAATAGGAAGAGTCTATGTTAAAATACTTTCGTTAGTAATGTTGGTTTTTTTTCTTTTAATTTTATTTAAACTACTTTGATTTTTCTTCTCTTTGAATCTCTTTGAGATTTTTGAAATTTTGACATACATGTAGTAAATGTTTACATATCATCGGTATTATTTTACATCATATTATCGTGTTGCTTCTATAGATGTCATTAATTAGCGATTATTAATAATCTTTATTAATATGATTTAGTTAGGTTTGTAACTATTTTTTGGGTTATAATCGAAATTATATCAATTTACACCTAGAAAATGTATGTGTATTATTATTAATAATCGCTTTTCACTTTACATTCATACATATCTATATAAAACATAAATAGAAAAATATACTATCTCTAAATATATCTCGAAAGTTTAGTATTCATAATAATTATTATTTTTCACGATCGCCTCTCAGACTGCAAAATAAAACATGGATAATATTGATTTGTGATAATATTGCCAATAAACGACCTAATTTTGTATACTTTTTTAAAACTCTAAGAGTATTTTTTAAACTCTAAAAGGTCTCATTCCACGGTTTATAAGTGACTAGTTTTATGCTATACTTTTATTTTCATGTAAATTTATATAACTACTGGATCGCGTTCTTAAGTTAAATAAATAATATAAAAAAAATCGTTTATAAGTATTGGTTTATTGTATTTTTAGTTAATTATATCCAGAACGCTATCCAGAAGAAATGCCTCGTTATAATTTGCAATGTACGACAATACGATGTTTTTTTATCGAGTTTTTGTAATAAAATCGATATTTGTGTAGCGAATATAATCGAATAATCGTATCATGCAATTACGACGGATTTATTTTAAACTGCCTCAGAACAATAAATATTGAACGCTATGTAACAGTTTGGTGTTTATTAAAGTATTATTTGTAATCTTACTGTATTAAATGTATATTTTAGTTTACGAGTAGTTAAGAGCCGGGTCGGATTTAACTTATCTGTGGAAGCCCTAATTATATTGAAAAAATACAGTTTTAAATATATAGGAAAAAAATACATTTGCTAAAGAAAGTCGTGTAAAAAGATATTCTTGTTTAAAAGTTCAGAGTTCAATCCGGCCCTGTTTAGGAGCAACGTCACAACTTAGCATTTAGTTTCGTACTCAGTATTTCCACTGAACCTTATACTTTGTAAAAATGTACAAAACGATGCGATTGTCCATAATTATTTTAATTTTTATCCAAAGTTAAATAATAAGCGTAGATCTCAAAGGAAATAGCAGTAGATGCGTTTATAATTGTATCAGAATTTATTTATTGATGAATCGTTCTTGATCTGTGAGGAGTAGTGGATTCGTTCTCTTTCACTCGCTTTTTGTAAGACAGAGAGAGGAGAGTCGGCTCTCGACTACTTCACAGGTCGTATATGACGTGGACTGGATTTTGTTTACTCATTAAACTGAATAAAGGACAGGTCAGCTTGTGTTTTATTTTATTTTTCTTATCCCTTTGTTTAACGTGTTAATATACTCTGTTTACAACACAAAACTAAGATTTTCGTCAGTAACGTTGTGTACGTTACGCCTGGTTTTATCTAATAGAGACTTAAAATGAAATATTAGATAACTAGAACATTTTAATAATAAATTTGATATTAAAAAGGCGTTAGCGTGGCCACTTCAATAAAAATTACCTTTGTTAAACAAAAGTTTTAAAACTTGGTCACTCCTTTAATTTCAAATAGTAATCTTGAAAAATTGTATGCTTATATTACTTTATTTCTAGACCAAGCTAAAATAATTCTTATGTTCTACTTATAAAGTTTAGTCATATCGTAAATTCTTCCGTTGTATAATTTTATATGCCCATCGCTATTTACTTTATTACAAATTCATGATCCTATGAACTCTATTCCATAAATGTTCTGTGTATAAAGAATCTGCGAATCAAAATAGCTAGCATAAATATATAGTATATATAAAGCAACCATCGTCTCGGAAGGAAGTTCTGCTAAGAGATAGCAAAAAAATCAAGTTGTTCTTTTCAATATTGTGGTGACGTGAAAATATGTCTTATTGAAAGTCAAATGTAAAAATGGTCACTTCAATATTAAAAATGGTGGTCAAGTTCTGTATACAGCGTGTTTTTATCTTTACCACTTTAAATGAAAATACAGTTTTAATTACTCTACAAAAGCCTAATACAATTAAAACGAAACAGATTTTGCCAAAAATGTAAGTGTTTTATTCGAACAAAATAAATAATAAAATTATCTTTGTAAAATAAAACGCTATTTGTTAAGAATGACGCACACAGACAGACACTAACCCATCAAAGCGACAACGCCGCACACGCGTAATTCAATAAATATCGTCGTAGATATTGGCGGTGAAGCTGATCGTAGTTTAGGCTTATTATAGAAAATAGATAATTGCGTAGAACGAGAGATATCATTTTCTCGTTGTGACGAATCTTGATAAATTTTTAGGGGGGTAATGGGTTTAAAATATTTTACCCTATATGCTGCTTTACGCTAAAAAATATACACTATAATATAAAATATAAGTGTATTTTTTATATTAAGTAAATAAATGATCTATAGCATGGTTGCACAGACTTATTAAGACTAGGGGCCATTCGGGCAAATCATGAACTGATGGCGGGCCGGCCGCCAGAAGTATAGGTAATATATATTTCTTTTGTTTTATTCTGGAATAGAATTCAATATTTTTTGAATGTACGAGAGTATTATTTTTGCTGTCGGCGGGCCACCAGTATTCGACTGGCGGGCCGCGGTGTGTGCATCCATGATCTATAGGGTTACAGGTGTTCTACAGCGGTATAGTTGTTTCAAAATAAAAGACCAACAAATAATTAATTTGAGAAATCAATTTATTACAAAAAAAATCACGTTACGTGTAAATTAATGAACATTAATTTCACTGGCTTTACACCTAAAAACATGTTTTAACTCTTATTGCCCAAATAACATTTTTTATAGGTTATAGAATTAAAGAAATATTTATTTATTTTTAGTATAACCAATACAATCATACCAATACTGGTGTATAATATTTTTACACTTATTATAATGAGTAAGAGACCTTAGTTAAATTAGTCGAAAATTAAATAGAAAAAGATAAAAATATTTTACTTTGAAAATGCCACTTTATTAAAACTAATAAATATATAAATATAAGCAAAAAAACACTGTTTACCCTCTCAACCACCTGATGTTAATGAATTATAAGTAAATTAAATTTTTGGTGAAAATTATTCCCATGAATTGAATATCTTAGAAGATATATAAGATCATCAAATATAAGATCATCAAATATTTGACTAATTAAAATGAACCATATTCTCGTTACATTTAAGTATAAAGTCTCAACTTATTATGTATTTGTAAGTATTATTTCGTTTTACATTGCAAGTTTCTAAAGAAAAATTATAAAAAACAAATATAGTATCTATTTTTTTATTGAAAATATTTAACAATCAAGGAAATTTGCCGCCATCAGGAGTTCCAAAGCAATTTCTGGTGCGATGGGGAACTCCGGGATCTCAGTGGAGGAGTTTGTGTAGCGCACTTTGTATGTGAAATACATGCATACTTTCTGTAAAACGTGGGATCTGAAAGCAATGAAATTAAAATTAACTTTAAGACACTAAAAAACTACAAAAGGATCTAGGTTCTAATCCCCATTATGGTAATATTTTTTTTTTATTAATCTTATTATCTATTACTGTTTCGTCAAGAAAAGCGCGGTGTTGGGTTCCGCCACTTAGCATGCGATATCTCTTTTTTTATGGAAAGGACAAGGCAAACGAGCGTTCGGGTCAGCTGATGGTAAGTGATCACCGCCGCCCACGACCCCGTGCAACACCAGAGGAGCTGCAGGTGCGTTGCCTGCCTGTAAGGTAGGTTGGGCTCCGGAGCCCGGCATTACCTGATGCGAAACGCAGTGGTATAAACCCACTACTTCACGCCGGTTTTAAATGCCGGGGGTCGAGTCTGCCCATGCGTGTTACCATTGCTGGCACCGTGACTCTACCACACGTACTTTAGTCGCCTCTTACGACACCACCAGTACCAGGATGATCCTATTCTAGGCCGGGATCACACGGCGCAAAAGAAAAAAAACTCTGTCTAAAAACTCGTACTCAAACTCTCTAAAAAGAGAGGAGCAGAGTCTTTACCATAGGTTCTCTTCTAATTAAGCTGTTATATGCTGGAGAAAATGTGATACTACACAAATCACATATCAGCTATTACAGTATCATTAACTAAGTATTACGATTGTACATACAAAAATCATAAAATGATTTGGGATAATAATTTTCTATGTCGCCGAAGGAAGGTTCTAGTGTTAAGACACTTTATCCTTCCACTTTATTATAGGACATTGCATATTGATTCTCGTAGATGAACGTCGCGCTTTGTCTACCAGAGCAGAGAAATGAAAATAATAAAAATAGTGCATTTTATATAATTTCCTTTTATCATAATGATAAGTAATGACATTCAAATTATACAAGTTAGTGAATTTTGTACCACATGTGATAATAAAAATAATTACATTGGTTCATTTAAGAAGGTGTAATATTTTTTTTAGCCTGTAGCATATAGCAATGTCAGCAGGGAGAACTCAGTGTCAAGGCCCTCCATTCTCCACATTCTAAATACTTAAATTACATTCATTTGTATTAAAATAGTGGAACTTAAAGTAACTGTTTGTTTTGTAATAATGAATTCTCTCAAGTTGTAAATTGAACAATCTTTACGCCACATTTAGATCAGTTGAGGCACAAAGTGTGATTGTAAATGCGACTGGTTGTGGGTTCGATACCCACTCGAGAAAATGAAATATTTATTTAAATTTATATTTTCATTTCTTCGCTCTGGTGTCGAGGGAAACGGCTGCGAGGAGTTCCGCCATTTAACACGCAATGCCTCCAGAATTCAGGGGAAAGTGCGGAAAAGTACCTTCTGCCTACCCCACTGTGTGCGGGATATAGCGTGAAACTGATCTTTTCACTCAGATACCGTCCTATTGCACTGCAATGCTAGGATTGTAAATATTATATTCCAAATAAGCTGATAGTCAATGAAATAAAATCAGAAGACATATAAGCTAAATATATTTAGATTTTTTTTATGCTGTATCTTATATGCATATAGCAGGTAGGCTCAGATAATCTTGTATCAAAACACTGTTTTTTCCACTTTCTGCTCCAATAAGAGAAATAGCATGTTGAGTGGCAGGCTTCATTTTGTCTTAAGTCCAGGGTGAGGAAATGATAATATTTAATTTCTTAAATAGGGATCAAACTCACAACCACTAAACACTGCTATTACACAATTCTAATGTTTAATATAATATTGTTAGCAAACTCATGTAAAAGAGGTAGATACAGATGAAAAAGACTATAAAAATAATGGAATTGTGTCAATGGCCCTTACTGGAAGGGAACCCGCGTGAAGTATTGTTATTGGGTGATACATATCACTTATTGCAATTACATAGAATCTCCTTGCGAATAACTTAAAAACGTAAAGACAATGTGTTTTTATCTTGTTTTTAAAAAATGTTAACTGCTTCTGATTTCTAAAAATATTTATGGTCAATTTAATGTAAAACTAAAGTTACAAACATACAGTTAGGTAATCACAGTGACAGTAAAATAGCATCAGCAAAAAATTGTATATTCAAAAACACTTACGGTATCTCCCTAAAGTTAACTTCATTAGCCTCATTCTCAGCAAACTGTCCGGGTCCGCTCAACATAGCCTTGATTGTGCCGGAGGTGAGCGCATGTTCGCGCTTCACAATAAACTCGTGACCATCTGAAGATACCAGTTTTACATACATGGCATCTGGACCTTCACATCCTCCAAACACTTTTTCTTCTGAACCTGCAAATATTCTAAAATTGTTAAAACACTTTCTTTTTATAGCTTGATGCTGTATCCCACAATTAGCAGGATAGACAGAGGCAACATCTTACATATTACACATTTTTAGCTCAACTTTAGAGATGTTGTATGCGGATCAGAACTCAACATCACACTTTGTCTATCAGATTTGAGAAATTTATATAATTTTAAAATATAACTATATTAATCCATAACTATCACATTTGCAGTCAGACTTTGTCTATACCACAATGGCTTCTATAATATATANATAAAAGATATATATTTATATATATACATATATATATATATATATACATATATGTATGTATATATGCAAAATTAAATTTTTAAATAGCACTATCATATTATTTGTAGTCTTAATCTTTTACTAAATATATAAGTTTTACACCTGAACCAGTGCCTGTTCCTGAACGTTGTTCTTCTGCCACGCTAGCGGCCGAAGGTGCTGCAGAGGGCGGAGCTGATCCTGCACTTTCAGACATTTTCTAAAAACGAATATTTTTAATCAAAATTAATAACATCTCATAATATTATGATTTAGTTTAAATTAAGCAAAATTTAATGATGTATATTGAGAGTTAACAATTTCAGTAAAGGATATATAAAATAGTAAAAAAATATATTAATTTAAATTAAAATATTAAATCTATTAATATAACAAGACGATGAGTGTAAGTAAGTTATGAAGTAAAAAAAAATAAGGACAGCCATGTCACACAGACTTTGTTTGTTAAATTTAACTTACTAGCTTTATATTGTTATTGAATTGAGATTAAAATAATACTAAGGTTTGGTTAAATTAAAAGTATAAATATGAATATAATAAAACAGGTTACTTACTACTAAAAATGTTTGACAGCTTTAAAATCGTAAATTTTGCACAGCTGTGGTGCTGCCAATATAAATAAAATAAAAAAGCATACCTTATAAAATATTAATTATTTGTATAAAACAAAATATTTATATTACTAACATTTACGTCACAATGATTTTACCACTGTGTAATAATAAAAGTAGAAAGGAAAAAGGTGCACATTAGTATAATATAAATGAATATTGATTTGACAAATAGTTTACGGTTAGCATATTCATTTTCATGCACTTGTAATATTTCTAAAATGAGTCAAATTATTAAATGAAGTATATATTTTAAAAATAGAAATTATTTCAAAGATTTAAATAATATATTTATAATTTAACAAATTGGTACCACTACGCAAGTAGCTATCCACGACGAATTATAATTCGGCGGATTTTTTTTGACATGGCTTTTGGCTTCATTTCATTATTTTGACATTTCGATGTCAACCGCTACGTATTTCTTTGAAAAAAGTCAAAATTTCAAAGTTTTTCTATTATTCTTTCGTTTTTTGAGTCTATTTGATTCTTAGCGAGACAAGTGCAAATAGAGTGCCAGTGGCAACCTACGATGAATTCCCAAATCTCAACCAGAACCATGTGACACGAATACGAAAAAGGGCTTCCAGACCGTCAATGTGACAGAAATGTTTTCTGCCATCGCGACGAGCCAGCGCTACCTCGGAGCCGAAACTACTTCGACGCGTGATAAACCATCGAGGATATAGTGCAAGCGCGTCAAAGATGAGCGCGAGATGGCCAGTCCGCCACCGAACCCTAGCGAAGGCGCGGAGAACAGCTCCGAGTTCCCGGAGGAGGCGGGCGGGCAACGCGCGCCCTCCGCGCAGAAGACGTTCATAGCGCCGCCCGCCTCCGAGCTCCCCACGAAGCTGGAGTACGTCGCTCGCGGCGGCTCGGGCCGGAGCATCAAGCACATCTTTCGTACCGTTAAGTTCGCCCGCAGAGTGCCCACGCTGCCGCCCAAGAGGCCTGACAGCGTGGCGGCCGGCGCGGGGGGCTCCGGCGCGCCGCCCCTGCCCGCGCCCGCCGCCGGCCGCACGCGCCGTGACCGCAGCAAGCGACATGTCTGCACGACCTGCGACAAGCGCTTCTCCAGCCCCGGCAAGCTCAGCCAACATGTTCTGTCCCACACCGGTGAGCTTCCTTTCTCATGTGATTTGTGCGATAAGCGTTTTAATTCTAAATTTAAACTTGTACGCCACAGTCTGATACACAGCGAGGCTAGAGCCTTTGCATGTACTGTTTGTGGCAAGACTTTTAACCGTAAAGATCATCTTACGAATCATGTTAGGGTACACAATCCTGTCAAAAAACTTTATACATGTGACAGGCCAGACTGTAGGAAATCATATACATCTTTGTTGAGTTATCGGAAGCATGCTGCATTACATTCTGCAGAGGAAGGTAATTTACAGTGCAAAATATGCGATGAGATGTTTAGTACAAAGCAAGATATTGTGAATCACCTCAAAGTTCATACTGGGAGTCGCACACCTAAAAGTGAGACAGATAAAAAGTTCACCTGTGACCATTGTGACAGAAGATTTTTTACAGCAAAAGATGTTCGGCGGCACCATGTTGTTCACACAGGCAGAAGAGATTTTTTATGTCCTTTTTGCCCTCAAAAGTTTGGAAGAAAAGATCACTTAGTTCGCCATGTGAAAAATGCTCATCCTGATGAATCATGGAAATCTGCAGCAGTAGGTACTTCTAAGGATCCACCACCTGAGGCCTCAGCATTTGAAGAGACATACACTGAATATCCAATAGAGGAGACTGATTTTGAAATATGGAAATCAATAAACCCCGTAAAACAAGAAGTACAAGAAACTGAAGTGCCTGCTTCTGATTTAATAGTAGAAATACCTTCAGACTTAGATATAAAAGTTGAACCTTTGGAAGGTATAGAAATAAAAATAGAGAATCCATCATCACCCAGTAAAATTCTCGAATACCCAGTAGTGTATATGGTCCCGCCGCCATATCCTCAGACGCCGTCCACCTTGCCCTACATGGCGACACAAGCCCTTCCCGATCCGCTGGACGTACACCTTCTAAGCTCTGGGGACGTGCAGTCCCTGCTGCTGGACCCAGGCGAGGGTCCCTCGGGGCTGTCGAGCCAGATGCTGGGGCTGCTGGAGGAACGGGAAGAAGGCCGCGCGCCTGCCAGCCAGCGCCTGCCCGCCTTCACGCAGGCCTTCCAGACGGCGCAGAACCCCAAGCCGCCGCCGCCGCCACCGCCGCCCCACTAGTATCACCGGCCCGCGGCCTGCATTTAGCTTATGGATACCGAGCTACCTCACTAGGTAAGATTTGGTCTAAGCTGTAAAATATGTTCTGAATTAGTGCAGTGGACGTTTCAGACTGTGAGTGCGTTCTTCTCAGGTATACCAAAATGTTTCCGAATTCTACATGAATATGTTATCTAGTCGTGTATGTACTTTCGGAATTGTAAATTGTTTATTTATAGCGTTTATATATGACCAACTCTGTGAGCTGCGAGATGCGGAGCGCGAGCGCGGGGCTGGTGCGCAGGTGTATGGCTCTTGAAAGCAGTAGGCTGTATGATATGTTTTAGAGAGGCGTGCTGCTTTCAACGCGAGCAAGTACAACAAAGAGTCTACACCTTGTATGGAAATATAGTTTTAAATTGTGAGTGGCGTCATTATCGAACCTACTTTCGGTTATAATCAGAATTAGCGTTATGCCATCGAGACTGAGTATATCGGATTCATAATATTTTACAGTTTAGTTAGACGAGCCTCGCGGCACAGCAACACTTCATACTTACCTCAGAAGCACGCGTGCTTCCTTAGAATATAAGATAATAACGATTGGGTCTGGCCGAGATCGGGCGGACACGCCGAGCTTCAAATTATTTTCATAAAATGCGATGTGCCAAAATTTCTATATTCTGGACTATCCTACGAAATATTCCTAGGTAAAAAAAGCAATAATTCTTTTAGTTGAGCGAACAAAAGAAACTTATTTTGATGTCGTCTATTTTGAATTTAAACAAACTGGTATTATACGGAAGAAAAGAGAAACTTAAAGAAATAGTCTCAGCATATTTTTAGGAGTATGAGCCAAATTATGTAATTTGTAGTAAGTTTCACTTCGAGACTAGGTGACTAGGTGAGTGTGTCAAGAAGTCTGTAAAAAATGTACTAGGAATTCAAACGAGCGGTACGATCGAAATGAAAGGAAGGGTTACAGCTTTATTAGGTGCCTTACATTTCTTCATATGTTTATTAGTTATGTGTTTTATACTTAAACTATTCGTAAACGACCACATCGGAGACAGATATTTTTGTGGAGCTTTTTCATTATATTAATATGTAAGTTAAGAAATACACCGCCACGAAGCCTTTGTATAAGAATGTAGATAATACAAGTTTTTATTAAGATCGTTCGTTGCTCTCCTTTTAGCGTCGAAATTGGTTGATCGGAGTCAATATTTTTAAATTACAAACATTTGCGTTTTGTTTTGGTCGATTGAAAATATCTTATATCGCGATATGACTTTTGTAAATGTTTTTTTATTGATTTGCATTGACATAAGGTATTTCAAATATTATTTGGATATGTTGTTAACATCGGCAGCTGCTACCGTTAGCGACTAAATGTTTCAACTTGTTCTATATTTAGTATTTCTGGATGGGGAGGATTAAATGTATTGTTTTGGCTCTACGGCTGTGGGTAGCGAATTCGTTTCCGGTCCGTCCTGCGTAAACGACTTATGTAATCGTTGGCCTCCGACTACCAATTGTATATGCTATTAGGAATTATTATTATAATGTAATTCAAGCAACGCGTTGTGGTTCATAATATCTTTTTTTTATTATTATCGTTATCAATGTTAGGCGTCTAGTAATAGCGACGAATATATAAGGAAAGATCCAGTGTTATACACGCTTCTACTATAGAATATGTAAATAATTCTAATCTTTTAGGTTAATAGGACTGTAAAAAATTTAATCTACCTCAATTGAAACTTATTCTTACGTTTAGAAATATAATTACTATATTAGGTTAGTGACAACAGAGAATATTTTTTTTTTCTATTTGAGAAATACATGCGAGCTAGGGCTGGTTTATTTTTAACATGATTGTGTTAAATAATGTTAGTGTGTGCTGCAATATCGACATCTTTATGGTTAAACATTTTAAGTATGTGTTTGCTTTTCGTATTTTAAAAAAAATTAAATGTCTTTGACATTTAAAAAAAAATTAAAAGTACATCGTAATCAGTCATAGACTTTTTATATAAATTTATATATAATTTTTTTAAAAAGATCATGTTTTTGGGCCATTCCATTAAAAAATTTTTGTTCATTTTCGTGTTCATTTTGTGCTTTTAAATTAATAAATTAAATAAAAAAATAATATTAATATAGAACAAACTATGTTTATAGTTTGTTTATTATTCATTCTTAAATTTAAAATAACTTACATTCAAACTGCCTTTATTTTTTTACAACAGAAAAAACTAAAAAAGGGCTCTAGTTTTCAAATGATTAATTCGTGTATAGTGATAAAAAAATATATACAAAAAAAAAGTTTTTTTTTTCTGATTCAAATTCAATCAATCTTAACAACTAGTCATATAACAGCAGCAATTTATCTCAAATAGATGAAAACCAAGTGATATTTTAGTAATTCTGAATATATATTTTTATATAACAATAGGTGCAAACCCACGCTGAGTACAAATAGTGATAATAGAACAGGACTTTTGTATTTCCTCATATTTTTTTTATTATTTATACAACGATATATGCAATATATTTTTGTAATTATTTTTAAGATTTATATACCTTGTTACCTATCAAAGACTTGGATGACCATTTTCTTTTTTTTTTATTATAATTCAATGTAAGTACATAAAAGTTGGCATTTATTTATTTGGCTGTTGCTGGGAATTGCCAGAGGGGTTTTTATGTATAAAAAATATTCTTATAATACATAAACAAGGGTATTTTTAGTTGCAGCCCCTCTTACTGCATATAGATATATTATTGCATAGTCAACGAGGATAAATTGTATATATATTACAATATTTGTTTTTTTTTGTAACACAAAGTGTTCACTTACTTTTTAAAATATTTTTACGCATAATTATTATTGTTATGTTCTTTCCCGATTTTTTTTAATTATCTGCTAATGAGTGTAACTCGTATTTATACTTTTTTTATTATGTTGTGTAATGCCAAAAAAAATTACATAATTCTATTTTGTGTTTAAAATTTTAAGAGTTCGAATATTTTTTTTATTTATGTAAATTTAAGCGTAAGTTTTGATTAGCTGCAACGAAAAACTACGAGTAAAATAAATATTGTAACCATAAAAAATCATGTGGAAAAATTTGTAATACCTAAATTAAAAAAATATATATATATATAAAATCATGTTACATTTTTTATCTGTTATTAAATTTTCACGATTTTGCTCGTAGCATTTGACACTGAACCTTAGGTATACGTAATTATGGTACATAAGAAAGGGGCCTTAAAATTGTTTTTGAATTAAAAAAGAAATACATATATATATTTTTAGAAATCTACATATCTACATCTATTAAAATACAGAGAATCTATTTTATTACGCTTTTTTCAAATAAGACATTTTATACTAAATGTTACAAAAAATATGTTTAGATATCCTTTAATCATGTTACATTTGATTTTTCTATCGATATTATGGTTTAGACTAGTTTTGTACGTATATAAAAAAAACTACAGGTTATATCAAAGTCTAAAAGACTAGTTTTGTAGAAGTTACTGTAAAAATTGAACAGTTTGTATAAAAAGGTTTTATACAAAAAAAATATAGAACGTTTTTTAATTAGCATTGTCAGTATCGAATGGCTTAAAATAATACAAAAAAAAATTTAAGTAAAAAAAATTTAAGATATAAGTATAAATCATAACGTCTTTAACCTGTCAATTACTAGTTATAAATATTGTAAATTGTTATAGAATTTATATAAATGTAACATTTTTTGCTTCATTGAGTAGCCTTTTTTTTTAATATACATATTTAGTCGACTCAAAACCATTTGTACTGACATGTGTTACTTGTGAAACTTGATATTAAATATTGTATCTAAAAAAAATTATAATTTCAAATTTAAACTTTCTAAATTCTTTGTCTCTAATATAAAAGGTTTCAGCTAACAATATTTCATATATGATAGTAGTACTAACAATATATTATGGATTTGTACTGTACTGTATGCCCTCGCAATGCCTATTAAATAATTATAAACATTGTACCTGGTTTATAAAAACACAATGTAATATGGTCTTCATTGTAATAAATATTTTGGACATCAATTTAGTTTTTTTTATTCCAAATTGAGGCTAAACCATTCCTATAAACTTACATGCTTAGACTGTGACTGCTTAACAAATTTAAACTTTTATTTTGAATCTAAATTAATATTATTGATTATTGCCACAAGAAAGTCGTGGCGACGCAGTATAACGTATGGCTATAAACGTGACAGTTGTCGGTTCGATTCCCACTCGAGGAAATTTCCATTTCCCCGTTCTTAATTCTTTTAAAGAAAATTAAAAAAATGGGTAACGTAATGAACTGTAAATAAATATAGTTGAAATATATTTTATTGCTGATCAATCCATTAACAAATAACACATAGACTTAGAACCAGGAATAACAAAATAAATACCTAACCCATGGTACAATGAAGAAATGCACAGATTATAAAACATGACATATACAGTGTACATACAAAAAAAAATGGATGATTCATACAAATATAATTATTAGGATGATTCATAAACAAATTGGGAATAATGTCAAGTCATTTAAAAATTAAGAACGCTATAAAGACATTCAACATTTTTCTTTAACACTTAATTTCATATCATTTCACTACAATTTAAATACATTTAATTAATTTCTGTTGTTTTTTAAAGTTATATTTATTATACATTTCTTGTTTTATTAAAGATAATATTATGCCAATGAATCATCCCAACACATCGAAACAGCTAAGTATTAATATTAGATTTACATACATACATACATTTATGTAATATACATTCTGTACAAATGAAGGTAAAAGATTCCTAAAAACCTCAAATTTGAACTAAAATTGTACTAAAACACTAACAACTGAGGTGTGAGGCCAGAGATAGTTACTATATATGTATATCCATTTATTAAATTAGAATTCATTCAGAAGTTATTATTAATATATCAATTCTAGGAGTAGATAAGTTGATAAGTTGACTCGCTTGTACACATTTTTAAAATCATAATTAGCCCTTTAGATTTCAATTTAAACATTTCACAAGTTTCTTTTGTGCAATAAAATAGACCTATCAATTTTATTATCCTATAAATATAATGGTAATTATGATTTAAAAAATGATATGTGCAACTTGACTTATCAACATATTTATACCTTGTACGGATATAAAATAATATTTAAACTTTTCATGCATCACTGGCAACAAGCCACAAAGCGGGACAAGTTGACAGATGACATATGAAAGTTATAAATTGACACTCATAATCGATTATTTAAAAAAATCGATATCCTATACATTATAATCTGTGAACGAATAAAATTCTGAAACTAACACCTGTTGTGGTGTTAGGCCGCGTTAGTTATTATTATATTATAAAAAATATTTAAGCTTTTCACAATTTGCGCTGCCTTAGTGCAGGACAAGATTTGATAGATGATGATTTAGAATTGAGTCACAATCGATTATTTTAAAATAACATCGATATTCTAAACGCTGTAATCTGTGAAGGAATACAATATCGATAGTTACAATTTACATTAATACAAACAAAACATGTATTCATATGAAATTCTTATATATTAGGATAATTGCATGTTAAAATAATATCGGTCTGGCATTTTGCATCTCTGTAGGGAGATTTTTACTTTCCATTACCCAAAGATCATTGCTATGAATAATTATTTCAATCAGTTTTTTATCAAATATTTTGTCATTCTATAAGAAATACTACAAAATAGATAAGAAAAACATTTAAATGCACTTCAACACCAGTCACGTGTATAGGAATGTTCCGAGTTCCGTTGCATCAGCTTGTGAACAAACTGAAAGGCCAGAAAAAATCATTTAACCGTCCTGCGTTTCATTTTCCTCACTTTGCCGGTTTTTGGTTTGTTTTTTAAGGAAATACTATCTAAATTGGGTAATTCTGTATCTGTGGTTTTATGTTTCACGGGGTTATCGTTGGCATCGTGGTCTGTGTCAATACCGTTCTCCATTTTGGTTGTTTGACTGACATCCATATCTTCGTCCGTATCGTAGTTACCGTTTGGTTCGTGTTTTTTGTATTGGAAGTGTCTGTATGTAACTTCCTCGTCGGACTCAGCTTTACTATGTTTATATCGTCTGTTTATGTTTTGTAGGGACTGATTCTTCTGTAGTTCACTTTGTATCGTGTCGCGGATGTTCATTTCCGAGGTGGACTTCGTGCAATAATCTTCTTTGTCTGACTCCGAGTATTTTCTGGAAAGACGTTTGGGCGGTAGGGCCTCGTGCGGGGGTGATTTTAGCCGTACTTCCGGCCCTCCACCATATATGTTTGTGAAGAATCTCCACAGTTCCTCGCTGAGCTGGGCGTGGTCGGACCCCGGTTTTAGTACAAAGGTTTTTACGCCGTCCACTTCCTGCAATAAATAGTACATGGAACTATGAATTACATATTAGGTTACAATAATGTAATAAAACACAAAGTCAAAGCTATATTTAACATGACTATGCATCAATAAGATAGAAACAGAATAGATAGTGTAAAACTAGTTTTTTAAGTATGTTCTGAATCGAAATATTAAGGAATCATAAAACATTATGTTACTGGTAGAACATGAATAAATACTATAATTTATTTAATGTAATCTGCACATCATTAAAAAAACCCATTTTTACCTTATACGAAAAGAAATAATAATAATAAAAACCCCAGTTTTACAAAAAGAAAAAGTACCTGTTCAACAACAATATCTCTATTATCAAGCGGCGGCGGTGGGTTACGTTTGCTGCGCACGAAGGCCTGCCACTGTCGGAACCATGACATGCTGATCGCGTACACTGAGAGAGGATTTTCTTGATCCTGTTTAAATTATATTTTGTATATTATATGTAAATAAGTAGTTATGTACCTAAAATAGTATTTTATTGGTTTCATAGCTTATATATATCACACAAGGCAAAGAAGGCAGAGGGAGCCTATTGTTAAGATACTCCGTTCTCCACTTCAGAGCCAATTTTCGAGGCATTGCGTGTTGAGACATAATAATAATTCATTCTTCCAAGTGGTGAATCGAACAAACGACCCTTACGTTTACAATCAGACGCTATGTCTCCTCACAACCTCAAGTATACTCAAAGTGTTAAACAAAAGCTTTATTAATATGTTTTTAGCATCACGTTCTATCCCGCAAATAAGATAGGCGAGAGGGAATATACAAAACGCCATGTTTCTGACCTTCAGTTTAATTTTTGAGGCAATGCGTGCCGGATGGCGAAATTCAACGTCATGACTTGTTTTGTTATCAGAGCGAGAAAATTATAATAATACATTACCCCGAGCAAGGATCGAACACACACACAAAGTGTTAAAAAAATATAATATAGGTTAACTATTACATTAGACTATTATAAGAATATAATAAACGATATATAATTTAAAAAAATGATTTGAAAAACATGTTTTCTAGTTTTTTGTCGTGTATTGTATATTATAAATTAAGCCATTCGAAGTAGTTATCCAAATTTCAGTTCAATTGGACACCGCGGATTGGGTCAAATTGAGCTTGCAAAATCTTACATACACTGAGACATACGAAGCCAGTCGTGGCGTAAGGGCACAAAGTGTGACTATAAACGCGACAGGTTTTAGGTTCGAGGAAATAAAATATTTAATATTTCTATTTTTTTCGCTATGGTCTCAAGGCAAAGCGCGCTGAGTTCCGCTACTCAACACGCAATGCTTTCCAATTTCGGCAGAAACTTTTAGACACGGAGTGGATTTAACACTAGGTTCCCTCTGTCTACCATACTGTGTGCGGGATGCAGTGTGACGTTAAAACATACTATAACGGCAAATCAAATAAACGTTTATGAAAACGAGTGTCCACCTGGAACATGCTATGCAGGTCGGCGAACATGGCGAGCTCGCGCGCGCGCCGCGCCCGCAGCCGCTGCGCCGCGCGCGCGCACACGCCGCACTCGTGCGCGTGCGACACCGCCGGACCGCCGCCGAATCTGTATCGTTGTATACACATATATTCAAATATTTCACTTTTAAATTTTCTTTATAGTTATTTAATAAACCGATGAGATTCACAAATTAAAAATTGTGGGATTGAAGATTGTAGAAAACAGGTAAGTATGTTTATGAAAGTTGACAAAGTTAAGTTTGCGGGGCGTATGCATTATAATTACATATATAAATTATGGCGTTTTTTTGTGATGTAGTACATTATCAATTTTCTTTGTTTTTAATTTTTACTTTATTTGTACTGTAATTTTTCACTTCTTGCCTCCTGTATATTTTAATAACGCGGTAAATATATATATTTTTCAGCTTCATGCTTCTAGCAACCCTAGGTTCTCTCTGCCTACCCTACTATCCCGCAGATAGTAGGGTAGGCATGATAGTAGAGTGGACAAAAACCTATGGTTAAAAAACTTCGTTCGCCACTTTCCGCCGTACAAGGCATTGCGTGTTGAGCAGCGGAACTTAACGCAATGGATTTTTTCTATTTTATTTTAAATATGAAAAAAAAAATGGAATATCTCGTTTATTTTAATTGCGTTAACTCAGAAGTTTATATTATTGTATATGATATTGCACTCACTGCGCGTGCAGGAAGTCCCAGAGCTGCTGCGGCAGGCGCGCGGCGAGCGCGGGCAGGTGCGGCGCGCGCTCGGGCCGCACGCCGCCGTGCACGCACACGAAGTCGCTGTTGTCGATGGGCCCCGGCTCCGCCCACGTGTTGAACCTGGCAACACACAACATATTATTTATTTTATTTCTTTTTGTTCCCTAGGAACCTAAAGGTTTCTGTCCTTTCCACATTAAAACAATTTTGTGCTTCACTTAATAATAAGAATAAAATAGCAGGAAAGACAAAACGATGCAGTAAAGAATATAATTAACAACAAAACAAAATTAAAGGCATTACAGATCCATTCTCACCCGAGGAAATTAAATATTTAATATTTTTATTTCCTCGCACTGGTAACGAGACAAAGCGCGACGTTGAGTTCCGCCACTCAACACGCAACGCTTCCAGAATTCGGCGAAAAATGGGAGAACATAAGTGTCTTAATAGAAATGCAGTGTCTTAACACTCAGTTCGCAGTTTTCCTATGCCTACATCGTAATGAGCGGGGTGCACACTTGAAGATAAAAAAAGAATTGAAACCACTAACTTATTGATCCATTGTTTTGAGATGTAGAATTTGATGTCGTTGGGTTCGGAGCTGGCATTTTCTAATATTTCGGCTGCCTTTTGCCGCAGTATTGTCATTTGTGGGTTGACTTTTCTGTAAATATAATAAATATGTAATAAAAAATATCAGTCAGTACTAAGTTTCTTTTGTTTTTAATTTTTTTTTGTATTGCGAAAAATAAATGATTAACGCAATATTTAATTAGCTTCAGTAAAGGACGAGTAAATGAGAAGGAAAGCTGTCTTATTTTTGATATAAATATTTTTTTTTATATACATTACTCGAGCTCAAGAAAGTAGTATCAAACACGTGGTGGGGCGCCAGCGCGGCGTCGTCGTCGGCGCGCGTAGTGGCAGACAGACAGGGGTGGGACAGTGGTGGTGTACCTGTACACGAGCACGTAGGCCTCGCAGGCGGCGAGGTGGTGGGGCGCGAGGGGCGCCAGCGCGGCGTCGTCGTAGGCGCGCCAGCGGCCGTCCACTCCGCGCGCCGCGCACGTGTAGTGTCCGCCGCCCGCAGTGCCCGCGTGGCAGATCACGGCGCACAGCGCGTAGCGCGACACCAGCGACGTGCACTCTGGTAGATTTTATTTTATGATATTATCATCATTACCATATTTTAGTTCATCACTGAACATAAGCTTCCCTGAGTTGGTGTCGCCATTCAGAAACTGAATTGTTAATTGTTATTATATAACTAGGGACCCACTCGCGACTTCGCCCGCTTGTACTACACAATTATTTATTTTCTCATCTGAATTACTTTCGTGATCTAATAAATTATCATTTTAAAGACAACATCCATACATTGATAGCTAAAGTATCATTCAATAAAACACAAATTTTGTAGCGAAAATATTTGTCGCATGTAGTTTTATTATATTGACATATTTTTTTATTTTAAAATTAATTGAAATAAAACAAACATTAAATGTTAAAGGAAGTTAACCAAAATATCTTAGTGAAAATTGCATTTAAATCGATTTTAGCAGTTTCTAATAATAGATTATTTCAAATATCTTCCATATACAGACAGCGATTAGTTAGTTTTATGTAAATATTGCTAAATTTTACTGTTTATTGAGATATTAGCGTCACAGTAGTACTTTATTTCCAATGTCACTCGGAGGAATGGGTTTATTTAAATTTTTTATTTCCGCTATTCAAGACTTGCAAAAATAAATAGAAGGTAGGGAACAGACAACACTCTCTTCCCGTTTACTCTACTATGCGAGCTTATAGCTGTTTTTAGATACTACAGTAAATAATTTCAAATATTATTTATGAAATATATAATCAAAAGACTCAAAAATATTTTATTGTTGCTTCAAATAACACTAAAAATATATAACAAAATTACCTTTATGCGTATAAGGTGCCATATTCAAATCGTTAATAGGAAAAGACACTCTGGCAGCCACTTTAGCACTAAACATTAGTTCATGACGAAATCTTTTAAGATGTACACACAGCACTTCCGGCAAACGCACCACACCCGACATTTTGATACCGTTACGCAGTTTGTTACAGCGGGAACAACTGAAAAAAAAAAAGAAGTTTTCTAGTTATTAATAACCAAGAAAGTTATTGTATGATCAAGTTTTATCTAGTTAAAACCTGAGACCTTTAATAAACACTTTTATTTGCAGGAAATACTGGTTTGAATTCAAAAAAAAAATTTGTGTTGGATAGTCCATTTATAGAACAATACTATACTTGCAGTCTAAGTGAGAATATACCATAGTGTCATACACAATTTCTAAAAAAAATAAAAATCTATGGTACTAAAATTTTTATTTACTTTATTAACACATTTATATCTTTACTAGCGGCTCGCCCACAGCTTCGCCCGCTTAAAATACATGATTATTGATTTAATAAGCAAAATTGATTGACAACTATAATGACTTCTAATATGATTTTTTTACGACATTATCGTTAAAGAATTTTTGATTGTTTTAAATAAAAAAATACGACCATTGTTGATATTTGATATTTATAAAATATACATAAAGCTAATTATTTATTACACGTATATATTTTTGTAACTTTATGTTCTTTTTACCTATATAATATACTCTGTTAAATGTGCTGATGTCAGTGAATAATTTAATTTACTCATTCAGAAACAGCCTTAAATGTTAAATTATTGATTTGAAGGATTCATAATATTCTTTGTAAAATAACTGTAATAATTGCATATTAACTCCTGTACAGTTTTTAAATTAGTTACATATATTATATGAACGAACCAACCAAAAAATCTTTGTATTTACTTGATATTTCTTTCAAGATCGTTCTTTATCTCTGTGTTGAATTAATTACGACTTCTTTCAAATGACGATAACTTTTTTTTTAATGAACCGATTTTGATGAACTAAGCTTTAGTAGTTGAGTTAAAACAAAGCAATTGGTGAAATTTTCAAGTAAATCGGTTCAGTACTTTCAGAGAAAAATGTGGACAAAAATATATCGACAGACAGACAGACAAGAAATTAAAAAAAAATCTTTTTACTTTTTATTATTCTTTTTAAGTGTCCCTCTATCCATTTCAGTCAAAATTACTAAATGTACAGACAAAATATTTTTACTGTCTGTAATTATATATAGAGATTATAATGATCATACCTGTACATATTATCTCCTTTGAGTTCATCAGCACTGAAGAATGCCGCGAGACAATCCTGTAGAGAGACCACCGGCCCGTAAAACCAAGACCTCAACCAGCTTAGCAGCCACCAGATCTTAACATAAATATTAAAATGTCAACAATTTTATTTTAATATTAACAGTCACATTTTTACTGAATATTATTAATAAGTCTATTACAAAAGGAAAAATATAACGACATAAACTAAATCATGGGATTTACGTGGTCGCCTAAAAGTTAAGCATAAGAAAAAAATATAAAATAAAATCTACAGTGGTAGCGATTTATGATTATTTTAATTATTTATTCCCTCAACAAGGCAAGATATCTTTTTTGCTCTGGGATAAATTTTTGTTTGTATCTTTATATTTAAACACCGACTGGGGCTGCGGAATAACACAAAAAATGTAAAAAAAATGAACAAATATTAGTTACCCAGGAGTCCTGATTGGTGTGCGGTGGAGCGCCGTGTCCGTGGCTGAGCATCGGCTGTTGACATCGCAGCACGGCCAGATGTTCCCTGGACGGGATCGGCAGCGACAGATCTTGGAATGTTTCTACACGTGTTGACACCTTGAAATGAATATAACGATAAAATAATGCATTTAAAAATATGTAAATTTTGTTTTTTTTTTGCATCGTGTGCAATTTTATTTTTTTATTAGATATAAGCTTCACGCTGTATGTGCATTGCGTTGTCAAAACGATAAAGTGAAAATATTAAATGTTTTATTTCTAGGAGTGGATTCTACAACCAGATCCTATCGCGTTTACGGCCGCACACTACTATTACTGTTTACGTATACTACTAAAACCTAAACAGCGTAAAGCTGAAAAAACATTTAAACAGTATATTAAAAATGACTTACCCTATCACAAATCAAACACTGCACAGAAGACAATAGCTTGCCGTCGAAAACGTCTGAAACTATACTCCGATAGCGCGCCCCGCCCCCGCCGTCGCCGGCCGCGCCCCCCGCGCCGCCGCCCGACCACGTGTTAGGACTGAAATTAAACATTCAAATATTTATTTGCCTTTTTTAAATAGCTTCACGCTAAATTCTGCATATAGCAAAGCACAGTACGATCGACTCGTCAACCGCTCTGAAGTGAGCTGTAGATGGCTACGTAGATTTGAATTTAGGATTTTTCTTACTTTTCATTATTCTCTTCTCGAGTGAACAGAGCGCTACAGTTGAAAAGGTCTAAAGCCTTACTTTAGGGCGGTCACGACCTCGTCGACCGTACTATAGATACTGGGGAAACAAGTATAAAGATACTCCGTTTCCCACCTGATGGGAAATGTCTTAATATTAGGTTCACAGATTCCCTCTACCTATCCTGCTATTTCCGGGTTAACGCTGTGTTTAACCACAATAATTCTAAAAAATATATATATATTTTTAATATATTCTAAATACTCACGGTGGATTATCAGCTATATCACTTCCACTGGAGCAAGTTTCATAGCGTTCCTCAGCTTCGCTTGAACAAGATAATTCTGACTCCGAACCCACGTCCTTTTGGTGTCTGTCGTCTTGTACTGTACCTGGCGATATAATCTTTAGTGGATATGGAAATATTTATGTTATTATTATTATTTTAATCAAAATTAATTTAATTTTCTTTAATCATTCTTTCGTCACTACTTCGCATCAAAACTTTTTATAAAAAAATTAAACTTTTTATAAATAAACAACCTATAAAAACAACTCACCATTGAATTGATAATGTGTATTAACATTGTAGGCAAAGTGGTGCGTTCCACCGAAGCTGGCCGACCGTTTGTGTCGCGATATGTTCTCCGAATGTACCCTGTTTAAATATGTTGTATAAATATGTTATATCATTTATATAAGATAAATATACTATACTATTATTATATTATAGCTAAATTTTACAAAACTATATAAATTGTAGCCTTTGTGTTATTGTGATGTAGAGCCTTTGTGTAAAGTTTCATCTAAATCAGTTCAGCAGTTTTTGCGTGAACGCGGAACAAACAAACTTTCGCATTTGTTAATTAGTAGGATTTACTGCATTTTGTGAGGTTAATGTTAAGTCACTTGGCAATTAATTCTTTAATTACTAAGAGACATGCAGTTAGTACTTAAGAGTATACTGAAGTCACATTCGTCTTCTCATTATAGAATTTTCGATTAGGCAATTGTCCTTTTAACCATAAAGAAAGTTAATATAAGAAGCATACCTCAAATAACCATCATTCCGCTCGCTATAGGTAGAGGGCGCGGGGGACTTCCGGCGCACTCGAGCGAAGTATGGCGCGTCGCTCGCTGTGAATCATTAATAATAAAAAAATAAGAAGCGGCGTTAAGTTCCGCTTGGCATGTATAGCACTCTATTTTGTTATCTTTAAGTTATTTGGATCACTCCCATATGGTAGTAAACTTATAGATCAAACAAATTAATACCACTTTCAAGCGGACAACATAGCCGCAAGGGAGTCACTTATTATTCATTGATTACAATATAAATAAATATTTTTTATGTATTTACCTCCCGAAGAAGCCGCTCTTCGTCTTACATGAACGTTCCTTGTATCATGATCTCCATCTGCCTCTGAACTTAACTTATCTTCTGATGTGCTGTCCCACACCTAAATAAAAATAATGGTAGTTAAAATATATTTCATGAATTAAACTAAACTAAAATCTTATTCTTACGTCTGCAATATATGGGGTGGAAGCGTCAGCGCTCCTTTTACGGAAACAGCATATAGGGTAAAATATTTTAAAGTCACACCTAAAGAAATTAAACAAGATATCTCAACAGTTTAGATGCAGGATTTTTTTCTTTCTGGCTTTTATAGAGTAGTTAAAACTGTGGTTTTATTTAAAGTGGTGCTAACAAACACTCTGTATAAATATATAGAGATTTTATATAAATACATCAATGTCACGGGCCACATTGTAATACAATTTAAAGAGCATGTTGTTTGCAAAGTTTAAAGTATCTCATTTCAAAAAGTATACTTTTTAATTATATAGACATATTCTTTTTTTTACATACATATCTTTTTTTTAATTAATCCTCAAAAACCGTAATATCATTTAAGTTCAGTTTATTTCAAATTTATTTTACTCGTCTTGCTTGATATTTTCACACAAAACATGGCCTGAGCAAATACAATAAGTACCGGTTCTTTGAGTTCTTCGTGCAGCTGATCCAAGAAACATCTGAGGAACTCCTGCGTGTCGTGCTGGTGATACCCGCGGAACATCGGGTGAACCTGTTTAGAATAAAAGCATGAACTAAATATTTATTATTCAATTAGGCACAAAAGCCAAGTTAATATAAATTAAAAATATAATATATATAAAAAAATATTTTTTATACTGCTTCCTCCTTTCGTTATAGCATCATCAGCTTCACGCTGTATCCCGCACACAGCAGGGTAGGCAGAGGGAACCTAGTGTTAAGACACTCCGTTCCCCACTTTCTGTCGAATTCTGGAGGCATTGCGTGTTGAGTGGCAGAACTCAACGCCGCGCTTTACCTCGACTCCTTTCATTATATTTTTGAAATATTGCGTGTTGAGTGACGGAACTCAACGCCGCGTTTCATATGCCAGAGCAGAAATAAAAATAATTCATTCCTATGAATGAAGATTGAACCCATAACAATGGCTTCTATAGTTAGTCGTCTGATGAAACGATGGTCTTCGAGTACAAAAATTGTGAACGACAATATTTTATATAAAATTTAATATGGAACAAACTGACCATTCTTGTCAGTATTTTTAAAAAGAAGTAAATTCATAAATTAATCGAATACACTTACATTTCGTATTCCATACAGAATACCGTTAGGTACAACGTAGCCTCTTGATTTCCTACTCCACATTTCTTTAATTAATTTTTGGTATGCTCTGGAACAGAAAACATTGACATATTTATTTTCTTAAGATTTTCTATCTTTTATTCTGTAACAGCTCTTGTGAGCAAAAAAGTTTTTTTATCTATCTATATTTATTATACATGTAAATACATATGAATATGGTTCCTCATATTCACCATCGTTCGAGGCCGTCGTGGTCCAGGGGCACAAGGGTGTGACTGTAACGCGACGGTTGTGGATTCGATCCTCACTCGAGAATAAGAAATATTTATTAAAATTTATATTTCTATTTCTTCGCTCTGGTGTCGAGGCAAAGAGCGGCGTTAAGTTCCGCCACTCAGCACGCCCTGCCTACAAAATTCGGCGGAAGGTGGGGAACGGAGTGTCTTAACACTAGGTCACGCATTATGCCTCATGGCGGGGATAGGGAACATACTGTTAAGGTACTCAGTTCTCTACGCACCACCAGATTTTACGTGGTTGAGTGGCGGAACTCAACGCAACGTCCATCAGATTATATTATATATTTTTTTCTTAAGGTATCGAACTCTCAACCATCTTGTGTACAGTCAGAAGCTATACCGATTGCGTCACGACTGCATCAATATTTAAAAGTCAAATTAAATCAACTTCACGCTGTATCCCGAAGGGTAGGCAGAGGAAACCTAGTGTTTACATACTCCGTTCTCCATTTTCTGCCAAATCCTGGAGGTATTGCGTGTTGAGTGGCGGAACTCAATGCCACGCTTTGCCTCGACATCTGAGCGAAGAAATAAAAACATAAATTTAAACAAAAAAAAACATTTCCTCGAGTGGGCATCATACCAATAACCAGTCGACCTTACAGTCATACTTTGTGCCCCTGCGCCATCACTGGCCTTAATATATTAATTATAATTCAAAATATCACTTGATTTACATAATAACTAATTTAAGCAAGGTATTGTATCTCTTAGTAAAATTGAGGTCACAGGTTCGTTCTGGGTGTCATACCGTTTATTGTTAATAATTAATAATAAAGAAACATTTAAACCATAAGCGTTATAGAAATGTGTGTAATTTTGTTTCATTATACTAATTTTGTTTCACTATACGTGCAGAGGAATGCTAGTTAAAGATATTAATCTTTACTTTACATTTTTTACTCACAAGCACTCATAAAACTCGGGTAAACGTCTATATAAAAAAATACATGAATTTGTTGAGTTGTGTTAAGTGGCGACGTTGAACTGACTGATATTTAGATTGACGCTGAAATATTACGGCATCAATATAAATATACGAGTTTTTTTCTTTATTAAAATATAGTTTATATTATTAAAATATAGTATTTTCTCCTAGCTGGAAATGAACACACAACATAGATCTGTATTCCTAATAATAGATTAGATTTTTTTTATATTTATTGAAAGACAATATTAAGACACATAATTTCCAGAAGATTTTTAGAATAACTTAAAAAAAACATGAATAATTATAAATTTATTATTAATATTATATAATACATTTCTAATAATTCAGGCTATCACCAGGAAAAATAAACACAATATTCATGTTTTATCTCTATTACTTAAAACTAAACTTTAAGCTCATATTTTCTCTATTATTTAAGGCTAAGCCTTTATTTTACCGGTACTTAAAATTCGGCATCTTTTTACCTAAAAGACTTGATTTTTTTATCTCACGCTAGCACAAGAATCGTACGATGATAAAGTATTTATCAAATGATTATTGTAAATTGAACTCCCTACCTACTAAGACCAGGTTTCTTATCGCCGGCCAGTACTGCGACGGCGGCGGCGCACTCCAGAAAGTACGACGTCAGCGGTTGCGTGTTACTCAGCGCTTGAAGCGCTGCGTTCATGTAACACGTGTTGCCCATGTTTTGGAGGCCCACCAGACCTGTTGATAAAAAAAAATTAAGGGTCATTTGTGTGGTGATTATGCATTAAGTGTAATTCCCAACAGATAATATTTCTTATAATTATCTTATCTTCCAAATGCAGGAGTATTTAACTTCCACTTAGGTATTTTAATAGAAATATCTGCTGTTCAGAATTATCCGAATGCACAATATATATTGTAGAGTAAGCATAGAGAATATAGTGTTAAGACACTATCTTTTCGACTTTTCGCTCATTTTTAAGGACTTTGCATTTTGAACGGTACAATTTTGTCTTACCAGACAGAAAATAGTTAAATAGGAAATATCATAATCCTTCCTGTAATTGTGACACAGTTTTGAGATGGTGGTGCTGCACACCCTATTGAAATTTGCATTTATTTTATAATAAACTTGATATAATTGTCAATGCAGTAAGTAGTAAGTGATCCTTATGTTACTTACCAGGACGATGATTCGATAGCTTAGTGTTGTACCACTACCTTTTCTCCCAAAAATCTGCAAATATTTAAAAAGAAAAAAGTATATTAACCTCTAGGACGTTGTTCCTCATCGTAGTCCATATCATCGGGATCGAGGTCGTCGTCCGAGTTGACGCATATCCCCACTGACCCCAGACGGGACACCGACATTTCCTCTACTGTCGTCGAATCTGGCAACATCTGCTGATGATTGTAGTGTTAATTTCAATTAATAACATTCATAAATAATATTTTTTAATTAAAATATAAATACAAAATAAAGTTTTACTTGCAATTCGAGCTAAAAAGTAGAATACACATTAAACTGGCCATTCTGACACAGACATTTCGGATTATGCTATTAAAATGACAAAATGTAAATCAAAATAACTTTGAAGGTTTTTCTTATATTGTTTGATATGGACACAGGTGCTGGAAGCTAAGGTGTAAAAAAATTAAATATGAACTATTTGATATTTTAATCTTCTTATAAATAAACTTTACCAAATACTAATTACACAGCTATATTAAAATATATGAAGTCACTACACGTGTAACTCTTACACTACACTTAAAATAGAATATTTAATTTAAAACAATTTAATATACTTAATACTTTATATGTCTCGGCCAAAAATGTTAGCATTGAAGTATTAAAATGTTAAGAAACATGACCTAATCTAAATTTTAAAATGGAATTGCCCTTTTAAAAAAATATAATATTTTAAAATTAAAAACGAGAAATATTTATTTTTAAACTCACTTTTACATGCGCTATGGCCGCCATGATGTGAACTTCCTTTTCGCACAAGTAACACCATATTCGTTCTGTTGATACATTCATATGAACACAATGGGTAGGCAAATTCTGAAAAAAAATGCTTTTTATATTATAAGATACAAAGAGGTCTTAGTACCTAATAATCATCATGTTGACTTTAATGGAATCCAATGTTACATGTTTGTGTTTTACCAAATTTTTTCAATATTTATTTTATAATTTAAAATTTCTTAATACTTAAATCAATAATTAACTATACATCGACTAGGACCTAAAGATGTGTTGGCTGTATGATTAGAAAATTATTTTTTTAACGATCTCCTATTAAATCTTTGATAATAACGATCTCATTAATAAAGAAATCTATTTATATTTATATCTATTTATACATTTACATATTTTCACAAGAGATTTTGAAATCCAGAAATGAGGTCAGTTGTGGCGCAGGGGCGCACAAGCGTGCGACAGTAAACGCGACAGGTCGTGGATTGGATTCCCATTCGAAGAAATTAAATATTTAATATTCTCATTTCTTCGCTCTGGTAACGAAGCCCTTAACACTAAGTTCGCAGGTTCCTTCTCCCTACTCTAGTATGTGCAGTATACACAATCTGACCATTATTCGGTCGGCTTAAAACAGGACACTGTACGGTGGCTTTCATTTTTTTAGAGGGTGTGCTTTCATTGTTTTAGGGTGGGTTTTTTTAGAGATATGTTGTTTTTTTTTCTTATTGAAGGATAACTGTATTTTTTCTTTTTTGTTAGGTATAATTAACACCTTTAATAAAAAATTTTATCCTACCGTTTTTATTTTGAAAACTGACGTACTGGGATAATCGCGGAGAAACTTGTTTCGATCGATCAAATTTACATGGAGTTCCCAAAAAAACGGGACACAATAAAAAGCGAAAAACAGAACGTCTGATCACGTTAAGTACAGCGTGAAGCTAAAAAAATAGATATTTTCACACGACATTTTAAAATTCCAACAATTAGAAGAAACTACAACGTTTACATGCGTGACCACAAAGTTTATAGTTTTTAAATTATAATGGAATGTGCAATCTACACTTTTAATATTATAACGAATTTAGATCGAAATCGAGACGAATCCTGTTTCCATTTCAATATTTCTTGTTTAATTTTTTTTTATCGGCTCCGTTGTTCTTTGTTCAATTGTCATTGGCAAAGCGATATACTAAGTTTGAAGTCTCAAAAGATATAACTAAAGAACTGGCCTTAAGTAATAAGTACATCATTATTTACAATTCTTGTTACCTATTACAATAATTTACTCGCGTATAAACTCGCAAACTCATTTTACTCAAGCAAACTGTTGCTTGGGTAAAATGAGTTGAAATTGGGAAACTTGAATAAAGGTGATATTTACACTAGTAAATATCACCTTTATACATATTTTTTGCTTCATTCTGTTTCGCGCACAAAGCAGGGTAGGCAGAGGGAACCTGGAAACCTAGTGTAAGGACACCGTGATCTCATTAAGACACTTCCGTTCTCCACTTTCCGCCGCATTCTGGAGGCATTGCGTGTGGAGTGGCGGAACTAAACACGGCGCTATGCCTCGTTACTAGAGCCAGGAAATGAAAACATTAAATATTTCATTTCCTCGAGTGGCAATCGAACCTACAACCTGTTATGTTTACAATCGCAGTTTTATCCTCCTGCGCAACAACTGGCCTCAATTATTTACACACTTTTGCTATAGCTAAATTCAATTACAGATATAAGTAGATTTCGAGGCGCAATTTTATATATGGAGTAAACCTTGTTAACTTAACAGCATATTACACGCGATGTTTGTATTCTGAAATACATTTACAGTATGTTTCCTTCTCTGTCTGATCTTTAGAAATATTCTTAAAGCATGCAATACATAATGTACCTACACAAATTTTAAAAGTAAAAATAAATCTTTAAAAAATATTATCCACTCAGGTCGTACGAGGAAGATAAATACATCAACGGCGTTGTCGCTAATATGATCAAAGTTACATAAATTACAAATACATAAACAAGAGTATGTAACTTGTTTAAAATACATATATATATATAGGGTCTTCCCTGTTAGATTGATAGTTCAAAACTAAAGTTAAATACTTTAAACATTTTTGAATTTACACTTTGGAAAGAAAAATACTTATTTAGAAAACGTATAAAAATTTGAACTAGTCGGTTTCCAGTAAGCGCGGATTCGAGTCCCGCTACGTTCAAATTTTTATACGTTTTCTAAATAAGTATTAAAGAGAAACATTTAAAAAAAGTCATGAATTTTATGAAATAATTTAAATTTTAATTGTACAAGTAAAATATACATAGAAAATAACCAGAATGCGAATGCAATTTGAGAACCACAAAAACAATAGACAATTAAGACATTGTTTAGTGTTTTTGTGCTATAAACGCGCAACGAATAAAAATATATTTTAAGTACCAATACTACAGGCTCAGTCCTAGTTTAACGTTGTTTCGTTTTACGGTAGTCAGTATTTTGACACCATTTCATGTTTTTGACGTCTAAGAATCGTTTCTACGTCGGGTAGCCGTAAAGGATCATGTAGCTTCTGCTTCTATTTTTATCGAATTGAAATTATTACATATACTACACAAAATTTGATACATAAATGTACAAATGGAGAATTAGAGCATTTCTTTGCAAAAAAAAGTCAAAATTTTTTACGATATATTTTTATATCTATTTCTTATAGAAACCTAACTACAATTTTTTAAAAATACTTATTTAGAAAACGTATAAAAATTTGAACGTAGCGAGACTCGAACCCGCGCTTCCTGGAAACCGACTAGTTCAAATTTTTATACGTTTTCTAAATAAGTATTTTTCTTTCCTAAGTGTAAATTCCCGACCAAACAGACCACCTGGTCGATTTCCAGGAGGCGCGGGTTCGAGTCCCGCTATGTTCAAATTTTTATACGTTTTCTAAATAAGTATTTTTCTTTCCTAAGTGTGGAATAACACTTTAAAAACGTTTAAAGAAATACAATTTTTTATATTATTATCTGTCCACCTAACATACCGTAAAGTTAATGATTGATTTCATTTCGATAATAAATTGCACTCACCTATTTATATAATATGTAAATAATAAACGCAAAAAGATATATGTATATGAGCATGCATTTGTAAATTTATTTCACGATAATAAAGTAAACGATAAACAATTTCACGCGTATATAAATCGATCCTAATTAAATACGATTCTAGTATCGATACTATACTTTAGTATCGATCAATACTAATTAAATATGATTGTAGCATCACTTAAATTCACGCTCATATAATTTTGGAGTGCATTATTATTCCATATTACAATTTGAGACGGACAGTAATATTATACGTAGTATTTCTTGCAAGTCACAATGACAATACAAAACTGTTAGGAACAAGTTCTATAATAAAATTATATATTTATGTACTTATTTATAGCCAGTCGTGGCGCAGCGGCACGAAGTGTGACTGTAAAACCGACTGATTGTGGGTTCGATCCCCACTCGAGGAGATGAAATATTTACTTAAATTTATATTTCCATTTGTTCGCTCTGGTGTCGAGGTTAAGCGCGGCGTTGAGTTCAGCCACTCATCACGCAATGCCTCCAGAATTCGGCAGAAAGTGGGGAACGGAGTGTCTTAACACTAGGTTCCCTCTGCCTACCCTGCTGTGTGCGGGATACAGCGTGAAGCTGATTTATTTTTTACTTTTTTTTATTTATAGATTATCCAAAAAAGCACGAGGCCATCGTGGCGCTGTTTAATAGTGTCTGCATGTAAACACGACGGTTAATTTCGCAGCGTTGAATTCCGCCATTCAACGCGTAATATCTCTAAAATTGTACGAAAAGTGGGACAGATTGTCTTAATACCAGGTTCCTTCGAATACGCGGGAAAAGCGTGAAGCTGCTTTTTTAAGCCGAAGACGAACGTTTAGTTTTTACTGTTTCAGTGAAGATTTTGATCTTCACTGAAACAGAAACAGTGCAAATTATGTAACTGTACTTTTTTAATTAGTAATATCTAATATTGCTTATATTGTGATTTGTAATGTAATAATACATAAGATTGAGACTGTGGGTTCACAACCCGTTTGAGGCATTTACATAATATGTAGATTCCCTAGTTTCGTTAGTTTCCTTCGGCTATGAAACGAAATTTATATGACATTTTAGTATACCAATAAATAAGTTTAATGACCTTTAATTGTCATGCCCTTGTATTATTGGACTTGATAAGAGAGTTAAATAAATTATAACAACAATTATATTGATATTATACATGCAAACTATTGACGTTGGCGGTAAAATATGCGAAAGGCCTACTACTTTGTTACTAACTAGTAATAAATGCTATGGGAGGAATTTGAAATTATATTCTTTTATATAGCTGTAATCTATATAGATTATAGCTATATAAAAGATCTATCTATATAATTATTCTATTATACAACGAGAGGCAGACAACGCACGGACGAAACATTTGTACTTAGAATGTTGTAATTTGACGTTTAGGTTAGGGAATGTAGGAGAGCCACATAGCAGGATAGGCAGCGGGAACTTGGGAACCCAGTGTGAACGCACTCCGTTTCAATTAAGACACTTCGTTCTTCACTTTCCGTCAGATTCTGGAAACATTGTCTTGAGTTGTGCATATTAAATATTTAATTTTCTCGAGTGGGAATCGAACCCACATTCATTCACGTTTATAGTCGTCCACTTGTGCCCCTAATAAGATTTTCCACGGGTCTTAAAGTCCACGGAAACAAAAGTAGCGACGGCTAATAAATTATAAAATTCTTATGTTACTGAGCACAAGCGATAGAAAAACGCACGGACGGAACTACCTGACTGTAGGATCATCATAATGTAGAAACCTTTTAATAGATACTCAAGAAACAAAAAAAGTATAAAATAGAGTGTATCGATAATTTGTAAACTTTGGAATACAAATCAGCTTCATGCTGCATATCGCACACAGCAAGGTAGACAGAGAGTCCCCTGAATTCTGCAGACATTGCGTGTTGAGTGGCGGGACTTAACGTCGCACTTTCTCTCGTCGCCAGAGTAAAGAAATAAAAATATAAATAAATATTTCATTTCCACGAGTGGGATCGAACCCACAACCAGTCGCGGTATAGTCACACTTTGTGCCCCTGCGCCACGACTAGCCTCATAATAATAGCCTCAATATAAACATAAGTAAAAAACGCTGTAGAACTCTCGCCATCCACCTTCGTCACAATAGTCTTGCCTATTTGGTGGAATAACTAATTGAGACGCAATCGCAATTGGTACCAGATCTACATTAACTAAAGATAGAGACGTTATTTTGATACCGGCAAAAGAAGATGTAAAGTTAAAGATAAGATAACTTGTCATGTTATTTTTATAAGGTGTGTTGTGAAATATGATTTCTTACTTTTCTAATGAAATGTAGTTGTAGGTATAAAAAATCCAGATTGAAATTATGAAATTTAATTATATTAAGTACAAATATCTGTTTAAATTAATTCGAATCCAAGACTTTCGACTAAGAAATTGCAGCAAAATACACAATTCACTGTCTATTTGAGTCTAGAATAAAGTAATATAAGCGAGCAAGTAGCAAATATCGAGTCCAAAGGGCATTCACAACAAAGGCGCTTTTATTATCGTATTTTCATTGAAGTATAATTGAACAGTTAGGCATTATGCCAAGTTCCAATTTATTAGTGAAGATGTAAAAAAAGGGTAAAAAAAATAATCAGGTTCACACTGTATCCCGCAATTAGCAGGGTAGGCAATGGGAACCTAGTATCAAGAGTAGTAGTACTTCGTTTCCCATTGTCTGGCCCAATTCCAGAAATTGCATGTTGAGGGACAGAACTCAATGCATTGTCTTGATATCAAAGTGAGATAACGAGAATAATTTTATCTGACTGGGCATTGAATGGACAACCGTTGCATTTACAGTTAGTCGCTGTGGCACTGTGCCATGATGGCCTCCCTTGTTGAGACATTAAATAAAGTTAAAGCTAACTGGGTCAATGTAAACATTGCACTGTTTGTATACATTAGAGAAGACTTGCTTGTAAACATTGTTTCTTTGAAATGGAATATGTAAACAAAAGGTGTGAAACTATTTATGAATAAAAAACTAAATAATTTATATCTTGTATTGTTTCGAATTATATAATTATTATTAGTATTACAGGTTCAAATGGCATGAATAATTAATAAGCACTATGCTTGTAAAAAATCTTGGCACAATGGACTTGATATTATTATAAGAAAAAAAAAGATATGGAAAAAATAGTTCTATGAAAATATGGTAATATTATATTAATGGCACTCTAGCACAAAGAAGGATGGTCTAATTGTACTCACAATAGTAATATTATATAATATTTAACTTATTTACACATTTTTCACAACATGAAATGTTGCTAAACAAGAAAAATAGATCAGAAGTCTGTCTGTCTTATTTAAACCCAAAAAAACCATTCTGTACTATAATTTACCCAATAATAAATATTTATCTTATTACTCTTATTAGTTTTTTCTATTTTTAATAAGGAAATGATACCTTCAATTATGTTTAGCACCCATTTCTATTGCACTTATAATTAAATAAATATGTAAGTAATATCAACAATTTTAAGTCAATAATTTATTTATTATATTTACTTTTCACCTTCATATTTTATTCTGTACACAGAAAATTATGTATAGCTTACATCCCAGATTTAAAACACAGTGTTGACTGGTGGAATTCAACCCCATATTTTGTCATATTTTTTTTATCATATTATGCAATCAGCGATAGTAGATATATGCAGTGGCAACATTCTGGTTAAGTACTACTAAAAGTTACGCTAATTATTTTAATCAAAGACATCTCATAACTTTGATACAAGTTAATTAATTTATAAGTAAAAATTTAATTCCAATCAATCATGTCAAACATATAATCTAATTAGCTTAGTTTTATCATTAATATGTACTAAATTGAACAGAATGATCAAAATACAATAAATAATTATTGATTTACCTTTTGGTGAATAGTGCTATGGTCATTTTTAACTTCTGAACACCCAATGTGATGGCAGTCAGGTTGCAGACAGATCCAGAGGTTTGGCCCTGGGCATCCACAGTCGTAACATGCCAAGTTCTGAGAAATAGTCATAAATTAACTTTTATCCTCCATACAACCTCCTCTGTGTATTTTCCATTGAATATTTTGTTGGCAAAGTAATTAGTATTTAATTAGGTCTTTCAGAATGTCTTTAGACAACCAAAGAAAAGAACTTTGCTTCTCCATTTTTTTAAGATTCATAATTTATTCTGCATATAGCAAGACAGGCAGTGGAACCCTAGGCAAGAACTGTACTCAGTTCTAAAATCTCCATCTTCTGCCCAAATTTGAGACATTTCATATTCTTCCACTTCACATGTACAATAATAAAAAAAATATTCAATGTTTCTCTAGCATAAAATTAGAAAAGTTTAAATAGAAGTTAAGATCTTCTAAGTTATAAGCACATTATTTTATATTATGCAATATGGTGATTTTAATACTAAATATTTACATATTTTTTATCAATGTTTTGAAAGTAGTTTTTATTGAAATATGAGTGTCATTTTAAAAAATGTATATGCAAATACAACAACAATATGTATGTGATATTCATAGTGTTAGGATTATAAGCTGTAACTTCTTTACAATTGGAAGTAGTTTGCATTGCTTAGTTCATTGCATAATAAGAACATAAGCAACGAATGCTAATTATCAATTATACTGATATAACGTTTGAGGTTATATGAAGTCAAAATTACGGGACCCTACCTCTTTTGACTTCCATAGGTCTTTATCTAAGAAGTCCACTAGTTTGTTTAAATGTTCACACGTCACGCCTTTGTCCATTGCGATAAATAAATCTTTATAGCCACGGAAATACGTAAATACCAACTAGAAATTATTAAATCACAGTAGTCCCGTAAACAAACATTTTCTAAATATTAAAAGATACACGAATGAACACTGAAAGATGACAAAAAGGTGAATAGAAAAGATAAGAGCAATACATTCTGAATAAATTGATAATTGAATTAAATTTACAAGAATTTCCAACAACAAAATGTTCCGTGACGAGCGAAAAGTCAGGCAAGAATACTATAGACTAAAAACGAATATCAAAGTATAAACATAAATCTATGCCTCGTACTTGCAAAACAAATTTACCTACGTAACTTAGTTGAAGGTGAAATTTAGACCAATGTTAGAAAATTTTTATAACTATAAGAATTGTTTTTATGTAGTTATCTATTATTTTATTTCATATTATTTTTAATATTTACTATTTCATTACTAATCCATAATAAAGTAATTATAGATTTTTGAAAAAACTTTATTAAGTTTCTATAAATTTTCTAAATATTGCATGATAATCATGAATATAATTTCCGTTATATTGCTGAATATTTTTATTACACTGAACAAATTCAAAATGAAATTTTACTTACAGGCATGGTACCGTATGGTTTTAATTTTGATATGTTGACACTGTCAGTTTTCACCATATGAGTTATGAAAGTGACAGTTATGACAGTGACAGAAAGTAAACAGGCCAATTTTTGATTACTAAGTGAATGATTTTAAGAACTGATGTTTTCTAGACACAACATGACATTGGCGAAGTGATATGTGCTCTACTGGTGCGCTCGGAACGCCATAATCAAAGAACCATACCATACCACCTTAAGAACTGATTACTAACTGCTTACTATTTCCTAAATTCAACGGCAGTACAATATTTTTTTTTAAATCCTTCAATAGTGTTTTGGCTATTATTATCTATCAGAGGATCCCTTGTTTTAAAGAACAATAACTGAAACTTCGTAAGAATACAAAAGATGACTTCTGCATCATCTAGTAGCGCCCGTTCTTTATTTGCTGAATCAAAACAGCGGCTAGCTGAAAGAGTTCAAGTGAATATGAACAATATTGCTTCTCTTGCGCGACAAGTACAGAGAGGATCAAAATCAAACGAGGTAAAAATATTCATGAACAACACCACACATGATCATCTTACTCAAGCAGGGAAATGAAAATATCCCAGATTAGGTGTTTAATCCAAAAATGTTACCTTGATAATCAAACACTCTACTGTATAAAGATAATTATAATCTTCTTAAATTCGTTAATTATTAGTTAAATTCTTAAATTAGTTCTACATATTTATTTACAAAATTTCAGCTTCTTTCAAAGGCAGCAAGAGATTTTGCAGCTACTGAACATCTAATGGAAGGAAGTGAGGAAAATCTTAAGAAAATGCAACTAATTGCAGTTCATATGGGATATCAATATGACAATATACTGAAATCTGCTCAAATGCTTACAGAGATCAGTGAACAAGTAGCTACAATGCAGAGATGATAAAATAAAATATTTGTATAATGATAATAATGAATTATTTACTATATTAATTTGATCTATTAAGTTCCTTTCTTTTTTAAAATTTAATATAAAAAAGAAAAAAAAAAACTATTATAGTATATTGTTTCCATATGCTTTTGTAATTGATAATGTAAAGTAGCTTCATCTTTTTTTCCACATAGCATGGTCACTCAATGTTCAAGGTATTAGGTTGTGATTGGCAAAACTCAATGCCACACTTTCTTGTCTATCAGAGCAGGGAAATGAAGATTATATGAATACAATCAGACTCCCAAGTGCAAATGGAATCTACAACCACTGTTATTACTTGAACTGCTGTTTCAATGAAAACAAAGAGTCTTAACATTAGGTTCCCTCTGCTTACTCTGCTATATACAATATACAGTGTGTAGCTCAAAATAAAAAAAACGTGTTTGCTTATAATTTTATTATAACCATGAAATTATGTCTTGAATGAAATATAATTTCCAACAACTTGAAGATCTCATATTATAAAACATGGCTTGTATAAATTATTTACTATTTTTGTGATAAGGGATTGATGTTGACTTTCCGCTTTTTCTTAATGATAGTGATGTTGCAAACATTGGACCTAGCAACTCTCATTTAACATTATCTATACGTAAAATAAAAATATGACTGATTCAAGTTTTTTGTGTATTTATTTGTGCATGTTAATTTCAGAAATGGCTAAATCCTATTTAAATGCATCGCTTACTATTGTGATTATAATTTTTCATAAATATATCAATTGGTTCATAAATAAAAAAGTTATGTTCACTTTCAGTAGACTTGATTTTATTTATTACTAGCAACCAACTCAAGTTTTCTAGTATCCTTACTCTGCTAGACACTTAATGAGACAAATAAAAACAGTATACAATATGTACATATAAAGAGAGGCAGAGTTAACGTAACCCAACACCGTCTAATCCTACATAACTACATACTGACGAGAACATTTGTAATATATCATTAGAAAAAAATGTTCTTGTTTATATTTTTAAAAATTTTATTTCAAGCTTAACACTCCACATGATGCAATTAGAAATAATCTGGCAGTATGCTACAACATTGGACTTTATTTGTATGTTATTATTATCTGTATCTACTTAGTTCATATGGCCGTCGTGGCGCAGGGGCACAAAGGAGTGATTAACGTGACAGCTATGGGTTTGATCCCCACTTAGGTAAAAGATTTATTATTTATTTAATATTTTCATTTCTCTGGCACTAAGACAAAAACCCAGCGTTGAGTTGCGCCACTGAACACGCAATGCTTCTAAAAAAATCGGTGGAAAATGGGGAACGGAGTGTTATAACACTAGGTTCCCTCTGTCTAACTTTCTTTGTGCGGGATACAGTGTGTGTTTTTTTAAGTGATACGTTCTAATATTTCATTGCAGCACATTGGCTCAAAGACTATTACGATTAATGTCTTCGTGGCAATAACGTTACAGTAATTTTGTCTATTATAAAATTTTGCAAGTCGTAGCTATCAAACCCTGATGACCGTCTAGATTCACTATCGCCAATCTAAACCGTGACCAGGCGTACTAGGAAGTGCTTGAGTTGCAGGAGGTAGGAGTGCTCCAGATGAATGTTACTTAAATATTTTGTAATAGTTCACATTATGTTCTAACGCAATTGCACGCAGTATTATCTTTAATTTGAAATGTATTCTGTACCATTTTAGTTGTAAATTATTTTATTTATAAAAAAAAGAGTTTAAATCGAAGCTGGCGGTATTGACGGGTTCCTAAAATTAAAATGAAATCAGCTTCACGCTGTATTCCGCATACAGCAGGGTAGGCAACCTGGGAAGGGAGGGAACCTAGTGTAAAGAAACTCTGTTCCCCCAACTTTTTTGTTTTCTCACGCCGAATTCTGGAGGCATTGCGTGTTTAATGGGGGAATTCAAGGCCGCGTTATTGTCTCGATACCAGAGCGAATTAATGAAAATATAAGTTTAAATAACTATTTCATTTACTCGAGTGGGAATCGAACCCACAACCAGTCGCGTTTACACTTTGTGCCCCTGCGTCACGACTGGCCTCATATTGGCAGATTTCTCTTTCCTCATTTTACGGATTCTTCTCACATGATAGAAGTTTTAAATGAACTTGACTCACAGAAAGACTAAATGTGTACTAAACAATGAAAAAAAAATGAAATTTATAAATCTGCGTGACAAATTCAGAAGAATCGAACCTTGAACTACTTTATTATAAAACCGTTAACATTTTAGTTTGAGNACTTAAATTTATATTTCCATTTCTTCGCTCTGGTGTCGAGGTTAAGCGCGGCGTTGAGTTCTGCCACTCAACACGCAATGCCTCCAGAATTCGGCAGAAAGTGGGGAACGGAGTGTGTTAACACTAGGTTCCCTCTGCCTACCCTGGTGTGTGCGGGATACAGCGTGAAGCTGATTTGATTTTATTCGTTCATTTTATGAAATTATTTTGTTTGTTGATAAGTAGGATGAATTTTTATTTGACCTTTGAACTGATTTCTCTGTTTGCAACAATCAAGCAAGCTTAGCATTTTTAAACAGTTTTAAATATCTGTCCTAATCCGTGCCTCATTTTCTGATCTATGTTATATATTTTAAGTTAAAAAATTAAATATTGAGTCGTAGTGAAAACCAAATGCGATGGTTGCGCGTTTGACTCCCACTCGAGTGAATGAAATATTTAATACTGTCATTTCTTCGTTCTGATAACCAGGTAAAGCGCGGCGTTGAGTTCCGTCATTTAACACGTTCAAGAATCCGGCGGAAACTGTGGAATGAGAGCATCTGAATGGGGAACGAAGTGTCTTAACACTACTTTCCCAGGTTTTCTTTGCCTTCCCTGCTATGTATGGAATACGACATAAAGGTACAAAAACTATTTGGAAGGTAATTATAATTTATATTTAAATTGTCTTGTTTACTTGTGTAGGTATGAGACATTATTACACTTTGTAAAATTGTATATTAAAAAGTGTTTACCATTTAAAAAACTAGAAATTTTGTTTAAGAATTTAAGACAGACATAGTAAACATAACTATTTACAATAACCGGAAAATATACATTATCTATATAATAAATTATTTACGACAAAATAATAACCAATTGACATAAATAAAATATATCATAGTTGCGCCTGAAAACATTTAAGTATTATAGCTTAAACCTACGTAAATGAAAATAAGCTTTACCTTTTATTCAGGCTTGCTTGCTTGATATTGTGAGAAAAAGATATAATATTGGTAATTTATCTTTATAATAGATATCCTTATACATTTTTAATTATTTTTACGTAATCTTTTGTGTTAGTAGCAATTGCTTGTCAAGAATGTTTGCTTATACCTGCAACAAAACATGCTCTTGAAATAAATAAACCTACATGTGTGTATGTATGTATATTTTGAACCAAAAATATTGTATAGTGCAGGATTCGAAGGAACTTAGAGTTAAGGTGTTCTGTTATCCACTTTCCGCCGAATTTTTCGAGGCTTTGCAATTGCATATTGATTGGCGGAACTCAAGGCTGGGTTTTTGCTTTGGTGCCAGAGATATAATAATTCATTCCCCCGAGTGGTGTTCGAACTCACAACCGTCGCGTTACAGTCACACCTTTGTGTCCCTGCGCCACGATGGCTTTAAAACACTCTATCTTTCATAAATTCAGTTACATAAATCAACATATGGAGAGGAAGCGTATAGCGATGAAATATACTCATAGTATTCAACATTTTGTAAGATTTATGTCCTAAGATGGAACGGTTGGTTAGGTTTTACTAACATTAACCACGCAGCCAGAAACGTATAACCGTCATTTAACAAATATACGAAAGACTAAAAACTAATTTTATATTTTAAAAAGTTAATATTTTTAGCCTGTATGTATAGTAGATTAGGGTATTTAGGGATAACCTAGTATCAGGACATTCTTGTTCTCTACTTTGTTTTTTGATGTTTGCCCGAATTCGTAACAGAAATCCGATGCACTTTGTCTATTGTATTTTCTTGGGTAAATAAAAATAATTTATTCGCCAAGTGGAGATTGAACTCACCACTATCTCGTTTACAAACAGACGCTACTATCCTATTGGCCTTTGATGACCTTACAAATCGTCGGGTTAAACATTTAGAAATATTTATTTAATAGCATCACTATGGTGGTCGTATTAAAGCGCGGCGTTGAGTTTCGCCACTCAACACGCTATGCCTCGAAAATTCGGCGAAAAGTGGAGACCGGAATGTCTTAACCCTAGATTTCCTCTGCCTACCCTGCGGTATAAGCGGTACAACGTGAAGCTGAAAAAAAATAGTGCAATTAAAGCGTCAGATTGATAAAGTGACGGTTGTAAGTTCAATTACCTACACTTTTTTTATTTTTCCGGCTGTATTATACAGTTTGTGAAATAAGTGAAAAGTTAAGACTTTTGAATAAAAGTGTGCTTGCGTTCATCTTCAGGTTCGAAAAAAATAAAGCAAGAAAATTAAATAGGTAAATTGTGTTCATCACTTAGTTAATTATTTATACATTGTACATTTTAATAATTAGACGAGCCGATCTGTCAAATATTTATTTTTAAATATCCCGTTTACCACCGTTTGTCCGTTGCCCGTCAATATGTTTTGCCGTGATGGCTGACTGAGTATATGTGTCAACATAATGCACATATGTCTATTTCAACTAAACTAAACAACAATAATGTATAAGACTTTTTTAAAATTAATATCTTCAGCTTCACTCTATAGCATGTAGCAGTAGGCCTCTCTGCCTCTGCCTATCAAGGCCTCTGCCTACATAGGCCTCTGCCTACCTAGGGCTCTGCCTACTGGGCCAGAGCCTAGTGTGAGCCGAGACTCTCCGCTCCCCACTATTAAATTAATAAATATTTTGTTATTTATACTTACACTATTAACTGTTTATATTTTATAGGCATATTAATAATTTTTATTCAGTAATTATTCAGTAGTTGATCAAAAAGGGCTACGTTTTGACAATTCTTTTTCCTACAGACGGACGATGTAACATATTATATACAGCGCATAGCTTCTATCTGGTTAAACCATATCTATAAACATAATAAAGTCAATTCTCTACATTTTGAATTTGTATTAAGTCAGCTTCACGCTGTGTCCCGCATCCAACAGGGTAGGCAGAGGAAAACTGGAGTTAAGACATTTCGTTTCCCACTCTCCACTGAATTCTGGTGGCATTGCGTGTTGAGTGGCGGAACTCAACGCTGAGCTTTGCCTCAACGTCAGAGCGAGGAAATGGATAAATATTTCACTTCCTTGAAAGGATTCGAACCCACAACCAGTCGCGTTTACATTGAATTGAATTGAATTACATTGAAGTTGCGTAATATTTTTTTTATATTATCATTTATTTATTTTGTATACCGAATATTGAAGGCATATTATAAGATTTTTGAAACTTCTCTTGATTTAGTTGTTCCTTGGCTAGAAAGGTGACTAGAGAGAGATGACTAAAGAGTAAAAAGTAGACTTTTCTACAGTCAGTAGAGAAATCAAGAATATCATATATGAGGGAGCACAGTCGCAAATGCTGAAGGTTTTGAAACAAAGTTAAATAGTTTTATACAAAATAAGAAGTTACAGCCTTCCTTTTATTGAACGACGCTACTGCTTCAGATTGCCTCTGGATGCCTAAATCAGCTTGAGTATTTACTGTCAAAAGCAGGAATGGTGTCAACGAAGCTTCCTAATTGCATATTTGGTATACTTTTAATTAGATTTATTCAATAAAAATTTTAATTTAGTTGAAACTAGTATACTACTAGTAGTAGTGTTTTAATTAATTATTATCATAGAAGTCTGTCGTGGCGCAGGAGCACAAGTATGTGACTGTAAACGGGACAGGTTGTGGGTTCGATCCCGCTCGAGGAAATGAAATATTTATATCAATTTATATTTTCATTTCTTCGCTCTGGTGTCGCTACTCAACACTCATACCCTCCAGAATTCGATAGAAAATGGGAAATGGAGTGTCTTAACCCTAGGTTCCCTCTGTGGGCGGGATACAGCATAAAGCTGATTTTTAATTTATCAACACAGAACAGTAAGATCTACTCTATATTTCATTTATCTACATTTTACATATAAACGTAAGCATAACGATCTCATTTATAATATATATATATATTTATTTTTGATTTTTTTTGCAAATCGTGTCTCCAGCGCCATTGTATCCATTGTCCGCTCTAATTCTTGCGCTTTCGTTTTTTTTCCGCGACATCCATTATTATTGTATTGAGAACGAGGTTATGCAACCACCGCCTTAGAAGTTTTGATATAATTTTTGTTGCTTTGTGTCGTAACAAGTTTATTGTGCAGTCTAAAGCCTACTTAACTTCTTATTTCAACAGCAATAGAGTTTAAATTAGCGTGTTTCTACAAAACGAATGGCAAAACGGTATTGGTGGAACAATTTGATCGTGACTACAGAAGCGACTGGGGGTTATGCAAGTCGGTTTATAATTATCAACGTCGAAAGTACAAAATTAGCGGGTTCGTACTATTGGCGACGTAGATCTGCATACTTGTTAGCTTTTAACCATTTATAGGCAAAGTGCAAAGTGCGGCGTTGAGTTCCGTCACTCAATACGCATTATCGCGAATTTAAGCAGAGAGTGGTGGACGGAGTGTCTAAAATATGGACTCTATGCTCCATCTGCCTGCCTGCGTGAAGTTGAAAAAAAAAATTATATTCTACCTCTATACTTCTAAAGTAATATTAAAAAACTGTGTTTATATGGAAATATAAGCCCATATATAGGTCCTTTTTTCAGTTAAAAAGCACAAAATATGGTTACGATTGTTAACAGAGATATTTTAAATATATAATTTAGTTCAGTTTAATAAATTTCGCTGTGGAGTGTGAGACTCACTATGTGCTACTAACAAATTCCCACCAGCTTTTGTTAAACTAATGTGTATGACGTATGATAGAATGATACCTAGTAATAGACTACAGCTCATTAATAGTATATTAAATCTCAAAAGAGTTCTTATTAAATAGAATATTTATAAGTTCATACGTAGAGGTTATTACCATTTTTTTTAGCTTCACGCTGTATCCCCAACGCAGCAGGCTAGGCAGAGGGAATTTAGTGTTAAGACACTCCGTTCTCTTTTTTTTCACAGAATTCTGGACGCATTGTCTATTGTGTGATTGCGTGTTGAAACGACAGCGTAATGAATGAACGCAATAGGTGAGACCAGTCGTGGCACAGGGGCACAAGCGTGTGGTTGAAAACGCAATAGATTGTGGGTTTGATTGCCACTCGAGAAAATGAAATATTTAATATCTCTGGAATTCAGGGGAAAGAAGGGTGTTTGCGGGATTCAGCGTGAAGCTGATTCAGTCACGTTTACAGGCACACTTTGCGCCACGATTGGCCTCAATAGGAACATCTGAATTTACATTCCTTGCCCCATGTGATATTCATAGTGGGATAGCATCTGACTTTAATAGTTATAATTTTCGTTCTCACTCGAGAGAATAAATGCACTTAGCACTTAGAATCTTAACATTTCTGTTTACACTGTAGTGCAAAATAAAGCGTGGAGCTGGATAACATTTGATTTCCAAACATAAGAACGGTGCGAAATATCATTAAGGTTCACTCTATCTAAAACTAACATAAAAAAACCCAAACTATTTAAAAAATTACACCAAAATGACTTTATAATGTAACTATAACATAAATATTTTCTTTTCGTATCATTATACAACATTTTAAACATCATTAATAGGTATTTATACATATTAATTACCGATACAAAACAAGTCAAGAGTCGTTAATAAACAAACATGTAACTCGACTCGATGCATCTCGTTGCATCACTGTGCCGGTTCACGTCAAATGCGTTTTTACTTGTCACAGAGTAGATGATGTAGATGTGGTGGTGATTGTAGATAGAATTGCAAGACAAAATTATTTATTTTGTATGTATATGGGCTAGGTAAGTTATTTTTTTTTCGGTAAAGTGAATTTTATATAAATATATCTATGAAACAAAATTAGTTTTATAATTAGATAGGTAACTATCAATTTATTAGAATAAGTAGTGTTCTTGTTCAGTGATCTTGTTCACTCAGTGTTCTCTCTCTCTCTCTCTGTAGAATTCAATGCCATGCTACGGTTGTGAGTTTGAGTTCGACTCGGGTGAGTGAAATATTTAATATTTTCGTCCCTCGCTCTGGTGACGAGGCTAAGAGCGCCGTTGACTTAAGGCACTCAACACGCAATGTCTCAAGAATTTGGCGGGAAGTGGGAAAGGGAAGTGTCTCAACACTAGGTTCCCAAGTTTCCTCTCATCTTTTATTATAATCATAATTTATATCAATTCAATTTCACGCAGGATAGCTACCAATGTATGCTTTAATAAAATAGTAGCATTGATATTGAAAAGCAAATGCTGAGTTTCCTACCGGCTGTTCTTGGCAAAATTGCCTTCCGATCCGGCGGTAGCTTTATATTTATTCAACGATTTAAAAGTGCTGGTAAGAGTGCATTTTAATAAGGTATTATACATTTTCAATTTAAATTTCAATAATATTTCATACAGTATGTTAGTTTCTATGTTTGTAATGTTTGCTCTGTAATAATAGTGTTTTGTTATTATTTTCCCATGCTCGTACAGGAAATAGGAATTGATGGCGAAATGTCGTATGGAGTGTAAAACTGCTGCTTAATAAGTCTTTTATTCTAAATTTAATGATGTGAATAGCAAGATGATGATGTGAGTAACATATTTAAAATTTTTCGTTACATAATATTTGGTTTATTTTGGCTTAAAATGGCTACTATAGTCGTATAACAACAGTCAAATGGTTTTGATACTTAAAAGATTTCACCTACTATGTAACTTACTACGGTAGTCAATTTTAATGTATAATGTTAAAAATCTAAATAATTTGCAAATAATATTTAATTGAACACACTTAAATATTTAGACCATTATGGCGTGGCGGCACGGAGTATATAACTATAAATCCAACAGTTGTGATTTCGACTATCATTTCAGGGAATAATTTATTTTTATTTTCTCTGGAAATAAGAAAAGAGCGGCCTTGGGCTCCGCCCCGACTACCCTACTATACACGAGAAACATACAGGGTGGAACTGAAAAATAAAACTTTTCTTTTAAATCAATTTGATTGAGTTAAAATTTACTTGAAATCAATTTGAACCCACTATCCTTGGATGTTAACAAGTACATATAAAATATGCCACAAGAATATCAATAATTATCATATTATGATGTAAGTACATATATGCGGCATTGGGTTTCGTGACTCAACACTTAATGCCTCGAAATTTCAGCGGAAAATGGGGAACAGAATGTCTAACACTAGGTTCCGCTGCCTTCCCTGCTATATGCGGCATAAAACATGAAAAAAAATACATATATGATAGGGTAGGCAGAGGGAACCTAAAGTTAAGACACTCCGTTCCTCACTTTCTGCCGAATTCTGGAGGCATTGCGTGTTGAGTGGCAGAACTCAACGCCGCGCTTAACCTCGACACCAGAGCGAAGAAATGGAAATATAAATTTAAGTAAAATATTTCATCTCCTCGAGTGGGGATCGAACCCACAACCAGTCTTTTGCAGTCACACCTCGTGCCGCTGCGCCACGACTGGTATGATATATGTAAATATAAGTTGTGTTTGATTTGTAGGTAATACCACATTTTTCACAGTCAGTGAGAGTCCACTATTACATACGAGTGATCAAATGGAGCGTGAGTTTTGGTTTAGGTAACACTCCGGAATGCACTAATCGTTGTCTACTTGTTTCGTAAAACATTACGTATTGTTGTTCATCTTTTAATTATAAATTATTTATATCGTTAGTTTTATAATTAAAATATATAATTGGGATGTTCTATAATAATGATATTATTGTGGAGTAGTTGTAAGTTGTTAGGAAGTAAGTTTTTTCGGATCTATATATAAATATAAAATTTTGAAAAAAGCTGATCACTGAAATTGAGCAACAATCGATCGGTATTAAACGAATAAGGTCGTAAGAAATTCTAATAAGTATTTATTATTTCTTATTAAAAACATAAAACTAACAAGAGATTTAGATCTCTCTAAATTTACATTTGCCTCGATCTAATGAAACACAAAAGCTTTCTCAAGATTTTAAGCGCGTACTAAATAATATTAACAAAGGTAGAATTTAAGTTTCGACTTTTATAGATAATATTTAGTATTTCTCAAAAAAGATTTCAGTTTTTTTATATTCTTGGGTCTAGGCCTAGGCTGGGTTAATGATACACACACACACACATTATCATTAATAATAAATATTTATATATGTATAATATAAATTATTCCAAATTATTTATCTAAAGTAATTATCAGCAACCAATAAAATTAACAACTCGACATTATTCTAACAGACGCTCATATGATATTTAGATGACCAGGATGGATAAGCCGTGCCTTCTAACCTTTACTGTACTTTATAATATAATACATTAAGGTGATTGCCTTGTTATATTGAGATTTTTGTTTCTTCTACACGCTTATATGATGATAAATGTTTCTATATACAATATACGATTTCGCAGTCAAGTACAGTCTTTATACCAGTAATATTAAAATAAAAAAAAATAAATCAGCTCCACGCTGTATCCCGCACACAGCAGGGTAGGCAGAGGGAACCTAGTATTAAGATACTCTGTTCCCCACTTTCTGTCGAATTCTGGAGGCATTGCGTGTTGAGTGGTAATATCAAATTACTAAATAATTAGTAAATTTTTATGAGAATCACTTGAACGTGTATTATCTTATTCCTACATGGCCATTAATGGTCGTTTGGTTTTGTTTTATTCAAAACACTTTATATCAGGTCAAATAAAATTTGGGGTCATAATATTTTCTTCTCTGATGCCATTAGAGATCCTTTAGCTGTGCCTATGTTGAATAGAAAAATAGTGAACCTAAAAATAAATTATATATTTTAATGGGAAGAATATTGTGCTACTCACATGCAATACCTATTAACATATTGCTTCACATTCAACATATAAGTGTTCGCTTCGCTGGCGGCTTCGCCCGCCCATTCTTAACGCACACAGATATGCTTTTACTATATAATATATTACAAATCTACGATATTATCTGTTTCAATCTAATGTAATATGCATGTATTATAAACCTTCCTTGTGAAATCTCGTATTAAAATTACGTGGGTTAAAACATCTACGCAAACATCGATGTGAAACGATTTTGTTTTATGCTATGTAAGTAAGTATAAGTTGAATAACATCAAAATATTCAGATCTCCGTTATTTGGAACGAATTATTTTATTTTACGAAAAACATTGGAATTGGATAATTTTATATTAAGTGAGCGTCACACGTTGTCTATCTTGAAATATATTATAGTAATTAAAAGTAAAAAAAACCGCCCAAGTGCAAGTCGGACTCGCCCACCGAGGGTTCTGTATCAATTTCTGGATTTTATCTTTTATTTGAAAATTGTCAAATTTCAGAAGTGTAAGACTATAGGCTTGATTTCCTTTCTGTGTGGAGCACAGACTGTAGAGACCATAGACCTGAATTTCAATTTCATACTTCCACTTGATCAAATAATCACATGATAAATGATCTTGACAGACGGAAAAATAGGGATCCTATACGGTTCCGTTCCTCTTTTTTGAGGTACGTTCCATACCTCAAAAAGTAGTGCGAATATTCTACAAAATACTGTGAATGTTACTTATTTATAATCGTGAGTTTTTACGGCTAAAGGATGCGGAAAGGTTACTGTAGCCCTGGCTTTTAACTTTTGATGCCAAGATTTTTTTTATTTTGGCCCTAATATTAATGGGAAAAACCTTATAGAATCTTCATCGGCAGGTTCAATACTGTCATTTACGGAATATAGATATGTATATAGCACAAAAAAATAATACGTATAATGTAAATAATTTTTCTCATAAAGTATCGGTTCGATCCCCATTCGAGGAGATGAAATATTTACTTAAATTTATATTTCCATTTTCTTCGCTCTGGTGTCGATGCAAAGCGCGGCATTGAGTTCTGCCACTCAACGCACAATGCTTCCAGAATTCAACGGAAAGTGGGGAACGGAGTGTCTTAACACTAGGTTCCCTCTGTCCACTCTGCTGTTTGTGGTAAACAGCGTAAAGCTGATTAAGATAGTAGACTAATATCGAAAAGTAGATACTTAAAAATATTTTTATATAGGTATGTTTAAATACTTTCGACATTTCAAGACTACAGTCAGACGACGCGAGGGTCACAATTAATTAGGGTATACCACCCACTTCTGTCGTAACTACCATTAATATTCTCAATACTTGACATTATAAAAGACTTTTTTTTATTATTTATGTCTCAAAATTATTTTGATGCGGTTGTGTAATGTAATTATATAATTCGTCAGTTTCAACAGTTTTGAAATATCCTTACTATATTAGGTATATAGTAAGGATATATTAATTAATCTTATAATAAATCAGCTTCACGCTGCAGTGTAGGCAGAGGGAACCTAGTGTTAAAACACTCCGTTCCCCATTTTTCGTCGAAATTTGGAGGCATTGTGTGTTAAATGGTCGAATTTAATGCTGCGCTTTGCCTCGACACCAGAGCGTGTCAAATGAAAAAATATATATATTTCATTTCCTCGAATAAGGATCGAACCCACTATAAGTCGCGTTTACAGTCACACACTGTTAGGCCTGCGCCACGACTGGCCACAGTATATATCTACTTATTTCTTAATATATGTAAGAATAGAATAGAAATAGTATTTATTAACAAATTTAAATGTTTAACAATATATAATAAACTACTTATTATCTAGACATAGTTTGTTATACTTTTCAGTATTGGCCCCCCAGATCCTTCCACTAAATGATCGCGTGCTTTCATCTTCCATGTTGCTTCTATTGATGCTTATATTAATATAATAAAAAACAGTCAAATGTGACCCAAACTCGCCCAACGAGAGTTCTGGTTCAATTCAACAGGTTTGTTGGTGGACGGGAAGTACAATTTATGTTGACAAACTTACTTTCCTGGCTTATATACATACTTATTTTGTATAAAATTAACAACAATAAATTTTCAATGATTTTTTTTGTGATATATCTTTCGATTTTTTTAATAAAAAAAGGCATGAAAAACGTTGCATAAACGCTCGTTTCTCCAAGGTACCGAAGACCTAGAAATTTGATAATAATTTTAGCTTAACCGCCACGACATCAATGGTCTTGACAGACGGACATACGAACAACAAAGTGATCCTATAAGGGTTCTTTTTTTTTAAAGGAACGTAACCCTAAAAAAGTTAACGTTATCTTGTTAGGAGAGAAAGCTTAAATATTTAAGCTCCCCTCGTTTTAATTTTTCAAAGATTTCCCTGCCTGCCTGCTAGGAATACAGCGTGAAGCAGCTGAGGAATTAAAATACTTTCAGTATATATAGGCTAAGGATTCTAAATGTACGGATATTAAAGAACTGAATGACGTAAAATACGTGAGTAAACACCAAAATTATTAAATTTGAGGCCAGTCGTGGTGCAGGGGCACAAAGTGTGACTATAAACGCGATTGGTTGTGGGTTCGATCCCTACTCGAAGAAATGAAATATTGCAACACGCAAAGCCTCTAGAATGCGGCGAAAAGTGAGGAACGGAGTGTCTTAACATTAAGTTCCCTCTACCTACCTTGCTGTGTGCAAGATACAGCGTGAAGCTGATTTTATTAGAATTATCATTATTAACCATTTAAATGTTTTAAATAAAGAATAAATACTAATAAATCAAATTGTTTTTTAAGAAAACAGCAGTTATAATGGTAATTTAAGAGCGAGGAAGTGTTCAGAAACATAATAAAATGTATAGCCTCATGACAATAACATCTTAACGGAAGTACTACGCAATGGAGTTTACGATGCGGCTTATTAAATATTAAGGGTTTAGCCATACTGTAAATTGTAAGTGCATACGTTTGTAAGTTATGTCAGTTAAACATAATTATCGTTATTATTTGTATGTTCATTGGTACTGGTTAAGTAAATTGATGATTGATAGTACCTTCACGTATCACGCACACAGCAGGGTAGACAGAGGAAACCTAGTGTTAAGACACTCCGTTCCCCACTTTCCGCCGAGTTCTGGAGGCATTTCGTATTGAGTGGCGGAACTCAACGCCACGCTTTGCCTTGACACCAGAGCGAAGAAATCAAAATATAAATGTAAATAAATATTTCATTTCCTCGAATGGGGACTGAACCCATAACCAGTCGATTTTACAGTCTCACTTTGTGCCCCTGCGCCACGACTGGCCTCAATATTATATATATTTTGGATATTTTGCTGAGTGTATTTGTATATTTTTTGCTTCACGCTGTATCCCGGATATAGCGCGGTAGGTATAGGGAACTTAGTGTGAAAAGACAGTCCGTTCCCCATATTCTGCTCAATATTCGAGATATTGCATGTTGATTGGTGTATTCAATACATTTAACTTCATACGTAGAAATATTTCAAATTACAATATTAAATGTAAGGGTGATTCAAATAAATCTATTATAATTAAGTAAATGTAATTACCAAGTTCAAATGAAAAATATCCGTTTACTCATTAACAACATTACTTTGACATTCCGGCCAAAGTTGTGCAATGTGAAAGACATTAAAATAGAATTAATGTAATATAATTATGATTTTATCGTTTCTTTTACTACGTATGTTATAAACTTAAGGATAATGTGAAGTTAAAACAAGAGATGAGCGGAAGTGAATATTTATATATCTATATATTATGATTTTTTATTTTACTATACAATTACACAGTGAGGCCAATCGTGGCGTATCGGTACAAGCGTGTGACTGTAAACGCGACTAGTTGTGGGTTCGATTCCCACTCGTGGAAATTAAATAATTAATATTTTCTTTTCTTCGCTCCGGTGTTGAGTTTCGCCACTCAGCGCCCAATGCCTCCAGAATTCGACGGAAAATGGGGAGCAGAGTGTCTTAACACAAGGCTGCCTCTGCATGCTGTGTGCGGGATACAGCGTCAAACTGTTTTTTTGATTCAATTTACATCATTTTCGATATTTTACCATAAAAACGTTGATGTAGTTGTGTGACAAACTGCGGAAATTAGTTTATTGTTAGACTTTTTCTCGCCATCATTATATAATTTCCCCTCGATAATTATCAATTTCCTTTAGATATTAGGCTTTCTATGGTTCTCTTATAGGCGTTGCCGATTCGGTTGTTGTGGGTTCAACATTTGGAAATACATATGAGGGAATATGAGGTAATAAAATATTCCTAAATCTTTTAACTACTTGACATTTTATACAGACAACTTATAATAACTATTTTATTAGAAAAGAATATATTTTTGAAATAAACTTAAACTTTATATTATATCAAACGTTGTCATTTGAATGGTTATATTTTCATATTAAGGAAAAAAGGTATCAAAATGATCATTTAAGGATAAACTGCATCATTTTCATTATAAAGGTTATTTAATTTTGTATAGCATTTCGTCTTTGGCTTGCTTCTTGATTCAGTATTGCCTGGTTTTTAATATTGTTACTTTTATATCTATGTAAGTATATATGATTTTGCCAATGTAACATGTATGTGTATAGTATTTTTCCTATTTATATATTACCTTTTGAAATATACATACATGTACATAAACACAGCCTTAGCGCTTTTTCCATAGCGGGGTAGGCTGAAATAACTTAGTGTTATAACACTCCGTTTCCCACACATCTTTATGTTCGAGATATTTTGTGTTGAGAGGTGGAACTCGAAGTCGTCTCGTTATCAGAGTCGACATCGGATCCACAACGCTGCGTCAAGAACGGCCTCAATATGTGGACAATGTACCTGTACATTAAGTACAGCATTTACATACTTTCAAATATAATTTATAAACACAAACGAATTGATATAAACAATTTTCCTCTAGTAATGACTCGAGATTACACTAATGTATTTTACCATCCTTCCTTCTTACTGCTATCTAATGGCTTGTAAACTTCCTATGTACCTCAATCAACATTATATACATAGATATGCTAAAATACTATGAGAGATTAATAAAGTATATAATAAATAGCTGTATACATATGTAATACATAAAGGTCACAAGTATGTTTAATAATAATAATATTTCAGACTTTTCCGTACCCATTCCGCGGCAAATACAATCAAAGGGGAAGTAGTACTTATAGACGTTGGCAAACTTAAGCATGCGGTCGTGTGCACTCATTTTGTGTGAAATTAGTTTGTAATTTTTTTTATGATATAACTATAAATTTACGTTTGTGGGTTTCCCGATTTTTCCCTTATTTATTAATATTTTAAGTCACGCATTTAGTTTGTCGAGAATAATGTAATTATTTAGCTAGGATATTGATAAAATTTTACATATATAGGCATATTATTTATTAATAACATCTTTATTGAATATGTAAGGAATTAAAATAAAATTCATAGAAGTTTAGTTATACAGGATCTGCTCTTTAAATTTTAACATTGTTCTTACGTTTTATAACAAATATTCATTCAACCATATAAATCTGGTTTTAAACACACAAATTAACTTTAATTTTACTTAAAATTTTATCAAAATGAACTAATGAGGCTCCTAGGTAAAAATCCAATCAAATTAACTAATGTTATTTTAAGATTGTGCGCGGTATTCGCTGCAATGATACAGATAAATATGTAGATAATTTTCAACTCTACTGTACTCTGTGCTCTATCTTGTTAACAGAGTGAGTGAAGAAAGGAGAGTGAGAAATGAAAATAACTCGTTCCCCCAAGGAAGAATCGAATCCACAACTTCAACGCATTTACAATTAACGTCTACGCTAATAAATATTTCAATTTCAATCAAAGTTAATAGTTCAAACTATATAAATGGTTCTTTTGCACTCTAGTACACATTGTTTTCTTTGGATGGACCTTAGGGAATAGCATGACCTACTTCTATCATAATTTTATTTTTTTAAGGCTAGCAAAAGGAAATTAGAAAATTATTAGACAAATTCAAAACATAGCTTGTTGAGTGGTAGAACTCAACGCCGGGCTATGTCCTTATTATAAATGTTTCTTCCACTTATTTAGATACTATGATATATAATTAAAACGAAACTATATCATTATTTAATTTATTTTTTTTATTATTAAATAAACAGTTTTTAACAAAATAATAACTAAATCAAGAATATAAATCAATAAAAACGCCTCGATCATCAAATCGATCATAAATGCAAATTTTAACGTTTATTGTAATTAATTGTAGTTATATTTTAAAAATTCAACATTTTTCTAGTATTTAAGTATTATTATATAATATTAATGCATTTTTTTTTAATTTTTAGGCCTTACAACTTTGTATATAACATAAGGGTTGCGTGAACACAGTATATAGCTGTAAGTGGGTCGACACGATCGGTCAGCCGAAATAATTTGTCTACTGCACGATAGCACGCGAAACCTACATATTGACTAAACAATGAAATTTATATATCAATCACATACGATTATACGTATTATATGTAACGTTATATTTACGTAATGTTTTTGTTCAATATAATAACTTTTATTATAGTAAACGCCATTGTAGAGCGGTTACTGTAGTACTCGTAGTTATGTAAAATGTTTATGTTTTTCTCTAAGTGGAATGTAGAGAACTCTGTCAGTTTCTTCTATTGGTCTATTAGGATATACTCGTAGTTGAGGTCGTCGTGGCGCAGCGCTACAGCGTTTGACTGTAAGCGCGACGGCTGTGACGAGATTTGGGGATACACCGATTCTGAGAAATATATTACTTTCATTTCTTGGCTCTGGTGACAAAGTGAAGCGTTGAGTTACGCTACTAAGCCTAGAATATCTCTCGAAATTTGGCGGAAGGTGTATCAACGCTAGGTACCTAACATGCTACATGCAGAATAAAAAATGATGCTGAATAAAAATTAAGATGTCTAAATTTATAAACAAAAAATATATCATCATTTTCAACCCCCTGTTGTGGTAAAGTTAAGGAATTTTACTTTAAAAAATTTGATACATCCCTTAGGTAGTGAACCATCTCAACAGAAAAAAAAACGTCATTTGCACTTGGTTTAGTTTATAAATTTAAATACAAATATACTTCTTATACAAGTAAAACTTTTTAAAATTCCTCTAACATCGATAATAAAAGTATAAATAAAGTAATATTAGATTATTGGTATAACTAATTGAAATAAGTGTTGCTTAATCGGGGCTATTTGTATATAAATACTGCTAATACTGTTAATTCTCTACGTGACATAATCTTATATTTTTAAGTAATTTAAATAATTTAACACGAAAAATAACAAAACACACACATTGTTTTTTAGTAAAGATCAAGGTTCAAAGTAAACATTTTCCACTAATAAGAAACATGTCTAAGATAAACTAGAAAAATTATGTTTTTAAATTGTAAAATTGTAGAGTCAAATAGATTTTTCTTTTGTAACTAATTTTAAAATAAACTTGTATGACGTTGTTATTTAGCAATATTTAATTGTTGTTTATAGCTAATACAAATATATTTAAGTTGTAATGTATATGTCACTAAACCCAATGAATGTGGCTTGGGTTTCATTTGATTGGACTTTGGAGTATATTTATATATTTTTTTAAATCTTTACGCCGAATCTGAAATGACAGGTAGATGGAACCTAGTATTAATACATTCCGATTCCTAACTTTGTCAGGGGGCGGAACTTAACGTCGCACTTTGTCTTGTTACCAGAAGGGAGATATGTGTTATTACACACTTAGTGTAGAACATTTTAAAAATGTAAAAATATTTAAAAGTATAGTATTCTCTCTTGCCAAACGATAATTCTAAGTAATTATCTTTGGGTAGCGGAAATTTTTACTCTCCCAACAGAGATTGTAACAACGTAAATAAATGGTAACGATAAAAAGCGTTTCAACGTAGCTCGATGACAACGTATGGCTTATTGGTCAGAAAGAGGCGCGGGTTCAAATCCCGCTACGCTCAAATTTTTATACGTTTTTTTCAATATATTTATTATTTTCTTATTTTATCTTAATTTTTCTTAGCAACATCTATTAGGAATACTATACATTTTTAATATTAGGCATTAAAAAATTTGTAATTTTAATTTTCTGTCAGTAATATGCTTTATTACATTATTTTTTAAAAAATTAAATACAATTCATTTTAGTTCCATTTCGTTGCCAAATCCTTAGTATAAATAATATCTTATATGTCTCGTTTAGGAACAAAAGTCGTGTGTGTCAGAAAAATATTTAGAGAGCTCGTTGAAGTCTTTTTAAGGACGAAAAGAAGAAATGTAATATTTTTTCTTATAACACATTATTTCAATAAATAAAAGTACATTTAATAAATAACTATAGATTTAAGGGCATTTGATATTAATCAATTACAGATTTTTTTACAGAAAAATTTACAGATTATTTTATTATTATTTATAATATTATAAAATAAGTTAACATTATTTTATCTCTAAGATTTATTTCATTGTTCTATTACCATGAGGTAAAAAGGTAAAAAGTGCACCATTGTTTATAAATAATATAATATTTATTATTTGTTTGTTCTACTGTAATAAAATAGAAAATTATATATTTGTATTTGATAATGACATATATACTTAAAATATGTTCACTGTGGGCCACGACAGCCTCGTTTATTCTTCACATATTGCTATAAAACAACTTTACTATAACAACATTTCGGACGAGTAGAAAAGATTTAACGAATTTATAATATACTTATGACTTTAAATAGGTATATAAAAAATCGTATAAATAAGAAATATTTACGACAATGTCTCGTAAAAGGTGTCATATAACAACATTAACGGTGATAGACTGTGACAATGAACCTTAGCGAAATATTTGTCTTTTGACGACACATCTGCAAAATAAAATTCTGTTAAATATTCATGTGTTTTAGTAATAACTCTTATAGTTAACTAGTTGTCGCACACGCTTTGGTCGCTGTTTTTATTATCAATATCAATACAACACGCAATGCCTCCAGAATTCGGGGGAAAATGGGGAACGGAGAGACTTAACACTAGGCTCCCTCTGCTTACCCTATTTTGATTTTACTTTTATCAAGTTTGTTTGAGGCCAAACTTGGCGCAGGGGCTAATACGACGGGTTATGGGTTCGATTCTCAATCGCTCTGGTTACTACGAAGCATTGCATGCAATGCCTCCAAAATTCATCGGAAAGTCGGAAACGGAAGTGTCATAACGAGTCAGCACAAGGTCTCCAGGTACCTACCAGGTACCTTTTGCCTGCCATGATCACACAGCATGAAGCTAAAAAAATGTCTTCTGAAATTTAGATAGGAAGAATCTAGTTCAAGGTATTATGTGTTGAGTGGTGGAACTTAACTGCGCTGTCTCCCCAAAATAAATTTCAAACCCATTATAATAAGTTAATATTTTTTATTTAAAATAATAATATATAATACTTTTATCATTAATGCATATTCATATAAAGATATTAACCTAGTGATGCCATCGTGGCGCAATTGCCAATTAGAGCATGTCTAACTAAACGCGACTGTTGTGAGTTCAAAACTTCTGATCTTATTTGGGGAAACATTTATATTTTTGACTATATTTACTATACAATGTAATTAAAAATGTTATATAATTTACAAAAATAAATTGAGAGAAATCACAATTATTAAGTATACTACGGCATAATTATTTTTTTTCGGTTTACGAATTTCCCGCAAAACATTGTAAGCAGAAAGAAAGAACGTTCTCTACTTTCTATCTGGGTTTGAAATATTAATGAAACTCTATGCCCCACTTCGTTGAACCATGTTAGCATGTTCATTCCCCCGAGTGGGAATCGAATCCATAAGCATCGCGTTTACTGACGCACGCTTGTGCCCTGCTACGCCATAACACGGGACGACCTCAAAGAATCATGTTGTTATCATGAAAAAAGGGAAAAATAAATGTATGATTTTGAAATATACAATTGTTAATTTAGTGCGTAAAGTTATGAATTTGGTGAAAAAATGAAAAACCAATACATATATAGAGTATATAATTAAAGACAAAAAAACAAATTTGAAAATATTATTTATTTTGTTAGTAAGGTTACTGACAAAAATAAATAATGTTTGGTTATTCATTTTGTTTTTCCGGTTTTCTTACGGCGTCACCATGTTAGATTGGATTGACTTGATAAAGCGCTTATGACATTTGAGATTTGAAAGATAGTGTAAAGGAAAAATATTCACAAAATTTTGTCTCAACCAAGAAGTGTTTCATGAGTTGTAGGTTCCAATCCCAATCGGAGGAATATTTAGATTTGATGTAATTTTATGCCCGTAATCTGGTTCATCAAAGATTTTCGATATGTACCCAATAAAAAGTGATTTTGGCCTATTTCCCACAAAATAGACAGAGAGAATTAAGTGCCAAAGGACTCTTTTGATTTTTAAATAAGAACTTCCAACATATGTCGGAGAGTGGAGAAGTAAGGTATTTTTACTTTTTAGTTTACCTCTTAGTTAGAGGTAACAATACATTACATATTTATTCCCAAAGCTAAACAGATGTGCCAAAAAATGATATCTATAGGGATATTCTTTGATAATATCAAATTACATAAAAACTTTTAAGCATATTAGATATTGTCCGTGCAGTCTAAGAAAAATCTAAGCAAAGTATTGACCTTTTTGAAGATGATTAATTATTTCTAAATTAAACAATAAAAAATTAAATAAAATTTAAATGTATAATATACCTATTAGTATTCAAAATGTTTGAATAAATAAACATGGAACTAAAATTATAAAGCTAACTAGTTCAGCTAACAAAGGAAACAATAAAAAATTTAACCATTGACTATTAATTAAGAAAATTATACAAATACGAAAAAAAACATTCAGTATTGATTTTTAATAAAAAAAAAATATGTTTAAGTACAGGAAAAAGAAAAAAAATAGGTACCGTTTTCAAAAAAATCATACGTCCCCACTCTCTAAAAGCGAATGTTTACTGCGTGAGGTTACCCGAACAGTATTCAGTCGTCGATACGCCGTCGCCTGCGCAGTTGGTGTCGCGCGGCATTAGTTTTCCAGCCACGGAAAAATTGTGTCGCGAGTGTCGGACACTATATACCTGTGCTAGAGCAGTGTCTGACTGTGTGTCATGGATTATGTGTTTGGCTCCTAAGTGTCGTTGTGATTTTCTTTACTGCAGCACTCCAGGCCCACCCCTTCGCTGCTGACTTCCTTAACACGTAAGACATTTAACTTTTACCTGTATTCACCTCACGGCCTTCTAAAAGTTAAAAATAAATAGTAAAAGTTCGAGCGTTCAGGTTTTTTTATTATAAAAAAATATATTGTGTAACGATTGAATAAGAGTAGATATTTTGAAACTGAAAGTATTACGAAAAGCAGTCGGAATATCTGTCCGTCATAGGCGCTAATGTGGTTATTAGACACTGAATGTCGCTAGCATTTAACACGTTCGCGTGACAGCAATGTGTGTTGTCACTTTAGTATGTTATATAGTGTCGGAAATAGAGGCTAGAGCACCTAGAGTCGTGAAAAATTAATGCTTTACTTAGAAATTGTGCTGAAAATTATAATTATAATTATTCATCTGTCATATCATATACATAATCGTTAATGGCTACTAATTAAATAATGTGTATATGAATATTATACAAAATAATGTGTTTTTAAAAATTATTTGTGCATAACAGTAATTATCGTTATTAAATAGTTACCAGTTCGGACACTTGGGAAAACCACACACAATGATTTATTTTATTCGGTTTAAATATATTTCTATATGTATATAATTCTCGTTTTTTTTCTAAACGAATCGTATATTAATGTGTATTCGAGTTGTCGTCAATATATAATTTAATATCGATTCTTGACTCAATAAACCAGTAACGCCACCTTTGAACTATAAAGGTCTCAAATATTTTTTTTCTTTTTTTATATTTTAAAATGCAGCCATGGTACATAAATGAAACCTAGTAATTCTTTTCATTACAGTTATGTTAAATATAATATGATAAAGAGAAAAATTAAAAAATAATAATTTTTTTTTATCATGTAAACAAAATAGATAAATTAAATTTTCAAATAATTCAAGAAATATTCCAATATTAAAATAATAATAATACCTTAAACGTTTCAGTAAAGCATAATTCAATGTTTTTGGACATAGTCTATACTAATATTGAAGAATATGTTTAATTAAACTGACTAATCTGAGCAAATACTGCTTTGAATTTAAAAAAAAATCTTTTCAATAGACCCCATATGTATTGATATTACGATAGAACCAATAGGTACAAGGTAACAATATAGTTCCAAATACAGAAGAGATCTAGAGCACAATGCAAAAATCTTAGTTACTTAAATTTCACCAAACGTACGTAGCTGTAGGTGAAACTAGTATACTATACACAAAAATATATCAACAAAATTGTCTATCGAACACGGAACACATTATTACAATATAACTATAAAACTAAAAGTCTGCTTGACAGATCAACTATTAAAATGAGTTTTTTTTGTTATTATTCCATCTGCGTGTGATATTTGCGAACTCCATTTATAGTTTCGCTATATTTAAGATTTTTTTCCGCAAAACACTGCTTAAATAAAATAACAAAAAAAAATATAAAGAAGCTGATCCAAAAGTAATTGTAAGTAATTGTACTTGAATTCTCATTTTTTTACGGTAATGTCCAAATAGTGCTGGCGCTTTCGTAAAATCCATAGTATTTTCATACTTTTAGGTTAAATTTTACAGTAAGAAATAGTAAATAGAAATTAAACTGGAACGTTGCGTAATTATAAATAATAAACAAAATTGATTGGCTCCGTCCTATTTATGCGTGAGATTACAATTATTAAACAATGCAATCGGTTTGCAAATTGATGCTTTTTTTTTAGAAATTCAATATTGCCAACTGAGTAATTGTAAAATAATAATAAAAAAATAAATAATATAAAACAAGCTTAAGGTCGAATTTGAAAGGCTTTTTTCAAATCGAACGCTTATATAAATATTTGAGTACCGGGCGTCATGCGGATTTGGTTGTTTGGTCGCCGTTACATCATCCTTAATGGGGTATAAATTATATTTTTAACCTGTCACGTAATTAATAAGTCACTTGACAGGCATTATTATTATTATTATTATTATATATTATTATTATTATTATATTATAGGCCGTCGTGGCGCAGTGACACAAGCGTGTGACTGCAAGTGCGACGGTTGTGGGTGCAATTACCACTCGGAGGAAAGAAATAATATATTATTTTCCTTGCTTTACTAACAAGGCGAAACGCGACGTTTAATTCTACCATTCAATATGCAATGCCTCATCTGGCGAAAAATGGGGAACGGGGTGTCTTAGTACTAGGTTCCATATGCCTACCCAGCTATGCGCGGGATAACAGTGTGAATCTGAAAAAAAAATAGATTATACGCGATTATAGGTTCAATGTGTGATTTAGAAAAAAATAAAGACAAATTTTTATAATCGTGTTAGGTTGAATAGGTCATATGTCATTGCTTCCTCAGCGGCGTCCGTGATAAAAACAACTTTGTCTAACTGCTTAAACTGATAAGAGATAACATTTTTATTTTGTTATTTACGTATAATAGGAAATATTAATTAAGACTTCTTTCTTAATTTATTTCAAAATTTACATTGACGATAATGTATACATGCATTATTTTTATACATATGCAACCAATCGATCGGTAATTCACTTCCTATGACAAAAATGTAGTAACTGCTAACACGTGAATCGATTTCATAATATTTATATCACGGAAACCGTGCGTCCAATCGGATTTGTAGAAACGAATAAAATTAAATTATAATTATAAAAAAAAATTAAATTAAATTAGCTTCACGCTGTATCCCGCACACAACAGGGTAGGCAGAGGGAACCTAGTGTTAAGACACTCCGTTCCCCACTTTCTGCCGAATTCTGGAGGCATTGCGTGTTGAGTGGCAGAACTCAACGCCGCGCTTAACCTCGACACCAGAGCGAAGAAATGGAAATATAAATTTAAGTAAATATTTCATCTCCTCGAGTGGGGATCGAACCCACAACCAGTCGGTTTTGCAGTCACACCTCGTGCCGCTGCGCCACGACCGGCCTCTATTATAATTATAATTTTATAATAAGGATTGACAAAAGTTATATTACATTACATATCTATATCTATATTAGTACAACTAATACGCACGCGGTTGTGTGACCCCAAACAAGATACAGTATATAGTAACCGATAAAAATAATGATTAAATATATAATTTTTATAATAAACTAACATCCAAAAATAGAAATGATATTGTTATCATGAACGTTTGACCCGAACTTACTTACTATACGAATTATGCTAAGTAAACTTTCAGTTACTGACATATGAGTCAGTCAAATGACTATGTTTGTATAGTACAGTAAAAGAGTTGTGGCCGCTCTTTCTGAACTTTTGTATGCACAAAAGTTCACTTAGTTAGAAAGAATAAAGTAGCAAAAAGTCCTAAAAACAAGTCTGCGCAGCTGTCTACAGCTAACTGCAAAGCGGCCACGATTCATCGACCGTACTATACTTTGTTTAATAAGTTTTACACAAGACAAAGCACAAGTTTACCTCGATAAAGTCTATCGTCCAAGTCGAGTAAAATATTTTTTTTACAATCTATCGACAAAGTGGGTTATGGTCAAGGCGATTTTCGGTTTTATATTTTACCTTGCAGTATAAAATCGAAATGTAGAGCAGTTTTAAATTCTTGAATTTACATTTAAAATTAAGATTTCACCGTATTTGGGCTTGTGTCATCTTAAAAAGCTAGCGTGGTGCAATGGAACAGCGTCTTACTGTAAAGGTGACGGTTATGGGTTTGATACCAGCTCGGGGGAATGAATAAATGATTTGTATTTTCATCCACCAACGCATCACCACGCAATGTCTTGGTAATTATGTGCCTAAATCAAAAGCCAAATAAAAAAAAAACGCATTAAAATAAATATTATTTACTTATTGTCTTAATTTTCATAGCATTTTTATAATATTTACTAACAATATTTTTTTCCTATAATGGAGATGCGTTATCATAAAACAAACGTATGTGCTTATATACTTATTATAGGACAGTAGTATAGAGAGAAATAGTATTGAAAAAAAGTGATCTTTCGCTAGATTGTTTCAGATAATTTTAAATTAAGTAATTAATTAATTATCTAAAACAACAAAACTAAAAGAATTTGCTTTCTGGACGTCGACTATAGCATACAGGATCAAGATTTCTTTTAAATTCTTTTTTTGAAGGGGGCTCACAAATACAGAATTGACTACTTAACCAACGACGATGATAAAAAGAAGACCCAAAGTGACAAGTAAAACTAATAGATACAAGTCAACATAATATATATTTTTTTAACATTTTTAAAATATTATTCCACACTTACGAAAGAGAAATACTTTACGAGTCCCGCTAGGTCCAAATTTTTATACGTTTTCTAAATAAATATTAAAATTATTATTATTAAGCAATAGTTATAACTAAGTTAATATTTGATAATCAGCCATTAATGTCAAACAAATATGTAGCCTACATCGTCATATTCAAAATAACATTAATTAAAAATCAATTAAAAATTAGTATTTAATAATATGTATTAAAAATAACGTGAATTCCTTAAATATTAACAAACACAAGGTGTATCTTTTGTATAATTTGTTAATAAATTTAACTAATATATTGTCTAATTTACATTACTATACATAATTTAATGTGAACTAGTAACTACATTCGGCATTGCTTATATTTTGTCAACAGTCGAGCGTATTTACATATTATGGATATGATTTCGTCTTATAGAAGATGATAAGAGAAACACTACTATATTTTGTTATAAGAATTTAGAACCGTTAAACTTAAAAACAATATAAAGCAATTATTAATTAATTTTGATTTCACATGATTTTTTTAATAATTAATTAATAGCTTTACGCTATATTGTGGTAAGCAAGTGTTAAGACACTTACTTCTATTTTCTGCCAATTTTTGAGACATTGTTGTTTAGTGGCGGGTCTCAAAGTAAAGTAGGTTTCGACCTCGGAACCATTGTGCCGCTGAACCATTGGGTATTTTAATTATTTTGTTCAAAATAAAGTAATTTTAGTAGTACATACGATGTACAAGAAAAGACGCGATAAGAATTAATGTTTTTCTAGATACTATTAAAAGAAACATTAACCAAATTAATCTATATCTACTAAAGAATTTTGTGGTTTTTTCATTTAGTAGTTTATTTATTACAATCAATGATTAAATCACGCTGTTTAATCGAATATCTGCACATAAATGCTTTGAAACGTTAATTTATTAACATCGATTTCTCAGGTTCAATTCAAGAAGATATATTGCAAAATCTATTAATATATTGTAATTTAGTAATTATATTATAGCAATCAAATTTCAAATTAAAACGAATAAGATATTACAGATAATTTACAGATACTCGTATATATTAGTTAATTTAATTCCTTGGCCCTATTTTTAGTTTTAAGTTTAAGCTCTACGTTGGAAATGTTTTTTTTAACTTCACGCGTATTACATGTAGTAGTATAGACAAAAAGAGAATCTGGTGTTAAAACATTCTGATTTTCAATTTCCGCCTCAATTCCAGCCATGGTCGCCAGGCGTGTGGGGTGGCGGAGGTGACCGTTTCTCCGAGAGGAGAATAATATTTCGAATGCAATTGTAAATACGATACGTGATTGATATCATCCATTATCTCTTATTAAAAAAAATATCTGTGATACATACTCATCAGATCGCGATATCACACGTAGAGTTGATAAGATGGAGCCAAGAGGTCATAACTTTATTACAAATATAACAACGAGGCTGTGGATTCAATTCTCACTCGATGGTTTTTTTTTCTTTTATCGTTCTGGCTACAAGACAAAACGCGGCGTTAAGTTTTATCACTTAACACGCAATATCCACAATAAATCATAAATAAATCAGCTTCACGCTGTATCCCGCACACTGCAGGGTAGGCAGGGGGAACCTAGTGTGTTAAGACATTCCGTTCCCCACTTTCTGCCGCATTTTGGAGGTATTACGTGTTGAGTGGCAGAACTTAACGCCGCGCTTGTCCTCGATACCAGAGCGAAGAAATGGAAATATAAATTTATGTAAATATTTCATCTTCTCGAGTGGGGATCGAACCCACAACCAGTCGGTTTTATAGTCACACTTTGTGCCCATGCGCCACGACTGGCCTCCATATCTCATTTAACATATCTTCTCTTTATCAAATATATGAGAGACGATACTTTGAAAAATATATCACAATTTAAATAGATTTTGTCACAATTTCGAAAACTTGAATATCAACAGCATCGTATTTACATCAATCTTTTGTCATTTTATTACCTATATTTATGCAATACTCGAATGTTGCAAAGTCAAAATGTACCTACATAATATACAACATGAATTTGTATATTCTTACCAAATAAAACTTGTAAGTCGTAAGAAACCAGTTCCAAAGCAAATATTGAATTATAATTAACATCGTATACATGTCGTGGTCTATTGTGAAGTTACTTTGCTGATAGCACCGTGATATTGAGCTCGATCTTAGAAAGTTACTTTAGCTTTATCTGATGGCTTAAGCTGCTTTATAATATTTTTAAAAGTATTTTATTAATATTTATAAATATGTATGAATGGTATATATAATACTAGAAGCTGAACGTGGCGTTGGGGCACAAGTATGTGATTGTAAATGCGTCTGGTTGTAGGTTCGATCTCCACTCGAAGAAATGAAATATTTATTTTAATATTTTTATTTCTTTGCTTTGGTGTCGCGGTAAAGTGCGGCGTTCTGCCACTCAATACGCAACGTTTCCAGAACTCGGTGGAAAATAAAGAAAGGAGTGTCCCCTTGAGTGTACCCTGCTATGTGCGGGATACGGCGTGAAGCTGATTACTTATTTATCTAGTGGCTTATGCTATTTGATAATATTTTTTAAAGTATTTTTAGTCTATAAATATGTATGTATAGATTATATTAGATATATTTCATGTATACGTTAATTTATTTAAATATAAAATTGGTGTGTTAAGAGAAAAACCGGTAGTGGGAAACTAAAATGAAAATATTGCTAAGAATTTTAAATAAGCAGTTTTAAATAAAAGTGACTATATTATTGTATTTTATTTGACGAATTTTTCGTTTTTTTTTAGATATAATTCATCTTTTACTGTCTTAGAATAATCGAAATCGATAGCCAAAATTACAAATGAAAAAACGTGCGGCGTTAAGTTCCGCCACTCAACATGCAACGTCCTGAAATAATGCGAAAAGCTAATTACCTACTCTCCTAGACTCTATATGCCATATGCCGAACACAGATTAAATCTAAAAAAAAGGCATAGACGAAATAACATAGGAGTAGAAATCGTTAACCTTTTATACGATTTACATATAAACAAGACAAAATGACCTCGTGCCCATTTCCTAGCTTTTCCAATGCTATAAAAAAATATTGCAGGTAATCCTCAACGTATGCACGAAGCTTGTTTCCTTTCGATTCACGTTTACTATTATTTATTACAACACATGATTTTGCGTTACTTTTTGCCAACGCATAATTTTGTTATGATTATGTATCCATATTATAATCTTCTACATTTATTATTGAAATCTATGTGAAATAATAATATATGGTTTCGTTTTTTATGTAATTTTATTGTTTTTAATATAAAATGGTTTGGATGGATAGGACAAGGCATTTTCTATTAAAAATAAAGTAACCAAATTTAAAAAAGGAAAGGGCGTTGAAAATTAGTTTTCGTTACCATCTATTTCTATGAATAAAATAAATTTGATAACAAATATTTTGTTTCTATATTTTAAGTTAATAGAACGCTTTTACAAAAAACACGGTGTTCAGCAGTAGCACCGCCAATCAACACAGGAAAGTGGGGAAACGGAAGTGTCTTAGTGGGCACAGTGGGCCTTAACAATACGTTCCCTCTGCCTTTGAGCAGAATACAGCGTGAAGCTAAAAAAAGAGAACACCTCTAGACGTTTATAGGCGTCTATAAATAAAATTATAAAATACACAAGATAAAAAAAATATAAATACAAAATAAAACCCATATTTTGTTCATATATTTAATTCAACATAAAAAATATAGCAAAAAATAGTGAATTATCGAAAGCTGTTACGATGAAGTAAGGCACATAAACGAGAACATGTTTTCGCATGTCAATAAAATTGTTTAAATGCTAGTATAACGTCCATATAGAGATTTTAAACAAGTTCTCTTCCGCTTTGTTTTTGTAAAAAAAATCTATATTGTTGATATATGGATATATTTTATATAAATCAAATAAATCAGCTTTAACCTGTATTCTGCACACAGCAGGGTAGGGACCTAGTGCTAAGACACTCCACTTTCCGCCGAATTCTAGAAGCATTGCATGTTGAGTGGCGGAACTCAACGCCGCGCTTTACCTCGACACCAGAGTGAAGAAATGGAAATACAAATTTAAATAAATATGTCATTTCCTCGAGTGGGGATTGAAGCCACAACCAGTCGATTTTACAGTCACACTTTCTGCCTCTGCGCCACGACTAGCGTCATAAATTTTATATTAATTTATGTTTTAGTTTTACACTGTAACCCGCACATAGCAGGGTAGGAAGAGGGAACCTAGGGGTACAGTCCATTCCCATTAAGACACTTGCACTCCCCAATATAATAAGATGCGGGGGGCGGGCTATTTAAAATTTTACTCAAACATCAATTTTAGTTAAATGAAATAAAAATACTGACCTGAACAAAATTATTAATAATTTAGAGTGTAAATATAAATATTAGCAAATTAAATAAAACAATTGAAAAAACGATAAGTTATTGATGTATTTTATCATTTTGAAATTATAAATTATTAAACTAAATGTTTTTTATACAATCTATTATTAATATAAAATTAAATTTAAGTTCAACATACAAAAAAATATGATATATAATTAAGTAAATGACTCGTCATTGTTGTGAAATTAGAATGTGTTAGAAGGTGCAGTGGATGCAATACGCAACAGGTGAAGGTTGGTGGTCAGTGGCTTTTATAATATCAAAACAATTCGAATAGGTCATATTTAAAATGACATTTGGTCATTGATAGAGTTTAATAGCCCATGTTTTTTATCGTTACTCATTTAAAATAAAACCGGTCAAGTGCAAGTCGGACTCGCATACCGAGGGCTCCGTACCAGTTTCAGGCAGTACATAAAAGTTGACAAACTTAAATTTGTGGACATATGCATTGACTTTGTATGAAATTAATTACAATTATAAGCTTGTAATGATTTTTTTTCTATGAAATATCTATAAATTTTCACTTTTTGCTAAATTTCATAATTGTAGGTGCACGGGAAGCACCCTATAGGTTTTCAACATGCGGCGAATTCCATTCAAAATGCAGTAATAGCGATATATAAAGTATAAACACTCGTATCTTTTGATAGCGTTTACTTAGAAGCTTAATTCTTTTGTGCTCTAAGGGACCGTGGCTTAAAATATTTGACATTCATTTCAGCTTGATACCTGCGATTTCGAGATAAATGCTCTTAACAGACGGACAGATGGACAACAAAGTGATCCTATAAGGTTTCCGTTTTTTCGTTTTGAGGTACAGAACCTTAAAAATACCAAATGTTTATAGAGAGTGACAGTATACTCGTTCTTTACTATATATGTACATGTTATACAAGTGTATAAAACTAACCCTTTATGAACTGAGTAAGTAAAGTATTCACACTTTTACAGTTCACTTATACGTATCCGAATAGTCTGAAAAGATTTCTTAAGTGTAGGTCTAGAGGCCAGTCATGGCGTAAGCGATAGATTGTGAGTTCAATTCCCATGTGTCTTAACGGTAACAGAGTGTCTTTACACTAGGTTCCCAGGTTTCCTAGCCTACTCGGTTATGTGGGATACCTGCTCAGAGGGTGACGCTAAAAAGTGTAGAGCACTAGGAGAACTTTTCTTTAGATTCCTGTGGCATCGGATGAAAAACGAGAATTTACATTTCACATACATCACGGTGCGGGCTACAGCCTGTCTGAAATAAAACATCAATTTTCATATTTACGTATAAGTTTATAGTTTCCAAATCCAATTGTCATTTATTTGTTCAATATAGAGATATTACATAAATGTCCATAGAGCGATGTACTTTCAGTGCTTACATAATTTGACCTTTACGTCCTGTATTGCAACACTTTGATGCTTCCAGCTGTAATAGACGTTGCATTTGCTTTCGCTAGTGACCTCTCACTTCTGTGCTTTATTTACTCTATGTACATCATTTCTTACAGTATGATATATGCTTTCAGTTTCAATTGTAAACTTATTGGTGTCGCTATAAAATCTTAGGCGGATCGGATCCAAGCGAAATTGGAAGTGTCTTAATAGGGATCTGAATGTCTTAAAATTAGGTTCTCAGGTTCCCTCTGCCGTTCTACATGCGGGACATAAAAAAAATAAAAAAAAAATGATAATCTGCGTAACTAATAATACTTATATTTATGTTAGTATAATACGAAACGCTTCCTTTAAATGACATATATCATGATAGAGGTTATCGTCATTTATAGTAAAAGATCTTTTATTTCTATGATTTTTTTTAGCTTCATGCTGTATCCCGCACACAGCAGGGTAGGCAGAGGGAGCCTAGTGTTAAGACACTCCGTTCTCCACTTTCTGCCAAATTTTGGAGGCATTGCGTGTTGAATATAATGCTAATAAACTATCATTGTATATTTCAATATTTTGTATACAAAACCCAGATGTCTAAGCAAACCTAACTGTACGGGTCGAAGAGCGTCGACCTATCGGGTACTTATGTAAGATCAATGTACTGTACTCAACATTAGCTAGTTACTGTCAGATTGCTATAATGTGATTCAAATAATAGATTTTGTGCTCATATTTACTTATATTGTTATATTTTATACAATACCATTTTTTATTTTCATAGGTGTTTAGTGTAGATTCGATTTCAAAAGATAATTATGAATATTTATTATATAGTAGGTTCTTAATAGTAAAAGATATAGATTGTACACACATATTGGAATACTTTTTGCAATAAAAGTATTTTTTATAGTTAAAATAAATAAAAAAAACCAATTGTATAAAACATTAAAAAGAAAAAACAAACCCAATAATTTTGATTGTTGTCAAGAGTAATGCACCATTACTACATTTAATTTTTTTTACATCCACACAAAATATATATTATATATTTTTCAAAATATAAATAATATATTTTTATTTATAAGAATTTACTTACTAATCACGCTGTATCCCGCACATAGCAGGGTAGGCAGACGGAACCTAGTGTTAAGACTCTCCGTTCCCCACTTTCTGCCGAATTCTGGAGGCATTGCGTGTTGAGTGGCAGAACTCAACGCCGCGCTTTACCTCGACACCAGAGCGAAGAAAAGCGAAGAAAATCAAATTTTCAAGGGCTTCTTCGGAATATTAAATTCATTGAAGAATGGATTACCCTACTTATTTTTTAATTGTCAAACCAGGGAAAAGCCTACGATTTTATCAATTTTATTTACAAATTTTATTGTTTTTTAAAGTCCAAAATAAAAACATATATAAATATTTTTAAATCAATTGATATTTAAAAAATTAAACGAATTTATTTGGTCATCGACTTTTATTACGAATTTATTTGGTCATCGACTTTTTACAATAAAAACCGAATACAATATGTAATATTGTATATAATCTAGCGTCCATATGTAATCACCTGTCATGATTCATACAAAGTCATGGACATGTAAGATATAAAAAAATGAATTATGATATGCATATGTGTGTTTAATAAGTTACGATTAAGTATAGTTTTAATAAAGCAAATATAATACTACAATCACATAATAAATTCATAGAGGCTTTTAGTTTAAAAAAAATCTGTTATTTTCTAATGTACACTTCATTACCTTTAGTGGGACATCTATGTTATAATTATATATTTATACGTTGCACGCAAAATTGTGACTGTGAACGCGACAGGTTGTGGGTTCTATTTCTAATCGAGGAAATAGAATATTTAAATATTCTATTTTTCCGCTCTGGTGTCAGAGCAAAGGGTGGCGCCGAGTTCCGCTACTCAACACGCAATGCCTCCAGAAATCGGCGGAAAGTGGAGAACAGAATGTTTTAACACTAGGATCTTTCCATCAAAAAAAAACTTATGAATTTCACTTGATAAATCATGTCATAATTCTATTGAGAGGTTACTCGATAGTGCATTGACGTTAGTATTGTTGATTGATTTTCGTTTAGTTAACGGCATTACCTACATACCGTAGCGTAGGCCCCATTGTTGATTTCGCACCTCTGCTGCATAAATTAACTTAGAACGGCTTTAAGTTTTAACCCAAGAATGCATTTTGTAATTTATTTTGTTGTAGTTTCTAAATAACTTAAACTATTAATAGACATTGTATAGGAGACATTAGACATAGGGAAGATAGTGATGAGACACTTCGGCCGACTTTTGCGTTAGAAATATGATCACTCCCTCAAATGTAAAGGTATTTATATATATCAAAATATATGTTTTAAGTTTATAGTGATGTGTTACAGCGATAATCTAAGAAATAGTTTTCGATTTATTTTATAAAATTTTATGTAAATTTGATTTTGAATAAAACCTGGATAAGTAATTTCATTCGTTTATTACACGTTAATTAATTTTATAAAACGTATAGCGTATAAAAAAGAAAAGTTTTTTATACGCTATACGTTTTATTAAATTAATTTTAATCCGCAAGTTTTATGAGATTTCGGTAATAACGGACAGAGACCAAAGACCAAATAAATGCACTTTACTAAAGTGAACAATTTAAATCCGGCGACAGATTGAAATTATTTAAAACTTTTTACTAGAATTTTAAGTCGTGAAATGGAAAATCCCGTTTTTTCCTCATTCCTGTAAGAATTTCTGCAAATCCTCTATTAATTCTCCCTTACACTCCCTAACTTGTTATACCTAATTTCAACTTTCTAGGTCTAGTAGGTTCATCTGTATTTTTTGTGTCAGTCACTCGGTAATGGAAGAATTTTATTATCATACTAGGTTCCCTTTGCCTACCCTGCTGTGTGCGGGATACAGCGTGAAGGTGATTTAATTTTGATTTAATGTACAGTAAACTATAATTTCAATCTAGATGAAATTCTAAGGATGACTATTATATTTATTTTGATAAGGATAAATAACAAATTATAAAAAATACATTAACAATAATGAGATTAATTTAAATTTAAATAAAATAAATTGAAATGGTTACTGTGGCTTAACCTTCAGACATACACATTTACCATCCCAGACTTTTTAATAGGTGTTTTTGAAGGACAATATTTTTGTAAAACAGCGTTCAGGCAGCTCATTCTGGGCGAGCTTTTCTTAAAAAAATTTAATTCCTTGTTGCCTAGCAACGGTTGCTTAGCGACAGTTATAATTAACATAACAGAATAAATTGCATGCCAAATTGAAAGGTATATAATATATTAGTATATATTGAGAACATTGCAAATATGAGAAAAAAAATAACCTTTGTCCATCTCAAGACCCTCAAGTATCTCTTAATTAAATTTTAGCACTATCGGTTTCGCGATTTGGCCCTGATTGCTACTCAGATAGACAGACAGGCAGACAGACAGATAGAGTTACTTTTGAATTTATAATATAGGTGTGGATATATATTTTTTAGCTTCACGCATATACTAGGGTAGGCAAAGGAAAAATTGAGTGGCGGAACTAAACACGCCTTGCTTTGGTCAGAGCGAAGAAATGAATATATTATATTTATAAATAATAATTTATATCCCCGAGTGGAAATCGATCCTACAACCATCGCTTTACAATCACATGCTGGTGCTCCTTTGCCACGACGGCCCCGCATATAGATAATAATAATATATCTTTACTTGTTCATATTCATACCATATGCTTGCATCAGACGGATGTCATATTAAATAAATAAAATTAAAAAAATTAAATTAGCTTCACACTGTATCCCGCACGCAGCAGGGTAGGCAGAGGAAACCTAGTGTTAAGACACTCCGTTCCCCACTTTCTGCCGAATTTTGGAGGCATTNTTAACCTCGACACCAGAGCGAAGAAATGGAAATATAAATTTAAGTAAATATTTCATCTCCTCGAGTGGGAATCGAACCCACAACCAGTCGGTTTTGCAGTCACACCTCGTGCCGCTGCGCCACGACCGGCCTCATATTAAATAAATGATAATTATATTAGGCTCCTGCCCGGTACTAATTAGTCGATCTTCGTAAACTCGTTTGAAACTCGTGAGGCATTTCCGTTGTCAGTTTGTAGTGTATCGACATATTTTACAAGTCGAATTATTATTTTTCGGTCATATTATCCTTGAGCTAAATTATTAATATCAATTTTTAGTCATCCTGTTTTCCCTTTTTGTATATATTATATGTGTAGTCCAAAACTTGCTTAATTAATACTTTATGAATTAGACATCGTGAACGTTTTCCTTTGCCAGATTTGAAAATTATATTTTTTAATAATTTTTAGTTAGTATAATCAAAGTACCAATTACATTTTTTTTAAATCAAATCAAAACAAATCAGCTTCATGTTGTATCCCGCACACAGCAGAGTAGGCAGAGGGAACCTAGTGCTAAGACACTCCGTTCCCCACTTTCTGCCGATTTCTGGAGGCGTTGCGTGTAGAGTGGCAGAATCTCAGAGCGAAGAAATAGAAATATAAATTTAAGCAAATATTTCATCTCCTTCCATTCCTCGAGTGGGGATCGAACCGACAGCCAATCGGTATTACAGTCACACTTTGTGCCCCTGCGCTACGACTGCCCTCTTACATTTTTTTTAAATCAATGGAAACATAGAGGCGTGATTATGAACATATATTACATAAATTTGATATTTTTCTCTGGTAATGAGGCAAAGTGCGGCGTTGAGTTCCGGCCCTCAACTAGCAGCCTCCAGAATCCGGTGAAAAGTGGGCAATGGAAAAGTCTTAGTGTAAACGGCGTAGTCTTACCACTTATAAAGTGAAATATAATGACTTACAAGAAGTAAGCTTATAATAAACTTATGCTTAAGACATGAATAAACATTTTTAAAGATATTTCACCTTCTATAGTATACAAGAAGTATTATTTTTAAATTTACGTATTATTGATTAAATTATAATTTGATTTACGTAATAAATGTCAGTGGAAATACTGGAGCGTTTTAAAACGTGTTTAAACAAATAAAATATAAATAGTCCACCTTGAATTTGAACCTACAACCTTCATCTGCAATAAGAATGCTTTTAGTTTTATAGCTAATCGAGGCAAGATTTAATTAACGTTATATAAGAAACAAGCAATTGTTAGAGATTTTTTATAAAATTAGATGTTATGTCGTATTTGTCGTTAGTCAGCTTCACGCTGTATCCCGCACACAGCAGGGTAGGCAGAGGGAACCTAGTGTTAAGACACTCCGTTCCCCACTTTCTGCCGAATTCTGGAGGCATTGCGTGTTGAGGGGCAGAACTCAACGCCACGCTTAACCTCTTGTCGTTAGTCGTAGAGCTAAAATATATGATTTTTTTCAAATTTAAATATATCAGAGGGTTGCGTGGTCTGCTCCTTTCGCCTTTCTATCCTCAGCTTCTTCGTTTGCTTCGGCAACGATGTAATGTTTTTTCTGTGTACTTGATATAATGTTAGTCTTATATGATATTCTTAATTTTAAACTAAAAAGCAAACATTTTTGTATATAATTATAAAATAAATAATTTGTTATATGTTATTTCTTTAATGGTAAAAAAAAATAATACAATTTTTTTTTAAGCTGTAGGTACCTATAAAAAAAATATTATGAACACTATTTTTTTTAATTAATACTCTCATTATTTTTATTCTTTTTACAATAGAAATATTTTAAGAGCTTTGTTTATTTATTTATAACGTAATAGTAATAAAGACATTTGAACACAAAGTATTATTTGCATATAATAAGCAGTTGACTTTCATTTCTCAACATAAAAAAGTCGTATTTTTTTTAATTCCCAGAAATTATGACAGGATTGTATAATATGTGAGGCACAAGTTACTGACAATTAATTATAAACTTTATTACTTACAACATAAAGTCCAATTTCAATACTATATTGGTTACATCTGAAAAAAATAAAGATAATTAATTTTGAACGCTATTCCAATACAGCAAAGCTTATTTTGCGATAAAATCTTAAGATTCGTGACAGAAAAGTGGGACAGAACACGTAATTGCGTAATGCAGTACTTTTTTGGTATTATAACTAATCTAGAGAACCGGAACAAAGGCATTTGTATTGGTATTTTGAAATTCCTTAATTAACCTTTACATTGTAAAGAAATTAATCGCTTTGCAATGGACTACTGGGTTTCAGAAATTTCAATTTTCAACCTAAGTGTAGAGTAGATGCTCTTTTATTTGAGATAATTTTCTTTTTCACCCCAAAATGCATCTCTTTGAATTTTCACGTTATTTTGAATTATTTTTATTACTTTAGTTAATGTAACGAACAAAACAAACGTATCGTTAAATTTTTCCGTAATGTTTTTGTTCCGTACTTTTATTTTCAGTAAGCGTATATTATAATAATGTTATTTTTTTATTTTTATCTATATCTCTCTATATAGTAAGCGATAGCTTGTATTTATTAATATCACGACTAAAAAATGCGTCATCAACAATTAAAATTATTGTGGATATTTATATTATATTAATATTATTATTATTTATATTATTTTGGATCAGAGGCAGTGGGAAATGACATGACATTACTATCTTTTCTTTTTTCTTAAAATAAATCTCTATTGGGTAACAAAAATTCAAGATCGCAGTTGTTTACCTAAGCCCGTCGATGAGCAGGGTCACAAACGTGTGACTGTAGACACGACGCGTGTGGATTCGGTTCTCACTCGGAGAAATAAATTATTATACATTAATATTTTCTTTTTTTAAGATTTTTTTTTAAAAAAGATACAAACATTACTACAAATGAAATTTGAATCGAAATTACAAAATGAGGAGAGCATTTAACCATAGGTATATATGAAAAGTAGGTATATAAGGTAATAAAAAAAATAGAAATTATTCTATAAGATCCTTAAGACCTCAGATCAATAAAATAAGAGCTAAACAAATATCTTATATATAGCTGGTGGACTGTCGGAAGTAGAACTGTTACGTCAGTGGCCAACTTTCGATCTATTGCGCGGCGCCGTGAACATGTGTGTATAAATGAATGTATGTATATTGTAATTTACTTTGATAGTTGCTACAGCTTGATGGATTTTATAGATTTGTAGAGCAAATGGAATAAATTTAGTGTGTTTTAGAAGTTTTATTTTTTTATTAATTTAAGTATAGGCGCCGTGTCGTAGTGGAACAGTGACTGATTGTAAGCGTGCCAGTTGTGGGTTTGATGAATGAATGATATTTCAATTATTTTCATTTCCTTTATTTGGCAAAAAAAAAGTTCAGCCCCACCACTCAATACGCAATGTCTCAAAAAGGGGAGACAAACGGACTAGGTATATTAAAACTCCCTGTCTACCCTGCTAGGCCAAAAAAAGGTTAAAAATATCTTTTTATTAATCTACTCTTATTTCTTGGTTTCTTGTCAACGTATAATCGTGCAAGATTATCTTCGAGAGTTCTTTAATTAAATAACGTTTAAAACATGCACGAAATATTCTTTATCTTTAAAAAAGTATACATGTTTAAATAATAATGTTATGGTTTTTATAGATCATAAATTTGAAAAGCAAAAAAAAATTCTACCTTAGAAAAACTTATTAAGTTATATTTTTATCATACTTTGTGGTTTTAAATAATTAACATCATAAGAGGCCGGTTTTATATTAACATATTTTTTCACAAATTATACAATTTTTAATCATAATTCATAACACGTAGTTTAATAATTATCATTATTTTGCAATAATATAATATATGTTAGATTAAATATATATCTACATATTTTATCATATAAGATATACTTTACACATAAAAAAATATGTATGTATAATATATAGTTAATATTCCAATGTAAATCTTTCAAAACATCGTTATATTTACTTCTATATTGGCCACTTAGGTTACTTTCATCACAGAATTGATAAAAAAACGTGGCGTTTGGTCATAAAATGTCACGCACTGTCAGCGGTGTAAATAAATATTAAGAAAAAAAAACAATATAAATGTCAAAAGGAAATTCTCAATAATTGCTAGTCTATGGTCGCTGGCGTTTATTCACGTCACGTGATTATCATTTTGTATCTGTATAATTTATCGAAAGGAAAACCGCTTATTTTGTACGGTTCAGCGTGTTGAATGGAATTTTGTTGGCTTTTATTACTTTGGGGAATGTGACTGGTTCAAAGTTGTTTCATTTTGATTATTTAAAGTCTTTTGTAGTTAATAATCTTTTGTTGTTAAAAATTTATTAATTAAATTTTGCTTATATAATAAAGTTTAGCAAATCCATAGAAGAAACAGCAAAATAAAACAAAAAATACATAGTTCAATCAAGTAGTATAGTATAACGTCTAACACACAAGTAACTAGAAATCACGCGAGAGCATAATATTTTCATTTATAATTGCTCAGTTGAGTAACATATATTGAAAATGGAAATAAAATAAAAATAAATTTCAAATAAACTGTTATGTTTACATCGAAATAGTCAATTAGATAAGTCGATGTTGTAATTATCGATTACAACAGTTCCGACGTAGCACGTGCCACTTCACCTTTTAGCGATTATACTTATCGTATATTTAGTGGGTGTACCAACACGTATGTCGATAATCGATTTTATATTATAATATCTATATACTTTGTTTTGGTCATTATAGCGCAGTGGGACAGCATAGTTGCAGGTTCAATTCAGAGGAATGATTATATTTTAATTTTCCGTAAATCTATTGAAGCAAAGTGTTGTGCATCCTGTTTACCGCTACGACATGTTATGTCTCAAAATTATTATTATATAAAGTTAAACGACATATTCTGTCAATGAACACAATCAAAATACTTGATGAAATATTAACAACATTACAAAGAAGTTATAATATTACAATTGCAAACTTTAAAATAAATAGATTTATATAAAAGTAGTTTTAATATTGATTCGGCGACAGTGAGGAACAGAGTGTCTTAGCACTAGGTTACCTCTGCCTTTTCTGCTATATGTGGGATACAGCGTGAAGCTAAAAAAAAAGAGAAATTTGAATGACAAGAATATCTCAGTTTTCAGTCTCAGGTTTCCAGGAAGCGCGGGTTCGAGTCCCGCTACGTTCAAATTTTTATACGTTTTCTAAATAAGTAAGAATCTCTCAATTCGTTACAAATCTGTTTCAACTCTTCTATGTTCCTACAACTAACTAAGTTGAGAATAAAAAGTAGATTGCTAATAACACCCGCCAGCCATATTTGTATAACAAAGACCGACGTAACACAAAAGCATTACATTGTTCGACAGTGAATTTATTAAAAATAATAAATAAAATTAAATAATAAAAACTAACGAGTTATATTGAGTAATACTATTATTACGAGATTGATTGTTAAAAGAGATTATTTAATAACGTAATAAATATACTTCTAAAATATTTTATATATTTCATCTATTATTTATCCAATATTTCGTATCAATATATCATGTTTTCGTCATATCAGCGTTGAGTTCCGCCACTTAACGTGCATTACTTCGAAATATTCGCCGGAAAGTGGGGAACAGAGTGTCTTAAAACCAGGTTCCCTTTGTCTAGACGCGGGATACAGCGTGAAACAGATTTTTTTATAACATATTTATTCATTGCTTGTACATTCAGTAATGCATTAGTTCGAAAACAGTTACGTTTCAAAATAATAATATTTTCTAGCGGAATACGAAGCCATGACCACTGCGAGCTCAAACTACACCACGGCTGTATAACGCATATGGTGTTAAATATCATACTGTACACTTTGTAATTTGACTGATTTTATTGCAGGAATTTAATATTGGTTGTATAATACTGCTTTTAAGAACACCTATCATACAAGCAACAATGATAGTAATTCAACTGGGAAAAGAGTGTCTTGACACTAGGTTCCCTCTGCGTAACCCAGTTTTATGCGGAATACAGCGTGAAGCAGATTTTTTTTGAGTAATTTATAGCTGAGTAGAAGAAATTCTTTTACTGAGCCTAATTTAATAATATTTTATCTATCAAACGTCCAATAACAATAATATTCCTTAATATGAAAATAGGACCGAAAACAATAAGAAAATTAGACACTTCCTAAGCATTAAGTGTTAAAGTAAGTAGTTTTATTTTTGAATCTATCGTGGCTCAATGGGATAGTACCTGAATAGAAACGCGGTGATTGTGGATACGATTTCCACTAGTGGGAATGATTATGTATATTTAAAATTATTTTATAATCTAAAAACATCATCATTATTAGGACAATATTAATACAATGAAAACTAAAGTTTCAACCATTTCAATAAAACAGTTATTTTGTTATACAAACTACTTAATATTTACATAACTTTTTTTTTACTTATGAACCAATTTAAATAGCATAAACAATAAATGTTGTTTGTCAAAATACAATATAATAGTAAAAAATAAATTTAAATAAGCTTGTCTGAAACATACTAACCGACAACAGACACATATTTAAAAAATCATTGTTTTGGGTTTCACTACGTTGACGTTTTTTGTATCTTTCGTGTATATACTCATGGAAGATAATTTCTATATGTGGTGGTAGATAAAAACGTGGCGTTGAGTTCCGCAACGCAATGCACGCTATTCGGATGGGAGGACCCTGTAAAACGCGTAAAGCTGTAAAAAAATTATATCATATAGATTTCAAAGAGACGTGCATCGTCATCGGTAATTGTATCCTATATCATCAATGGTAATGACTTACGTTCATATTTTTAACCTTTGAGATGATTTTAGAAAATTTAAAAATCACTAGCTTTTGAGGAAAAGAAACTAACTACTGGTAGCAAGACTACGTCACATTTATTTTTAAATTAATTTGTTTTAAAATGTACTTTTTATTTTAGGTTATCATTTCTAAATGTAAATAATAAAGGACAGAATGACTTTCTATGTTTGTATGTGGTTTTATTAACGATCTGTATTATTAAAGTTATCGTATCGTAATTTATAATTTTTGACGTTTTCGTTCTCCACTTTCCACGAAATTCTCGAGCCATTGAATGTTGAGTGAAACTAAACGCTGCGCTTTGCCTTGTTATCAGGATGAGAAAATGAAAATGTAAAAATATTATCTTCTCTTGAGTCGGAATCGAACCCATAACTGTCGCGGTACGGTTGCGCACCTGTGCTCCGGTGATATGGCAAACTAATAGTGTGTCTATCAGCGTTGCCAGACGTTTTTAACAAGACGTTCTGATTTTTAGCTCAAATTTTTTTTTATCTTCACGCTGTATTCCGGACACAGCAGGGTAGGCAGAGGGAACCTAGTGTTAAGGCACTTCGTTCCCCACTTTCTGCCGAATACTGGAGGCGTTGCGTGTTGAGTGGCAGAACTCAACGCCGCGCTTAGCCTCAACACCAGAGCGAAGAAATGGAAATATAAATTTAAGTAAATATTTTATCTCCTCGAGTGGGGATCGAACCCACAACCAGTCGGTTTTACAGTCACACTTCGTGCCGCTGCTCCACGACTGGCCTCAAATTATTATACGTACTTTGGGAATTTATTTTAATTTTTTTTTTAATAAATTACTAACAATTTCCGAGAAAAAAATCCCGTTACATGTAGGTTTAAATATTTGTATAGGTTCGCACATAGAGCGGAGTAGGCCGTTCCAATATAATGTTAAAACATTTAATTTACAATATTTATATTATACATTTGACATTCCTATCTATAAATAGACTTTCAAAATTAAATTTCATGAAGCCGGAACTAAATATGTCACTTGATATAATATCTCGATATGCTCGAGCCCAGGACCAATCGAGAACATGTTTAGGTTTGTGCATAACTTGCATTACCTTGGCAATAGGATATCCTTTAGCAGTTTCTAATAATTGATAAATGATAATAATCAATGCTCGACGGCATAATGCGAGTGAATGTTGATTATAATATCGATTTTAATTGTATTGTTCTATTCGTACTCGGTGTTGCGGATTTGGCGATGTGTCGTTTTTATGCACAGATAAGTTATTGAGTAACACGTTTATTAATTGTAGTTTAATTGGACTTTTTGCTGTTTCAATTAAATGGGACAGGATAGATAATAAAAAAAATTAATTTGTTATTTGACATTGACAGATAAAAAATGATTTATTGTTTTAGATTTAGTGGTATGGATATTGGATAAGAATATTAAAGTAAGTAGTAAAGTAATAAGTTACTTTATTAGTTAATATAAAACTTTAAAATAAATTCATGAATATCACACAAATGATTTTTTTTTAAAAGACTCTCTGGTTTTTATTATCTTCTTAATTCAGAAAAGCTATATTTCCCGAGTATGAAAAGAACCCATAACCACCGTGTATTAAGTTAAACTCTTTTAAAATGATCCACGCTGATGAATATTAAATAATAAAACTAAATAAGGCTTATTACGATAACCGATAAGAAATCTATAACAAAGTTCATTTTCTCCATAATCGGAGCGTCGTCGCGTCGTGATCTATCTACGTTACTTTTATACATTGATATACCGAAGTATATTATTTTATATAATATCTTGTATGTTATTTTTTTTAGCGTTTGAATGTAAAGACGACGGTTTGGGTTCGATTCGCACTTTTTGAGTCAACTATTATTTTCATTTTCTCTCTCTGGTCTAGTCTGATCTGGACAAACCGCGGCGTTGAGTCTAGTGCCTTAGCACTAGTTTTGTGCTGCCCACCCCGCTATACAGCATGTTTAAAAGTGTCAATTTAAAAAGTAATATTTATTTATATTTTACTTCTTAAAAAAAAATAGCGTATTTATATTATAGTATAGTTTATATTTTTTAAAATTAGAGCTAAGTTGTCAACTATTTTTTTATAATAATAATTTTATTAAACAAATATGCGTATTGTATGTTATATTTCTTACCTGTATAGCAAAAAAAAATCAAAAACATAACAAATATATAAAATTGAAACTGTCATTTTAGATTATATTTTTAATATGACCTCTTCTAGTGACACCTATATCTGCACACAACGCTTCCTGACGTGACACACACATTGACATATCACGTATGTGTTATATTATATAATGCGTGTGTGTGCGAGTACGTTCACTTTCAATTGGCAGTGTAGCGAGATTTTGCCATCGTTTTTATAATTTTAGTGACTAAATATTTCTCATAGGACTTTTCAACAGGACTCCACTCAAAGTAACTAAGAAGTGTCCTGTTATTTGTTTGTAGTATCTTGGATTGAACGGAGGACATAAAAAGAGAACTTTGTCACTGTTTAATAATAATATAAAAAAATAATAATAAAACTAATATAAATATACTTTATTGCACGTTTAAAAAAAATAAACAACATACAATCTTAATATAGAAACAATATGATATGAAGTGTTATATCAATGAATATGACTTAATATTTATAACTAATACATTATAGTTCAATAAGAATACATTCTAATTCAAAGTAATATTTATGGATTAAAATTTCTTGCATATTTATTTATTTATAATATACAAGAGGATATGTTCCCTTCGCTGGCTTAGAAAAAAAAATATTTTAATTATTTTTTTTATATAATTTTTATATTCAATATTTTATTATACAAAAAGAAACATGTAACCACGTAATCTTAGTTAAGTTTATACAACCAGCCCTATTCTAACGAGAATGTACTTTTTATGTCGCTATTTTCCACTTTCCTTGGGAAACTACATATCTAATGATGAAAACCGGATATTATAATTAAAGTGTATGCTTACATACGTACATTGTACGTACATTGTGAGAGACAATACTAACTCGCTGACTATTGTTATATCCGTATTATTCTTAGAATTTTAATATACAGATAATATTTTTTGAGGCCAGTCGTGGCGCAGGGGGACAAAATGTGACTGTAAATTGATTGGTTGTGGGTTCGATCCCCACTCGAGGAGGTGAAATATTTACTTAAATTGATATTTCCATTTCTTCGCTCTGGTGTCGACGCTAAGCGTGGCGTTGAGTACTGCCACTCAACACGCAAAGGCTCCAGAATTCGGAAGAAAGTGGGGAACGGAGTGTCTTAACACTAGGTTCCCTCTGCCTACCCTGCTGTGTGCGGGATACAGCGTGAAGCAAAAATGATGACAAAAAGATAGTATTATATTAAATTCATCGATGCCAGGCTATCTTGGCATAGTGAGATAATGTTTAACGATGGTTTTGGGTTTTATTTCGGCTTGAAGATATAAATTATTCTTGTTTACACACTTTACCAAGCAAAGCGGGGGATAGAGTTTCGTCCTCTTAACACGTAATGTATTAAGTTTGGACGGGAAATGGAGAGTATCAATGAGAGAACGGAATGTTCTCCTCAGTTCTTCTCAGGCCTTGTTGGTAAATTATTTAACGTTCAAAAAATTAAGCATATAACTTGTTATTTTGAGTAAAATTAATTGTCTATGACTTTAGAGTCTCAATGGTCTTTCTTGACACTATAAAAAAACGTTAAGTTGTCTTTTTTACTTTATAAATCTAACCAAAAATATAATTAAATACAATCGTAATGAATTTCGGATGTATGATGGAAACATGTTCAATTCAATGTATTATAAAAATGCTTACATTAATTTATATTGTTAATATTTTTCTAATCTTTTCACATATGGTGCAGTATTAAGTATGTATGTATCACAATAGATTTCACTAGGTTTTATTTGCCAAATGTTGCATAAAACAAAAAAAAAACATTATTTTTTATAAAATTTTGTATGTAAAATAGTTCTTCAGAAGGCACTAAATAACAATAGTTGTAATAACCGTATAAAAATTGGAATGTAAGGTATGCTCCACAGCCAAATTTTTGTACGGTTTTTACACTTACGACTTCCAGTAAGCTGTAAAGAATTCGTTATGATTTTATTTTAATTTTTGTTTCTTAGGTTAAAGGTAAACACGCTTACTAACGAAAAAATCTGATTTTAATCTCATTATAATTGTTATTTTATTAAAATTTAAGGTCAATTAACTTACACTTAAATTTATAATCTGAGATGTATATATGATGGCGTCCTTTATTCTTAAAAATATTAATAGAATTACTGTATTTGATTTATTTTTATAGGCATATTGTTGTTAATTTAAAAATTATATAGCGATAAAGTAACTTTTATATTAAAAATAATAGTCATTTCTTACCGTCTCGTTCTCAGCAGCACTGCTTTCCCAGCTGGTTCTTTATATTTATTCAACGATTGAAAACTTCTTGTAAAAGTCTCTTTCAATAAATAATATTTTATCGATCTTTATATCTAGTGTTTTTCGAACTTAAATTTATTTATAGTTTTACAAAAAAACGATATACGGAAGTGTCTCGATCACTCTCGATACATCTAATTGACATTTTTTGATTACAATGTGAACGAACTCATAAAAACTAATCAACGCAAAATAACTTTGTTAATAGCAATATTAATCATTTAAATCAATTGACATCTATTAAAGAAGATAAATATATAATAAACGAAAATGTTATCTTAATTTTAATATAATTTTGTATAGTTACATCTTTTTTATTTGATTAGTAAACTTTTTAGAGAATTTTAAAACTGTTAATATTTTTATTAATAACCAAAGTGTTGTTACTATTATATTACTATATATGGAACATAATTGTTTAGGTTACAGTGAAATTTGTAAATTTTCGCAACTTTTAGTTGCAACTTTTACTTGTACAATTGTTTAAATATTACGAAATTATTCATATTTCGTAATAGTAGTTTTACTATATTTTTGGTCTGAATGGACTAAATTGTATATTTTTTGTCTTCAATTATCTCATTTCTGCAGTAGAAGCTTTCTTGAAGCTAATAATAAATTAGTTTCAAGCTGTATCCCGCACACAGCAGGATAGGCAGAGGGAACGTAGTGTTAAGACACTCCGTTCCCCATTTTCCGCCGAGGTCTGGAGACATTGCGTGTTGAGTGGCGGAGCTCAACGCCGCGCTTTGCCTCGACACCAGAGCGAAGAAATGAAAATATAAATGTAAATAAATATTTAATTTCCTCTAGTGGGGATCGAACCCACAACCAGTCGATTTTACAGCCACGCTTCGTGCACCTGCGCCACGACTGGCCTCTACTCTCTACTATACTTAGAAATATTAATTTTCCATTTCACGTTTGTATACAATATTAATAATACATATTCTCCATGTTTGTTGCTTCTCAGTACAGACTACAACAACTGGTTATTACTTATAGCCAGTAGTTTCAGGAAATAGCTGCGGGTTCATAAACAGTTATTGTTAGCAGAATTAACAATGGACCCTTTACTCGAGAACATAGAACTTTTAGTAATATAGAAGTGCTAAATTTTTGAGAGTTAAAGCTAATTTAATTTAACTTATATCATAAAGCCTCTTGTGCTTTCGTTAGTGGTATAACCATTACGATATTAGCAAATTACTTACAAGAGGCTTTATATGATATAAGTTAAAATACATTACCATGGACTTTTTTTGTTATTTGAGTGTTTGTCCCATCACTTCTCAAAAATTAAAAACGCATTAAATGCACTAGCACTATGCACATAACTTTGGTTATATATATTTCGCTATGTTCAAAAAAAGCCGTCCCTCTTTTAGTTCCCAAAGCAGGGAAATAAAAAATAATCTAAATCACAACCATCACTAACAATCATTCAGGCAAACGTTGTGCTACAGCGCCACGACGATCTCAACGTAAGATTGATTTGAATCGTACCTACTGGTAAATCAGCTAAAATACGAAAAAAATAAATGAGATGAGATGTTGAGATAAGATGTTTGTTCCTACAAACATCTTCATTATTTTTTTTTATATTTTCTTTCCTAAGTGTTGGTTAACACACTTAGGAAAGAAAATTACTTATTAAGAAAACGTATAATAATTTGAACGTAGCGGGATTTGAACCCGTGCCTCATAGAAACCGTCCAAGCACTCTGACCAACTAAGCTATTAAGCAAAGTTCAAATAGCGTGAAGCTGATTTTATTTTGATTTTAATTTATTTTGACTTATTTCTATTAATAAAGCTAATAATAAACTTGTCTCTTTAGTACAAGTATTTATTCATTGAAAGTTATTGCAAAATATTATTATCTAGTCAACACAGTTTATTTATGTGGTATTCTACATAAACATACACACATTGTTTTCGAAATGGTTAAAATGCCGGGAAGCTTCTTAACCGAAATTTTAAGAATTTTATGTTAAATTTGATTTTGCACTCTCTTTTCCAAATATTCTTTCATTTTTGATACTTTTGATGATGGGTAGCAACTCAACGCTGTGCTTTTCAGATCATACGAGTAAAACAGATATAACAATTTGTTTTGTTATCAGTGCGAGAAAATGAAAACATTTTATTTACCCCGAATGAGAATTGAACACAGAACCGTCGCGTTTACAAACATAAAATGGATAGATGAAGATAAAAATAATATTTAGTCAACAGACATTTAAGTATTAGGATATATGTATTTAAAGCGAATCACAATATAATAGTTGTACGTTTCAACAGCGTAGATTATGTTTCGATTACATCTGTCCCTCACCCACATGTGCATCTTACGACAATAGGAAACGTCTAGGAAATTGCGCTCTTGAGTAATGCGACGGCGGACGCAAGACATGGTTAGCTCTGTGCCACCATAAGTTTGTGTCACCCTTGGCTTTATAGTTAGTGAAGTTTAGAAGGAAATCACTTATCTTTCACGCTGTATCCCGCATTGGCAAGGTAGGAAAATAAAACTTTAGGAACTTAGTGTTGGGATACTTCGCTCCAGTTAAGACATTTTCGTTTCCTATTTTACGTCTAATTCTGGAGGCATTGCGTGCTCTGTTGCGAAACTCAATGTCGCACATTGCCTCGTTATCAGAGCGAAGAAATAATAATATTAGATATCTCATTTCCTCGAATGGGAATCGAACGCACAACCTGTGATGTTTACAGTCTTACGCTTGTGCCCCTACACCGGGACTCGGTCAAAGTATATTACTTATAAAATATAAATCGGCTTTATATTACAATTATCGTTATTTAACTCAATTTAATATAATTTACGACCGAAGGACGTAATTATTGAGTAACAAGTATCAATATCCTTTTGAAAGGCTATAAATAAAATGTATTGCAATTTTGCCTATAATTTACTATTGCCAAATTCAACTCAAAATCTCTTTGTACACGCCTTTGTGTACATAAATCGTAAAATATCTGTTATTTTCCGTTCAGATTGAACCCCTACTTATAACGCAATGTAAAAGTTAGCCAAGTTAGTCCTAAGAACTATAGGTTCAATGTTCCTTTCTGTAGTATTAATAGTATATCTATACGTATAATTAAAGCATATTAAAAAGGTAAATAAAATAGTAGAATTTACTGTCAAAAGAGAATGTAATATATTATATATCAAATCCTTGAATATCTATATCTAAAAAACTACTAAGCCAATTTAAAGAAATCTAATTAGTTCTTACATTTGGAGGATACTTATTTAAACCACCTAGGACCATATCGTTATAGCTTTCTGAGAAATTTGTGGACAAATATGCAAACACCTACGAAATACAGCACACATGCTTGGACGTCTAAATTGATCGTTATACTTTAAATATTACTCGATCGACGACAAACATACAGATCAAACTGGTTACCTTCTTTTTGAAAGGCGGCTAAAAACATTTTAATGATAGAGATAACCATCTAAAATTATTTAATCTAAACCCTTTTCGTACAAGAAAAGGTTTCTTATGGTTTTAATATGGTATAAAAGTGAGCATTAACGACAATGGCGTCCACACAATGCTTTGCCCACGTGACGCATTGAATAACGTTTTACTAATAAGTGTTGACAGGTTGGTTTCTTTTGGGTCCTTGTGAAGCCAGTTAGTGTATGTTTTTATGATTGATTGATTATATTTATGTTATTTTTATATCATTTTGAGACCAGTCGTGGCGCAGGGGCACAAAGTGTGACTGTAAAACCGACTGGTTGTGGGTTCGATCCCCATTCGAAGAGATGAAATATTTATTTAAATTTATATTTTCATTTCTTCGCTCTGGTGTCTAGGCAAAGCGCGGCGTTGAGTTCTGCTACTCGACACGCAATGCCTCCAGAATTCGGCAGAAAGTGGGGAACGGAGTGTCTTTACACTAGGTTCCCTCTGCCTACCCTCCTGTGCGCGGGATACAGCGTGAAGCTGATTTGATTTACTAAGAGAATTTATTCTTTTTAATATTAAATTTATTAATTAATTTAGTATTAAATATAAATTTTTATATTCGAGTTTTCTTTAATAATATTAAACAAAACTTTTTATATTCGAATTATATTTACACATAAACGAAAGCTGTGCAACTGTAATGCATAAATAATTAAAAGTTAACGTTAGTATTTTACAGTTTAAACCGGCCTCGGTTATCATTGCAAAAATCAAATGCAAATTGTAAGAGTCGAGGCGTTGAGTAACTTCACTCCGTCGCGGTGTGTCACTGATTCAGTTTTAATGGCCGTTGAGGTCAGATGACAATCGCTGTCAAAAAACAGTGCTTGGCTGTTTTATTATATTGATAAGTAATATAGATAACATAATGTTAAGATAAAAATAATAAAATGGTGTGCTGCTAAAATAATATATAAGTATGTACTTGACTTGATCGTGTGGGTTTGAATTTCGGTTGCGGGATCCTTTACAGTGTTTAGAAATAGTGCGGCGTTGAGTTCCGCCATTCAGACGTAGTGTATTAGTGTGTATATAAATATCGTAATTTTTTGCGTTATGTGTAGGCTACAATAATAATAATATAATTATCTAACTTAATGAGCCATCGCCCGTGGCAGAGTGGAGAACGTCTGACTGTAAACATGATGGTTTTGGGTTCGATTCCTACACCAGGGAATTATAAGAAGTTATTATTTTTTCTCTCTCCAAAACCAAATAACATATTATAAAATTTAAATTTCAATAAATCAATTACAGTGCAAAGCGAAATATACCCATTTTTACAAAGCCTTATTACTTTCTATTAAACACAATAGAATGGACTATTGAATAAGAAAAATGTATCCACATACGGGACGAGTACGGGTTACGTTAAAAGTGAAGTGGTTTTGAAAGTGCCAGTTGTTTTCTCTTTGTTTTCATATTAAATTAAGTGCATTTAATGCGTTGTTGATTTTGGAGTGCACTTTTTAATTATTTATTCTTCTTATTAAAGTGTTAAGGCCAGTCGTGACGCAGGGGCACAAGTGTTTGACTGTAAACGCGACTGGTAGTGGGTTCGATCCCCATTCGAAGAAATAAAAGGCTTATTTAAATTTATATTTAAATGAACCTTTACATTTTTTCGCTCCGGTGTTGAGACAAAAGCGCGGCGTTGTTCGTTACTCAACACGTAATGTCTCCAGAATTCGACGGAAAATACAGAACAGAGTGTCATAACACTAGGTTCCCGTTTTTACCCTGCTGTGTACGGAATACAGCGTGAGGCTCTTAATAAAATTTAAAATTACTTTTAAAATGTTTTTTTTTTCAGCTTCATGCTTATTGTCTCGTAGTACTGCTATGGGATTATAGAATATATACGGTTATACAAATTTCTTATAAATTTATTTGAGAAAATGTTAATATTTCTATTTTGTTACTATTTTCATTAAATTTGTTAATATTTTCTAAACGTTCTCTTAGATGTCATTGTCAATAAATTTTGTCAGAATTTAATTAAAAATATGATCTATAGCTTCCAAATGAAATACTGTAAGTGTATTTAAATATTAGTATACATACATTTGTATATAAAATTTTCGTAATTAAGATATAAAAGTTAACAAATATAAATAATTGATTTGTATATTACATTAACTTTTTATATAATATTTTTACAATTACGGATGTTTGATTGTAAAGAAAATAAATTCAGGTTTTTGCACTCAGCTGAAAATATCTTTATCGACTTTTAATATATCGGGTTGTCTAAAATGGTGTTCTATGAATATGTGTCCAATACCATAAAGAAATGAAAATAATTAATTATTTTTACTTTCTTGCTCCGGTTACAAACCAAGCCGCGGTATTGAGTTCCACCTTTCCACGTGCAATGTCTCGAAAATTTGTCGGAAAGTTACCTAAAGAAAGGAGCTTTCTGCTGCAATCTTCTTATGGAAATTTTTAACTACAATTATTGGCGTATATAGTTAATTCCATTATTTACTATTGTGAAGTCAAAATTAATAGTGTCTAAAACGAATATTTCACGGTTAGTTAGATACAACCTTTGTTTCATGTTTCGTTATGTTTCTCGGTGTGGAGCGCTAAAATGTTACTTTCCCAACGTTTAGTATTAACAACTTTTAAATTAATCAAATAAATCAGCTTCACGCTGTATCCCGCACACAGCAGGGTAGGCAGAGGGAACCTAGTGGTAAGACACTCCGTTCCCCACTTTCTGCCGAATTCTGTAGGCATTGCGTATTGAGTGGCAGAACTCAACGCCGCGCCTAACCTCGATACCAGAGCGAAGAAATGGAAATATAAATTTAAGTAAATATTTCATCTCCTCGAGTGGGGATCGAACCCACAACCAGTCGGTTTTACAGTCACACTTATAGCCGCTGCGCCACGACTGGCCTCAACAACTTTTAATATAAAAAATACAAGGTATTTTTGGAATTAATCAGAAAAACATATTATTTAGATAAGAATGTATAATATTATATATAATACCTTAAGGCCAGGACGGCTGAAGGGCGCAGGGGCACAATCGTGTGACTGTAAACGCAATAGGTTCGATTCCCACTCAAGGAAATGATTTATTTCATATTTTTATTATTTCCCTCTGGTCTCCAGGCAAAGCGCGGCGTAGAGTTCCGCCACTCAACACGCAATGCCTCCAGAATTCGGCGATAAGTAGAAAAGCGATTATCTTTAAGCTCCCTTTGCTTACCCTGGAGATGTGGAATATAGCGTGAAATTGAAAAAAAATTTTTACCACATCAAATGCGTACAGCACCGCTTAAGTATCATTTTAGTCAGTCACTCAAGATCGTGCGACCACTTACAAAACGCATTGTTTGTCATCTAATTACCTGTTAGGCAACGACACACCAACACGCCGCGCCGCGCCGTTATAACCTTGTGCTGATGAAACCTATGTGGATTTAACTAGAATACTATACAACGTTTTTTTACGTGTCTATTTTTTACATAATAATCAAAGAGAGAGAGAGAAAGAGAGATTCTTATCACAAGATATCATTACGCTTTTTTTTGTACACGTATATATTTATTTAGCTTCATAGTTTATTTTTCTTAATGCAGGTTAGGCCTAGAGAACCAAAATAGTGTCTAAATGTTTTGCTAAAGCCGGATAGTTAAGCCGGAAATGAAATATCTTGACACTAAATTCTAAGCCAGAAACAGTGAAGCTGTTTTTTTTTACTATTGTTGTAAATGCATACATTTTTTTAAGGCTTATCTAGCACCTGGGAACTTATTTTTTGATAATTCATTTTCCATTTTCCCGCGACTTCTTGAGGTATTGCATGTTGAGTGGCGGAACCCAAAGCCCCGTAGCTTCTCGTTGTATCTCACTAACAGCAGGGTAGGCAGAGGGAACCTAGTGTTAAGACACTCCGTTCCCCACCAACGCAAATATACTCAATATATATTTATTAAAATACACTTTACTAAAACACACAAGGGCGCCGTTTAACCCTGACGGAATAACCATGAAAGTTCTAACTGTCCAAATTCAATTCTATTGTTTTCAAACATTAGATTTAAACAATGGAAGAAAATTTGACGTTCCTGTAACGAGTTAACGACTTGAGAGTCAGGGATCATTTTTGCATACAATAAGCGTTTTGGTTATTATTTAATTGTTCATAATTTGTTATGTTAGGATTATGAATCTCACTCAAAGGGCGGCGTTGTGTTCCGCCACTCAACAGTGCCTGCAGAATTTGGCGGATAGCGTTTACTTCCGCCACTCTACTCACAATATCTTAAAAATCGGATGTGTTGTGCGGAACCCAGTGTCTTAACACCAGGTTCCTCCTACTTACCCTGTTAAGTAGATACGGCACCATGTTATTAGGCACTTATGGAACACTTAAAAGTCCCTATGCTACTCATCACCTCGCTAGTTCTACTTTCTTTAACTAAATTAGTCCGACCTTTTTTTTATAATTATCATAAATAGTCACTAATTTCAACTTACAATCATCACAATCGTTCGGCACATCCGAATTTCTTAACAACTCCTATAAAAATACATTTATCTGTTATGACTACTGCATATTTCTTAATTTGTCATATATGTTGTATTTGAACTAGCGATCACCTTTAAGCAATGGCAAGCAATAAAATAAATTATTCTATTCTACTAAAATAATAATTTTACTAAAAATGAAAATGTCTTCTTAGTTAATTTCTATTGTAGACTTAGTTTAAAGGTGATCTATTGACAAACCCGCGGCGCCGCAACTGACGGAGTGGTTGCCCAAGTTGGATGTGAAACGAAATTACCTGTAATTAGTCTTTTTCGCGCTTTCTAAACGACCGCTGGCGGTGTTTCGAAAAATGAAGTTCACGTTTCCGCGTTTTCTGTTTATTTTTGTTATTTTAATGAAAATTCTTGATAATAATAATGTCTTCTTAATAAAAAATGTATAATGTAAAAGTGATGTTTCTAATTTTTATTAACTGTATTCGTTACACTATAAATATTTACGCGGCGTTGGGTTCCGCCACTCAATTCAGAATGTTACGAGCGTTGTGTGTTGAGTGGTGGAACTCAACGCCGCGCTATACTTTGATACCAAAGCGAAGAAATGAAAATATTCATAAAAAAAATAATTTCCTCTAGTAGGAATCGAACCAACAATCTTTCGCGTTTACTTTAGTCACACGCTTATGAATCTGCGCTACGACTGGCCTATCAATTTTATTTATTATTCCTCTCCATTATTTTCTCCATTATTCTGTTTTTCTAGTATTTTTTTTTAATTTAATATTTTATTTATTAAGTTTCATAAAAACCATGGTACCATTACGTATATGTTTCGCTAACAAATATTCAATGTTTTATTTATGTCCGTTTACATAATACGCCCACGTACTGCAACATGTTAATTCTCTTATCGCATTAACTATATGTTAATTACTTCGATCTTGCAATGACTGAATGAGTGACTCTATGTGCATACATTGCTTTTGTTGTGTAGCCGACCAGTGAGGTGGGAATTCGGACGAGCAATAAATAAAAAACGATAAGTGCGAGTCGGACTCGCCCACTGGGGCTGCCGTATCAGGATTGTAGGTCCACGGGAAGTACAATTTTTAATTGTTGACAAGCTTAAGTACGCCCGCACTCATTTTGTATGAACTCTTGAATGAACTACAAATATGTATATGTTTGTTTTTTTTTTCTATGAAATACGTATAAATTTTAACTTTTCGTATTTGTCTTTTATGTTTATTATAAGTTTTTACTTTGACCTAAATTTATAATTTCCCGTAAACGTTCACGGGAAATACCCTATAGGTATTGATTACGCGGCGAATTTCATACAAAATGTTGCAAAATCGGTGCATAAATGTTCGAATCTTTTGATTGCGTTGTCTTAAAAAGTAATTTTTTTCTATACTTCAAGTGAATGTGAAATAAATGGTCTTGACATACGGATAAGAATTTCCTTGAGTTAGAATCGAACCCCCAACCTAACATGTTTACAGTCGCACGCTTATGCCCCTGCACTACGATAGATTTCTATAACACATAAAACGGAAATTACACATTATGTCACAAAGTATATAATTTAAAAATATTAAAATTCTTGTAAACGGTGGGTGTTAAATAAAGCTAGCAAAAGGATGTGTTTTAATGATTTTTCTCAGAACATATTTGTATATAGACATACGTACTTCCTCTTAGCCTTGTAATATTAATACTTAAAATTATATATTTTTGTCGTTACTACATGTTTTTAATCATAATTTTTAAATTTATTTGCAAATGAAATACAACGTTAAACGATAAACGGAAATAAAGTTAAAAATGTTGTTATTTTTATTTAACATTATATTGTATTATTTGTCTATAATGTGGTTTTAAGGAAATACATTATAGTAGTTGATTATTTTTTGTAAAATACTATCTAAAACAAGTTTTGATAGTTACATTAACTACAGACAAATGGCCGAAACAAAAAACAAAAACAAATTTAAACTTTATTTATTTATAAAAAAATATATACACATAAACATTTCACTAAAGATTACGATCTATTCGAAGGTACTATTATAATTCCCTTACAATAAAAATATGCTCTATATACTGCGAAATAGATGGGAAACATTCCGATATCGAAATTATCGGCTTCGTTTCTATCGATAGAATCTGCATACAAGAATCTTGGAAGGCAAAAACGAAATTTATTTTTGACTTTGTATTTTTGAATTTGTCTGAGTCTACTTGCAACCACTTGCACTTGGATGACTGCAAAGTATGGAGGTATAGTTTATTCGTAACCACGGACTACTGCAAAGTGTTGAAAATGTTGGGCTTCCACAAAAATATAGTACTAAAAATATATAAAATCCTAAATAAAGTATACTTGCAATTATAATATAAATAAATATATATAATATAATCCATAATCATCTTATCAATTAAACATTGTATGTGTTGTATATTTTTACTTATTTATATATTTTTTCTTACAGGTAAGTATCCGGAGTAAGAAACGGCAAGAATATTTATTTTGTGGCATTTTAGATCTTTACAGTTATTGTAAGTAAATATTTGGATTTGTAAGTAAATAGTAAATTTTGTTAAGCTTAATATAATTATTGTTAGAAATTGGCAGCGGTTTACGTTTAAAAAAAAACACGATAAAAACTCTCATAGTCTATATGTTTCTAAACTATTTGGAAAGGGATACTATGTAATTGCAATAAGTGATATGTATCACCTACTAACAATACTTCACACTAGTTTCCTTTCATCAGGCGAGCGCAGGGAAATGCCCTGCGTACGCTAATCGGGGAGGATTAGCCCCTGATTGACACAATTCCACTGCTTTTATAGTCTTTTTCACTTAAATCTACCCTCTTTTATACGAGCTCGCTAGCAATATTTTTAATTATGGTGGTTCATTTCTAAATTTATTCTTATCATATAGCCAAAAGAAGTATTTTTTTATAGATTTAATTCTTAATAAATGTTTAACATTAAATTCTATAAAAATGTGTAAAGAATCAAGTAAAGTATGGAATAATGTCTTATACACTCGAGTAAGTTTTTACAATAATCCAATTCAGTAGACTTACATTTTTTCACGAAAAAAGTACTAGCTCATTTCAATTCCGTCACTTTCAATATTGTGGAAAACGTGTCGGAACGTTCGATGTCGTCTGTTGTTTTTTATATTAAAATATAGATTAAAATATCAAGAGTCAACATAGTAATATGGGTTGATTTAAAAATGATATATATTTAACATTTTTAACATTTTTTTAAACGTCGCGCGCGTTTCCACTTAGGTAAGAAAGTTACACTTAGGTAAGAAAACGTATAAAAATTTGGATACGTAACGGGACTCGACCGTGCCATCTTGAAATCGACCAGTCCAGATCTGGTCGGTTTCCAGGAGGCGCGGATTTGGGTCTCGCTACGTTTAATATTTTATACGTTTTCTAAGTAATTATATTCGACGTTGTTATAGCTTTACGCTGTGTTTCGTATATAAGAATGGGAGGCAGAGGGAATGTAATATTAATACACTCCGTTCACTACTTTCCGTCCAACTTTTAAATCAGTGCGTTCGACACGCACTTCGCGTATCAGCCAGATACTGTGCTGCTGCGCTTTAGTATAATAAAAACATGCCAATTCTGTATACTATTAGTATACTATACTGCGTGAAGATTAAAAATATATACTTTAAAATTAGCTCCACGTTGCATCCTTCACATAGCAAAGTAAGTAGAGGGAACCTAATGTTAAGACACTTCGTTCCTCATTGTTCGTCAAATTCTGGAGGAATTGCGTGTTGAGTGGCGGAACTGAATGCCGCGCTTTTCCTCAATAACAGAGCGAAGAAATGGAAACATAAAATATTTCCTCGAGTAGGGATCGAACCCACAACCTATCATGTTTACAGTCACACTTTCTGCCCCTGCGCTACGATTGGCCTCATCAACTATCCTTTAGGAATATAAATCAGTAACTTATGTACAAGTAAGGCGTTAATTTGCAATATAATTATCAAAGGGGACATGCGGTCGTCGTTTATTCTATACATATGTAAAACGGGTCATCTTTAACACATAAACTGCCCATCAAAGGTCATGTTTCCTTAACCTTATTGTAAAGAGTAAACCGATTAAACTTATTTGCATTGGAGATTCACGTCTTCAAACGGATGTGGGGAATCCGCATTCTTGATGTGCTATCCTGATATATTGGACATATTAGGTTATATAATAAAATTACAATATTTAAGAATAGAACTCATCGGGCAATAAGGTGTTTATGGTTGTGATATAGCTTTATTATTTTTAATTCAATATATAATAGATGTATCATCTCCTTCTTTTTTTAACTTCACGCTGTACCTTGTATAGAACAGGGTAGGCAGCGAAACTAGTCTTAAGAGACTCCGTTGCTCATTTCTTGCCGAATTCTGAAAGCGTTGCGTGTTGAGTGGCGGAAGTGAAATGAAAATATTAAGTATTTCTTTTCTTCGAGTGAGAAATCGAACCCACAACCTGTCGAGCTTACACTCGTCACATGATTATATATATATAGATAATATGTATGTTTAAAATGTCATAATGTTACAATAAGTTATTTATAAGCCTCAAAAACCTTCCCAACAAATTAAGGAAATTCCAATGGAAATATTTCAATTTTCACAAATTAAATAAAACGAAATATGTGCATAATAAATTAAATAAGTCCATATAAATAGGTTTATACATACATAAACTACTAATTCTAAATATAAAAAAAAAACATTTAAACAGCTGTAACATTTATACTGTTAAGAAAATGTATAGTCACGTCGGTGGTACAAAAGACTTAAACGAGTCTCGTTGCGACGCGACGCTTACAAATAGTAGTCATTTGTACATTCAATTTTGTATAATACTGTATTAAATAATGATATATTAATTTCAATATATTCTTTACTTTAAGTATACTATTTTAGACTTAAGTGCTGTTCATTTTAAAAGCAATTATTTAATTGTATTATATATTATTATAAATTTGTTAAATTTATTGTAATAAGATATTTGTTTGAAAATTATACGAATTAACAAACTTACAAAAAAGAACGCATATTTTTCTATGTAACATTTTGCATACAATAATATAATGTAGGTACCTACTCTAACGTAAATGTCTTAATGGAAACGAAGTTTCTTAACATTAGGTTAATCATAATCAAGTTCCCTCTTCCCACCCTGCTATTTATTTATTTTTATTTATTTATTAGGAAGCCAATGTTATATACTAAGACTATATTATAATAATTTACAAACATTTTTAATATTATGATACAAAGTATGTCTCAATTATAGGCTAACTTCACAAGTATATTCAAGTTGTTGCTCACATCTAAAGTAATAAAAAAATAAATAAAAATAAATAAAAAATGAGGCCGGTTGTGGCGCAGAGGCACAAAGAGTGACTGTAAAATCGACTGGTTGTGGGTTTGATCCCCACTCGAGAAAGTGAAATATTTATTTACATTTATATTTTCATTTCTTCGCTCTGGTGTCGAGGCAAAGTGTGGGGTTGAGTTTCGCTACTCAGCACGCAATGCCTCGTGAATTCGGCGGAAAGTGGGGAAGAGAGTGTCTTAACACGAGGTTCCCTCTGCCTACTCTGCTGAGTGCGGGATACAGCGTGACGCTGATTTTTTTTTAAATGCTATGCTACTATATGCAGGATACATGGTAAAGCTACAGAAAAAAACATACACGTTTCTTTTTCTCAACGTTCTTTTTCTTTCCTAATTTTCTCAATAACAAAATCAAGTATTCCCTATTAGATTTAAACGTGAAAGTAAAGGATATAAAACATTACCGATTCACACCACGGACGGTTTTCACGTGCAATATAATAGCCTTTCAAATTTTGTGCCTCGAATCTAAAGCGAACTTTCTTCTTATCTTACGAAAGTGGACACGTTTGTATTGTTCTTATTTATTTTTATTTTTGTGGTAATTTCAATTAATTCTTCTTCAATATTTTTTGTATAGGCACAGGGTTAACATAAAGGTTTAGTGTTAAGACACTCCGTAATGGTGAAATTTGACACCGCATCTTGTCTAACAGAGCGAGGTAATGAAGTGTCGAAAAAATAATAGCACCTTAACATATTATAAATTATTTTACTTGACCTATTATGTAAATAAGTATAAAATAATATATTGATTCGTAATAACAATATGTTAATTAATATTAATATATATAAGAATAATCACAAAAAATTGTAAACCTCACTGCAATTTTCTTCTTACAAAAATGGTAACCAGAAAACACAATTAACGCCCAAATGGTCATATATCGAAATGACCACATTACATTGCCAATTATAAATTAACATGGAAACAAAATAATATATAATATATGTGTGGAATGCCAAAGATAAAAAAAATCCATCCTGTCGTGTTGTCCTTGAGTGTACAAACTTTCTTCCATGACACAATCATGTAGTGACTCATTTTGACGCATCTTATTATAATAAGCGCCTCGCTAATATTTCTTTTGTTTGCTTATCATTTTATCTATATTTTTATTTATTTTATATCTACTGCTACTGATACTAATATAATAAAGCTAAAGTATTTGTTAAAACGCGCTAATCTCAGGAACTGCTGCTTCGAATTGAATAACATATTTAATATTGTATAATCCATAAGAGGAGACTGTAGACTATGTAATTGTCTCTACGTTCGATCAGAGTTGCCTCGAACGTTTAGGATCAGTCGAGTCATAAATCTTAGTGATTTCTATTGGACAACACCAGTGGGGCCATAGGTAAAGGTCTCCGTATCCAAAGGGTAAAACGGGACCCTATCACTAAGACTCCGCTGTCCGTCTGTCTGTCAACAATCTGTATTTCACGATCGAGGATAGTTAGACATTTTTTTACAAGTGTATTTATATTGCCGCTATAAAAATAAATATTAAAAAAATTGAATGGAATAAATATTTAAACGGGAATCATGTTCAACAAAACAGTGGTACGAAATAGGATTTCGTTCGCGAGTCCATCTCGCACTTGGCCAGTTTCTTTAATATAAAAATTGTTTTCCTTGGAACATATTTGACGATGGATCCAATGGACAGTATTTATCTTAAGTAGTATTCTGCTGTTACTATAAAAAAAAACTAACCTTATTTATGTACGTATTACATGTATGTATAAAATTACTCGTGATGTTGTAGTTGTGCGTTTAATATTTAATATTTAGAATATGTTGTTAGAATTTATTAGTTGAATTTATAATAAGGAAAAACTCTTAATAAATATTTTTATTCGATTTTATCCTTTATCCCGCATATAGCACGGTAGTCAAGAACTAAAAAAAGTTCTCTTCCTTTTAGCCTACATTGCGCGTTAAGTGACGGAGCTCTACAACGTATTTTTTTAAATAATTTATTTCCCCAAACTGATATCGATCCCCCAACCATCAGGTTTTCAGACAGATGTTATACCACTGCACCACGATAGTCAGTCAAGGGTTTGGGTTAATGTTACTATTATTAAAAATGTGAATTGGGTGGTGGTGTGAAGATGGATATTTATTCTACTGAGACGCAAAAACTAGTTAATGGATGTTGATGAAACTTTACACTAACATATCTTATAACAGAATAACACACAGGCCACAATTTATATCAAGATTTTTTATAATTTAGATAAAATATAACAATAAACAGATCATTCGTCAGTGCGAAAAATGAATAACTCAGCAAAACGACACTAAGTTCACGTTAGCTAATCCATATAAAGATATAATTTAAGATGATTACATCACTAATTTAATAGTTACATTTAATTATAAAATATAATAATAAACTTTGCATAATTTGTTGATAAAAAATATTCTTATATTTCGCATGATGTTACATAAATGTAAACTAGGGCAATGAATAAATAAAATATTAATTTTATTTCTAGAATATAAAAATAAAAAAAAACAAATTTAGTGTTCATTTTGTAGGTTTATTGAATAATTAACATAATAAAATTATATTTTATCTGTACAAGGAACAGATATAAAAACCTAATCTCATTTTAAGTATGTAATTTTTATTATATAGAAATTATGAAATAAATTATATAATAATAATAATAACGAGATATAAGAAGTTTTATACAATTTTTTTTCTCTTTTTTCTATCTTTTTTAAAATTTTAAATTATCTGTAGGAAAACCATTCTACCGATCATCCAACCTAACCCAACAGCCAGCTTCAGCTTTCTAAATAATTTAATTTACTTAGCTGTGACACAGGGGTACAATACCCTGACTGTAAACGAAACAGGATGTGTTTAATTCTCGCTCGAGGAAAATGAAATATTTACTTATTATACTATTTTCACTAAATAAAAAAAGAAAAGAAAAAAAAGTCTTTTTAGCATCTCTTTCGCTGTTCACAAAATGTAAATTTATGACAAGGCTGCATAACCTGAATATGAATATGTTGTGGCAAAAAACTATTAAAATACAAAAGAGTGCGCCTAATTTACGCTCTCGCGTACCTCACTTGTATTTATGCATTTTTCACATTCATATTTTTACGTTACAAAGTGGGTCAAGAATGTTATCTGTTCCATGCAAATATATATTACATAAAAGTGTTTCGTAATGTCTTTGGGGACTCGGCAGTGTGCACGGCAAGTGCAAGTGACAATGATTTATGTCATATTTAACTAGATGCATTTTATTCTTTAGATTATTTCTATTATATTTGCTGTAACTTACAATTTTGTTTGTATAGAACGTAAAATGTAAAATATCGTTTATTTCTCAAATCCTAACTTATTGCTACAATATGGTCCCAAAGGACATTACATCCTCCACCACATCCATCCTGTATACCAAATTTCGAGTTTCTATGCCCAACGCTGAGCAGCCAAAACAGAATGCTTTGCCTAGTCTGCCTTGGTCGCTAAGCGGAACGAAATTTACATATATACTGATTATATTACAAGGAATATCTCCGCATTTTGGAGGTCCAAAAAACATAGTAATATAATTTTCTTCACTACGCTTATCACCTCTGCTCCCTCAGGGTTTCATCGATGACGTGTCGATACTCAGTTGGTTGACTATTTAGTAGAGAACAGCAGTCCTTCATTATGAACCATATATATCTGCATAATTAGATATGTATATAAAATTTATTATTAATTTTGTAATAAAAGGACGTCGTAGTATTGCACCACTGCGTCTGAATGTAATCGCGATGGTGGTGGGTTCGATTCCTACACGATGGAGTGATCTATTCTCATTTTTTCACTATAGTAACAAGACAAGACACGGCGCTATTTTCTATTACTAAACACGAAATATCTTGAAAATTGGGAAGAAAGAAGGAAACGAACACGTTTCCCTCTTTCCGTCGCTTAGCACTAGGTCTCTGCTATATCTGTGTACAATGTGACGCTAAAAAAATTAAAGTATATAAATTTTTGGTACATTATACAACTTTTAAAATTTACAACACTTAACTGTATGGCGTATGCAGAAACAATTTCCAAAGTGTAGGTTCAACGACTGGACTCTTTATCTGATATAAGTAACTGGTGAACGGTAAAGTTTATTTAACCGCAGTGGCAATTTGGATATTATCAGAGAATCGGAATAATCAGAAATGGTACTTATATTATAATATTTTCTACATACATAATATTTATGCGTATGCTTATTTAAATATAACGTTCATTCGATGCAACAATGACGTAATTGCACTTTTTTAAAGTTAAATATGTCACATTGATAAATGTACATATACAAACTTTGATAGCGTCTCCAACAATTTTCCAAAAAGTTCAACTCTCTTAGTCCAGTTGCTGTATGCCATTTAATCGTTAATGGAAAAATATTTTGTAAATACATTTAATAAATCTTATTTTATCACTCAACACGCAATGTCTCAATGTCTGGCAGCAAGAAGAACAGTGTCGTGACATTAGGTTCCCATGCCTCCCGTTATACTCCGTTATACAAGAAAAAACATATAACTAACAAAATTTTATCATGCGTATGTCATTTCTATATTCTTTTTAAATTGTTACTGTACTGTACTCACGTATCGTTCAATTAGCAAAATTTAAACTTTTAAAATTCTGGTGGTCGTAGCTGAGATGCTTTAATTTAAAACTTGATTTAATATAAATATGTAAAATGTATATTTTTAGGAACGCTTGGTGATATCGAGTTGAAATTCAAATCATATACTGACAGTCCCTTGATTTCCTGCAAAAAATCATATTTCTGCCTAAAAAAAGATATGCCCGTTTATATAAAAACCGTTTAAAAAACGCGCGACACTAGAAAAGGAATCAAAATTAACAGAGTATTTTAGGTTGACCTAGAATAATGAAATTTGGTATCTAGCATCTACAGAGAGTACTAATTTTCGTAAAAATCTTAAAATTATATATTTGTGGTTAAAGCCTACAAAAAATAGCCTAAAAGAGGGGCAAATTTGGTATTAACGCCGCTAGCTCAAGCGAGGTATCAGATGAAAGGGCTCTGGCAAACTAAGCTTTAAAGAAAACGTTCGACACTTCCAATTTTTGTACGAAACCCTCCGTGGGCGAGCCCGACTCGCACTTGTGTGGTTTTTATTTTTTATAAAATCGTTCTGTAGTTTTATACATTCCATTAGACGTGTAAAGATGAAACAAATCCAAATAAATTAAAACACAAGTTTTGCCAATTTTGGTCGAAACCTCAATTATATATTATGTTAATGAACATTTAAATTGAGTCAATGTATAAAAAATTAACACACGGTCGGTCTCTTTGTTGTCGTCGGTTTAATTTGATATTGCAAATTTTAAGCGCCATTGAGTTAATAAAATATTTAAAAACAAATGATTTTCAAACAGGTTATTAATGTTTTTATATTATTCGTAAAGAATTATATCAACGTATTTGTTAAAATTAACAGTCCCTTAATATTATTTTTTTAATATAAATATGAACAGTGGACATTAGCGGAAATCGAACCCCCGCATCTTAGACCTCTTAGAAACTGTCCAAGTTCTAGTCATTTAAGCCTTACGTTCTTAACAAACTACGTCCAAATTTTAATACATTTATATACGTTTTTGTTGTTGACATCTCTGTAGAATCTTAACTTCCGGTGCGTTATATTTGTTTTATGATTTCTTATCTACAACTTAGAAAGCCAATTTGATGTTCGCATGTTAAATTGCGTGTTTTCATTTTATTTTGTACATGAAAATGTATTGTAATAATTTTATTAATTAGATATGTATATATCAATTTCAATTTAATATTTCTAGCAATGTATATATAATAGAAAAATATTGCTAAAAATGTAACTAATTTCAAAATACGTAACGTTAAAAAGACAATAAAATGAAATTCAGGCATCTTCGGTAATAATAAGAGAGAACTTATTTTATTATTATAAAAAGAACACTACTTGATGTGAGAATATTACTACTTGATGAAGAAACATTACTACAGAAATCAGATGAAAAAAATGCTTTAAGTCTAAATATCTTTGATTATGGTTGGAACTTACAAAGTTCGCACTGTGGTGCAGATAAGCAAGTCCAACCACACCTAGCACCATTATACTAGATGCTCGCTGTATTCCACACATGGCAGGCACATGGAATCTGAGCACCTAAAGTTAAGACACTCCGTTCGTTTACGCCGAACTCTGATGGCATTGCGTGTTGAGTGGCGGAACTTAACGCCACGCTTTACCTCGTTACCAGAGCGAGTAATTATATTCATAAACACAATAATAACTATACAATAGGAGATGCAAATACTTTTAAGTGATACAGCCTTTCGCAATCAAAAACATTATTTACACAATTACGTCGCTAAAATTCGGTCACGCAATTTTTATTATGGCTGGCTGGCTGCACCAGGTGTGAATTAAGTTTTTTTCTACCTCAACTTATTTTTTATTACTGTTTATACAGATTCTATAGTCTGTACCTTTATTTCTATATGTATAAATTTTATTTTTATTATATATCAATACCGTCATGGCGCAGCGGTACAGCGTCTGATTTTAAATGCACGACTACTACTACTACTATTGCATGATTTGTTGGTACGAGTCGATCTCAGGGGAATATTTTTTTCATCAACATTGGGTAGAAAGTGTATATAGCCTACAGGGACGTTATATGTGGTAAATCTTAATCGACTTCTGCGTATAACAATTAACAAAAACCTGTTTTTTACATAATTAAAATGTATTTTAAAATTTTTGTTGATATTTTCAAATATCCTAAGTTTTCATGATAGCTTTAAAATCTTTTTAGAATTATAAACAATTAAAAGATTAAAGACAGAGTCAAATATTTTTTCAACATAGAAAATCAGAATATGACGATACATAAAACACACCTAAATTATAGACATATTTTTATTAGACATTTTAGATCAGTTCTGTAGATATGATTAAACTAAGTGCAGTATTATATTTCTTTCTTCTATCTTCTTTCCTTCCAGATAATATTTCTAAACGATTGAAACGAAGTAAATTTGACAGGCAGTAACTTAAGACATATAAATGGCGCTGCATAGAATCAATATTTTTGTGATTATAANTGTAGTTGACACTGTAGTAAACACTATTCTACTATAATTTGAGGTTACATATAGTACTACTTTGGTGATTCGTTACCGTACGAAATTCCATGCACAGAGTGCCGCAACTTATTCAAGGTCCTAATATATCAATACCGTCATGGCGCAGCGGTACAGCGTCTGATTTTAAATGCAGCTGTTTCGACTTGTTGGTACGAGTCGATCTCAGGGGAATATTTTTTTCATCAACATTGGGTAGAAAGTGTATATAGCCTACAGGGATGTTATATGTGGTAAATCTTAATTATCTCCTGCGTATAACAATTAACAAAAACCTGTTTTTTACATAATTCAAATGTATTTTAAAATTTTTGTTGATTTTCGTTAGTTTTCATGATAGCTTAAAAATCTTTTTAGAATTATAAACAATTAAAAGATTTTTTCAACATAGTCAGAAAATCAGAATATACATAAAACACACCTAAATTATAGACATATCTTTATTAGACATTTTATATCAGTTCTGTAGATATGATTAAACTAAGCGCTATATTGTATTTCTTTCTTCTATCTTCTTTCCTTCTAGATAATATTTCTAAATGATTAAAACGAAATAAATTTTACAGGCAGTGACTTAAGACATATAAATGGCGCTGCATAGAATCAATATTTTTGTGATTATAATCAATACCTTTGGCGGTTTAAGTGCCAGTTGAAGACTTTACATAGCTAAGTGATTGATATATTTATATCATTTAATTAATCAAAAAAACAGTATAAAATTAATCTTCACATCCATCGATTTAAAATTATAGCTACCGTTGCTTCATTGACCTATGTGATAATAGTGCCACCACTGAGATACGACCTTCTGATCAAACTTTAAACTTAAAATAACATCCAAAAACAAATATTCAACAGCACACATTATTAATTACAAAACATATGTAACATCCCAATTAACATATATTTCAATTTATATAACAAACAAAGAAAAAAATCAGATGTCAAATTACCATAAACTCTGATTGATCTTCAGCAGTACGTCTGAGATGAGATGCGAGTAACTTTGTGGGACATCTCAATTCTAGTCAAGGTGAATGGGTTACTTAATATATGAAGCTATTATTTATGTCGACGTTTCCTACCGACCCTTCCTAGCTCCAGTCAGGATTTGCATCCGCGTGATGTCATGGCACTTGGTCTTCGAAGGCTGCGGCATTGGTGGGCAAGTGGTTGATTGATTGTAATTTGTAAGTAATGCTTGATAATATTGACACCGTGGATAAGGTGTTTGGACACGCTTGCTTGATTTGTAATGCTTTTGGATTTAATTTAAGATTAAAATTAATTGACTTCAGCAATGGAAACAATGTTAGCCTTTAATTGTTTATAATAGTTATAATATTTGAGAGATATAACTGTGATGATATAAGAACTAGTCAAATATTCAAAAAATAGTATATCATGGCATTATTACAGCTGGGCTAATGGTGCTAATTATAAAAATATCGATTCTGATTTCTGAGCACTATCATTCATACGTTAAGCTGTCGTATGATGTTGTCATTTAGAAATATTGTCGTATGTGTTGTCATTTAGAAATATTGATTGTTAGCTTCTTCTTCCTCTTCTATCTAACACTACGTCCGCTACGTACGCCTACGCACTACGTACGCCAGGGTCTGCCAAATATTGCCAATTAAAGCTGATATAATTTGAAACATTCGCTAATTCGATGTCACAAATGTTGTGCTCGTACAAAAACATGTCCATTACGCCAACGAAATGTCAATTTTCATTAACATGAAAGAAACGAGCCATTATCCAACAACAAACGACATGTATCAATTAGGATTTGAAAAAATAAAACTTTTCGTGTCTTGTTTACTTCTACATTTAGCGGCACTTTCTTGTAGAAAGTGCCGCTAAATGTATTTTCACATAAAATGTTGATTAGCTTTGATCATTTATTATTACTGACACAAAGATATAATACAGGAAGAATAAGTTAAGCATAGACAAAACAAACGTATTTACTTAATAAATTTTACTTTACACAAGGCATATTACAAACTGTTGTCAGTAGTGGAAAATATTCTGTGAATATTGATTGTTTCGGTAAATATATCATAATTTTATCAAATCGGCTTTTAATATATTTTATTAAAGTAGAAAAATACCCTTACCCCCTACTAGATACCCTTTAAAAAATTACATAGCAATGAAACGTTGAATTTATTTTAAATATACGCTAAAGAGTGTTCGTTTGACAAGTAATAAAAAATAACTATGTGAAATGATTGTGAATGTGAAAGGTGAAAATATATGTGTATATATATAACAGACCTTGTGCTTTAGTGACGCAAAATAGAGTTATTAAGGCAAAATATAAACAAAAAGCCATTTCAATTCTAGATGCATTTTTATTTTTAGCTTCATTCACATAAAAGCTAAATAGGCAGAAGAAACCTATTTTAAAGACAACTCATTTCCCACTTTTTGCCCAATTTTTAGAGACATTGCATATTGTTAGGCGGAATATAATAATGGATTCCTTGAGTGGTCGCCGAGCCCACAATACTTAAATTAACACTCAAACTGCGCCACGACATCTCTGAAAAATCGGTTATCACTAAACAATTTACTTGCAGTGTATGTAAATCTTAAGAATGTAATGAATCAGATAATAAATCAGTTCTGTCCAATTACCAGGATGAAGACTCGACCGTTTGTTACGTAACTTTTTATTCGTAATTTATTGCAATTGGAGTTATTTATGGGATGCGCGTTAAAAGATGCGACAGTCGCGGATGTGAAGGTAACATTTAAATAGGGGTCATGTCTCATGTTTCACGTTGTGTTAGGTATTGGTAAAGTTTTTTTAGCTTCACGCTGTATCCCGCATATAGCAAGGTAGGGAGAGGGAACCTGGGAACAGGTTAAGACACGCCACGCTTTGTCTTGTTCCCAGAACAAGGAAATGAAAATATTAAATATTTCATTCCCCCGAGCGAGAATGAAATCTACAACCATCACGCACCCCTGCGCCACTACGGCTCATATTATAAAGTTAATTGTTAGTAGTTTAAATATTAGTTTATGTAGATTTTACAAAGATCTAGAGATAATTTTACATCTGAAAAATAAAAATTCTTAATAGCTACAATCTATCTAAAAATTTAAACGTAACAGTGTCCTGACAACTGAACCAACTTCGTTATTTTTTTTATACGTTCCCTTAAAACGTATTTTACTTGATGACCTATTAAGATTACTAAGAAAAAGCAGGATCCAATTTTCCTTATCTGATAAATTTAATTTGTTAAAATACGACAAAATTTCGTGTTAAGTAACAGTTTGGCCACTTTTATGGCGGTTATTTAATAATGTGTGGATATGAATTTTGTTGGAGTAAGACGTGATTACGGTCAATACGACGAATAGTTATTGTAAATGGAAGCATTTTTAACTAAAAGAATTGAATTATGAGAGAAGGTGTTATGAAAAGTATTATAATCAAAATCAGTAGCTTGTCAGTCAGCCTGATACTTCTTAGCGTCAGATTGATTAATTTATTTTAATAAATAATAAATATTTGTAGTAAGCCAAAAATACCTATTTTTTATATTGCAAAAATAGCTATACCTGTATTTTTCGACAATGAAAAAAAAATGTGTTTAACATAATTTTTTTTATAAAATAACAGGTACTTGAGCTAACATTTTTCTTTTCGTTATCTGTATCTTTATAAAATCAACATCGAAACTGGAACTCATTGCACAAAAAAGTTACGGTAAAAATTAAAAAATATTACATACAAAATTTCCAATGAATCCTTTGCATGCTACCTCAAACTATAATTTAAATACTTTTATCGATTCATTCAAAGCAAACGATAAACAATCTTCATAAAGTCCCCATACAGCAAGTTGGTTGACCGTTTGTATGGCCTTTAATTTTACTTCCTCCACTTCCAAGGGCATATTGTCTTTATCTCAGATTTTGTTTGATGACAATTTATTTATATAACCAGTATAAATTGAAAGCCTATAATAACATATAAAAACTATAAATTTACAATATTTTTTTAATATCCTAATAATATTTTTTCATATATAATAAATTTTTTTTTATTTAAATTGAGTTATTTTGATTGATATTCAATATTTTCTGAATATTTGTACTGATATTTGCGACAGATTGAAAGAATGAATGTAAAATCTATTGCTATGCTTATTAATTCAGTTTGTCATCCATCATCTGCTCTTTAATACTCATCTCTTTTATATATATATATTTTATGTTTTGTTTGTAGTGCCATGTCACTCCGTTCTTTTTGTTTGTCCAAATAGAAATATTGCGTTATGAGTGACCCTGCAAATCTTATAACTCTAAGTGCCCATTGAATTATCAATAAATTTCGAATAAAATATTTTCTTTATTCATATTTGCAAATGTAACTAGTTTATTCTCTATTTAGTTTATCAATATTTACTGTATAATAACTAAGGAAATGTCGCTTCGGCGTTGTGGTGCAGCGGCACAGTTTGGCTGCAAACGCGACGCGACGCGTTTTGTTCATCCTTTGCAGGCCTGAATTATTTCCATTTCCTCTCTATATGTCATTCAACACGCAATGCCTCGAAAAATAGACAGAACTATTTTCTGGAACGGAGTGTTTACTAGGTTTCGTCTGCCTGCTATATGCGAGATACTGCGTTAAATCGAAAAAAAAATAAACAAATGAAAAGTAGAATGACAGAGTGACCATAACAGTTATCTTTTTTGCCAATATTATATTGCACACACAAGAAATAAGAAAAAACTATATATTTTGAGTATATTCCTCAGATATATTTTAAAGACAATAAGAAGAAAACAAAATATACTTTAAAGACAATAAGAGGAAAACTTTAAAGTTTAACGTTGGTCTGTTTTGTAGCTAACTGTACATAAACAAGTATTAAACTTTAGCTTTATTAATATTTAGCCCGGACTTCTGAGAAAAGACAGTGAGTGTCCTTTTGTGCAACGGACGTCGACCTACCATTTTGTTTGCGTCCATCGTTATTAATCTATGGCCTTTTTGATTTTTTAATTTCTGCAACTCGCACAGGGTTGCCTGAAACATAAAAAACAAGGTTTCGTAACTGGTCAAAGTATTATTTTTATTTTATTAAATCCGTGATACATATATCTTAATACAAACAAAAATATTTATTGTTTATTTTTGTTTTTTAGAAGTTAAAGAAATATTATTTTTCTATCAATATTTTTTTTTGAAATGATGTAGTAACAGTGACAGCCCTGATAACGTCATAATTCATATTAATCAATGAGACCGGTAAGCAGATATTAAATTCATATTTCAAGTAAGCGACCACCATTGAACAAGAGAATCGCGTGTCCGAAGCAATCGATCGGATTTTTTTTGTTTTGAATTATATGCACATTTGATTAAAAATATTTATCAATAATATTTTTTAACGTTTTTACCTTTCTGCGTATTTTTTTAATTTATATATAATATATCAGCTTCACGCTGTATCCCACACACAGCAGGGTAGGCAGAGGGAACCTAGTGTTAAGACACTCCGTTCCCAACTTTCTGCCGAATTCTGGAGGCATTGCGTGTTGAGTGGCAGAACTCAACGCNTCCTTTTATTAGGGTTCTGTAGCCAAATGGCTAAAATATAATAATTTGTGATATAGTCGCTTCTAAAATGGTAAAAAGTATGCCCCCCTCTTTCCCTTTTCACTTTTGAACTGCAGTGGGGAAAATTGTAATAATAATTGAATTCTATAAATTCAATGAAACCTCAAACGGAAATTAATTTCGTGGCCTATGAGTTACGAGAAGTCGAATTAAAAATCTACTCCCTTTAGAATTCGGGTGAAAATATCGTATCGAGAATAATATAGTGATGGTGAAAACAAAAATGAAAAAGTGATTTTTTCAAACAAAAAAATAATATAGAGGCCAGTCGTGGCGCAGCGGCACGAAGTATGACTGTAAAACCGACTAGTTGTGGGTTCGATCCCCACTCGAGGAGATGAAATATTTACTTAAATTTATATTTTCATTTCTTCGCTCTGGTGTCGAGGCTAAGCGCGGCGTTGAGTTCTGCCACTCAACACGTAATGCCTCCAGAATACGGCAGAAAGTGGGGAACGGAGTGTCTTAACACTAGGTTCCCTCTGCCTACCCTGCTGTGTGCGGGATATAGCGTGAAGCTAAAAAAAATAATAATAAAAAAAAATAAAAAAAATAAAATTATTGTTATAAAATAAAACGCCATTTATCAAGAACGACGCACGCAGACAAACTTATCAAAGGGAAACCGCTGCATACGCCTCATTCCGAAATCTAATCGTAGGTATTAGCGACAAAGTTCAAAGTTGTTTAACTTTTAGGAGTATTTTTATAGTAGCATGTTATTGGTAGCTATGCGTAACGGCGTCACACGAAATACAAAAATGAAAAAAAAAATCCTACGTCTAAACTGTTGAGGTAACTAGATCAATTTCTTTAGATACGGGTTTAAAATATTTTACCCTATATGCTGTTCCCGTAAAAGAAGCGGTGACGTTTCCACGCTGTATATTGCATATATTTTGCAGCTACGAAACCCATTATAGGCGAGTCAACTCGCTCTTAGTTTTATTAATATTAAGATCAGCTTATATTATAAAGAGCTATCTATAATCATTCACATTTATTTAATGTAAAATGAAGCTTAAATATGATTTTCATGAGACCATTTTTCCCGACTGCTAAGGAAGGGTTATAGATAATTTAAACGCCTTGCTTCTAATGAAGATCTAATTATGATATTTGGGGACAAGGCAGCCATGACAAGGTATATTTCACTCAGATAGAAATCGACATGGAAAGAAATTGTCTTCTAATAATAATTATCAACTAAACAATATACAATTAAGAGACAAAATTGTTTCACAACATTATCATACACTTACATTATACAGCTTTTTTAAATAAAAAAAAAACTTCACGTTGTATTAGCATACACTACGGTAGGTGCAAGAAACTTTATTTATATTTTTAAATATAAATATATTATAGAAAAAACATATATTTAAAAATATTGATGACAGGAGTTATAAAAATGAGACAAGGGTCCGGGCTATCGGTACTTAGGGTTCCAGAGTGAGGGACCGCCACAATACTGTCTTGTGTATCCGGTTCTTGATCTAACTGAGCTAAGCGATAACTGCTGAAGATGTTAGTTGAGGCTTTTCGCTATTAAACCGTTAACTGAAGCAACTATTGGTAATGAATTAATGATGGTCTAATGACAAGTAACAGTTATCATAATTAATGGCCTAAAACCAATATTTAATTTTTTGTCAAATTTGTTTACTGGTAGAGATACCCGCACAAAGCAGGGTAGGTAGAGGGAAACTAGTGACAACTTTGAGTTTTATTTTCTCAAAATCTTAAAAAAATAGATTTTTATGAGGAAATCATAAACAATAAAATGGCAACGATGCCAACAGAAACAATTTTGTCTCCTATTCTTCCATTTCATATAGACTGAGATTCTAGGGCCCCCAGATCTACGTCATTTAAGCAAAGCTCAAATTTTGGGGGTTAGTAGTCTAACATGTAGGTAAGATTGTATGTGTACTTACTAATTTAAAAGTATGTAGATATTAATACTTTAAAAGTAAAATAATATAGTATAATAAAATAATATATTATATAATATATAAAAAAGTTAAATAATATATATATTTTTTAAATTAAATTAAAAATAAATTTTTAATTTAATTTAAAAAATATATATATATATATATATTCATAAACATCCTGTCGTATAGGCTTTACGATATTCCACATCGGTAATATAATCAAGAACAGGTGGTTTCTTCAGCCACGCCTTTCATAATGGACCGGTCGAACGGTTTGCTGTAATTTGGTAACCGTGACGTCACACAACCTGTTCAAAAAAATGCAACGGCACTTACCGAAGTGTAGCAGTTATGAAACGAAACGCAAAGAATGTATAGCTTGTATAGATATCGACGAACAGGTGCTGCAAATGTTGTTGTTTTGGTTTACTTAGGCTTTATAATATTATTATTATCTTTTTTTTTAGTTTCACGCTGTATCACATACACTAGGTTCCCTTTACCAATCCTTTTTGTATGGTAAAAAGGATTGGACCAATTTTCAAGATGTGTGTGTGTTGCATAGCGGAGCATAAGCACGCACTTTATCTTGGTACCAGAGCGAGAAAATTAAAATAATTAATTTCCTTAATGGGAATCGAACTAGAGCTGTAGCGTTTACAATCCTATCTTCTCCCGCTGCGCCCCCAACGCCTCTAATACTTAAAGTCAGAGTAGAAAATTAAATTTTTTCGTATTATCTTTGGCAGATAGTAAAGTGGCTTTCTATAAGCTGAAATCTCCTTTTTTCCATAACTATTCGTTATTTTAACATTATTTATTGTTTTAAAAATCGAAATGCCCTAAGGACGCTCTTGAACAACATTTTAACTTCAGTGTTCCGCATAAGAAGAGTGGCCAGAGGGAACCTGAGGGAGAGGAATCTCAAGATAACAATTCCCAATTTCCCGCCCAATTTAAATTATACTAATTTGTAAAGTTAGGTTAGGTTAGTTAGGTTAACTCAATCTGTCATTAAAAATATACCTAATAGATAAAATTAATTCGTATTAATTCAAATTTTGATTGATAATGAACAAGATTTATTAGCGCTCATCGATCTGCTGTCACACCGTCTTATATATAGTGTCAAAATATAAATCACATTAGGTTATGTGAAGTCTATAAATCTTATTATGGCTATCGAAGTTAATTACATTCATGTTTTTGTTAAGGTTGGTACTGCTGGTGGTTTCGAAGGGGAGCTTCTTCATTTTTTTTATTTTGTTTCTAATTTTAGGGCATGTATGAAGAGGCTGATGACAGTGGACGAGGTGAAAGAGGTATGTACATATGTAGAGACCGTAGCGTGTGGCGTTCTCTTTCTGGCTACCCCACTAGGGGTAAATTGTGACATCAAAAAATATATTATTTAAATTATTTATATAATATATTTTTGTAGTGTCTGTTAAGTATATTAAGAATAGAAAGAATTATAAAAATTGATAGATTTAAAAAAAAATGTGGCTTTAAGTATATCTTTATTTCTCACTTTTAAACCGTCACCTTGGTCCCCCTTTTAATATTAATTTATTGAAGCCAAAAGTTCATAATACAAAGAACAATAATAGTAATTATATAAATATTTTATCCTTTGGCTATAATAAAAAAATCTGCTTAAGCGAGCGAAGCCATGTTTGAGTCGCTAGTATATCATAAAATTTAATATATAAAAGTAACATAGCTGTAATGTAGGTTATGGCAACGTCATGGTCGTACAAGATTAACTCAATTATAGATGATTTAACATGTAATTAAACTTTAAATCTCATAGCTAAGTGTCACAACGTGTGACATTCTGTTATGCCTAATTTTGTTTAATTTACAATTATGGTTGATTCACTTTGAATATCTTTCATATATTCGATGTCGTTGAAACTATTTTAGTTAGACTTATTTATAATTTAATATCAGGATGATGATGAGAATATTTGAGATTAATGCTTCATTGGTAGAAAGGTAGTGTCAAGATATTTCATTTTCCACTTTCCCTCTGAATTGGGGAATGCGCGGCTTAAGTGGCGGAATTCAACGCCGTGCTTTTTATGCCTACACCGGGAAAATGTAAATAATTCATTTTTCGAGTGGAAATCGAACGTACAACCATCGCTTTGACATGTTGTTCTTATTTAAGACTTCCGTTTCTCACTTTCTGCCAAATTCTCGAACATAGTGTATTGATTGACGGAGTTCAACACCACTGTTTGTCCAACCACAGCGAAATTATTAAATATTTTATTCCCTCGAGTGGGAATCGAACTAGCAACCGTTGCAGTTTACAGTCGCAAACTTGTGCCGCTGCGCCACAACAGCCTCCTGAATAAATTTTGTATAGTTTTTATTTAAATAAAATAATATATAATCTTTTTCACGTATTTAATTTTTCTCTGACTTACCTTTTAAAGAATATACCATATTTATAGACAGATTATTGAATCGAAGACATTTTAAAATGAATTTGTTATTTAAATCACATTCAAATGGAATTTCGATTACACGAGATGAATATAAAGCAATATTCAAATATTGTTCCTCAAATAGGTTCAGTCACTTCGTGCGCAGAGTAAAAAATAAATTTATAAATTAGCTTTTAAATTACAAAACATATTATTTTAGTTTGAGGCCAGTCGTGGTGCAGGGACACAAGAGTGTGACGTTGTGGGTTCGATGCCCACTCGAGGAAATTAAATATTTATTAAAATTTTATGCTGGAAGCCTGTACGAACCTTATTTTGGAGGAGATTTAGATTTAGTTAAAAATTTCTTCGTTCTTCAATGTAGTAAGAAATGAAAAATTATTTTTAGATTCAAAGGCTAGACTAACACACAAAGACAAGCAATGTTCTACTTTTAGGCAAGAAATGAAATATTTATTTTTTCAAATCTTTGCCCTAGTAACAAGGCAAAACGCGGTGTTGAGTTCCGCCAGGACGCAATGCGTCCAGAATTCTTCAAGAAATGGGGAAGGGATGTGTCTAAAGGGAACGGAGTGTTTTAGCACTAAGTTCCCATGTTCCCCATGCCTACCCTGCTATGCGCGAGATTTAGCGTGAACCTAAAAAATACATAAAAAAGAAACTGATAAAAATATTCACTACAGATAACTTTTCATATATTATGAAAAACCTTCATATTATTATATTATTTAATAGACTTTTGTTAGACATGACCTCATTTCACAACGACATGATCCTATAAAACGTAAGTGAATAAAAGAAAGCTAAAAACTAAATTTTGTATGAAATTGAATTTTATGAAAAATCGATTTTAAACCTTTCAAATGGCACCGTGAAATAAGGTCTTGAGTTTCACTATTTGAGGTCTTCGACAATTCCAGAAGACGCATCTTTACCCTTCACCTTGTTTAGTTTAGTAACATCTCAGTCAACACAATTATAATACTACAATAATATTTTTAACATAAACGGACCTAATGAAATAAGGTTCACAACTTTCACAAGATTGCAACTTATGCAGAAATACTATTTGCAATATTTGTTTTCACCTCTTAAAATATTTCAAAAAATGCAAATACGTCTTTCTTACACCGAATGATTGATATATTTACGAATACGTCCATCAATAAGAATCGAATTCACGATCACATTTAACCGTACAACCAACGAACAACTAGGCTAAGAGGTCAAACAAAATCTAATTTAATTTAAGCTACAACGATTTTCATTATCGATAAGCTCCATATTAAATTGCCTATTTCTCCACTGTCTGTGTTTTGTTACTCTGTGATAAATCGACTCTATTGTGCACGTGGTTACATAACGCATACCAAGCGCCGTCGGCTGCTATGTGACTGTTTTCTGACGATTGAAATGTTTCTGATCGTACAAAATTATATTGCAATAATATTTTTTAATGTATGTGCTTTTTTATGATAGGTATGTGTTAGTGATTTGTATCGCTATTGATACTTGAAACATTTGATAAAATCTATAATAGTACTTGTTTTATTTGTTTTTTAGTAAATAAATGATATAAATATTTTTAATTATCATTTTTAACAAAAGATATTCAGTAAGTCGAAAGTAAATTATATATAAAAAATACAAATTGTTCATTCTCTCATTTACACCATCCATCCATCCTTTCGAAGTCCACTGCAGAACATAGGCCCCCGTAATGCTCGCCACTCCGTCCGGTCCTGCATCCTCTGAATCAGCGGACTCCCGCTGTCTTCCTTAGGTCGTCGGTCCACCTGATTGGAGGGCGGCCTGTACTCCTTTTGCCGAGATATGGTCGCCATTCGAGGCTTCCCCATCGGTTGTCGGTCCTCCTGACAATATGGCCTGCCCATTACCACTTCAGCTTGCAGATTTTGAGAGCTATGTCGGTGACCTGCGTTCGACTACGGATTTCATCGTTTCGAATTCTGTCGCGTTCTGTTCCTCATTTACACAATTCATTTTAATATTAATAATTTATTGAGAAATAAATAAACAATTACTTTATGATAAAAAATATAATAATTTAAAACATAATTTTCTTATTTAGACTACATTAGAATACGAATAGAAGATGCTATCGAATCCTAAATATTAATAATTAAATGTCAAAATAATCTATGAAATGTCACGAATGAATCAGTTTTAAATAATCGATTATTTTTGCATAAGAATTCGAGTAAATCTTCTATCATTAGAAAATTGACCTATTTTGTGGGACGCACATAATATCACGTCTACATTTATAAAATTGCAGATATTTAAATTTACATTTACATATATTAAACTACATATGTGCCTAAGATCTATATTTTGTCATTCAAATACTTGTTGAAGTTTAAAAAAATATATATCTTAATTAATTTTATCATTACACTTTTGAAGTCTTTATAACTAAGTTCAATAAAATTTATCAGAGTTACGTATTTTAGCACTGTGGTTATAAGATCAAATCTTATAAATATAATAAATATGTTGTGGATTTTATGTTTTAAAATGATTGAGGGTACGATTTGCACTCGTGGAATGAACTTTTCTCGTATCCTTGTTCTAGTCACAAGACAAAGCGGTGTTAAGTTCCGCCACTCAACACCTCAAAAATCAATGTTAAAGTCAAAGATTCGGAATCGGCCTGTCTCTGCCAAGCATCTACAATAATATTTTGCTAGTCATTACGGTGTTTTTCGAAATGGCAGAAAAGTAGAGGAAAAAATATCCACCAAAATAAAGGAGATACATGGAGATTTAAATAATTAATTACCAATCCTGTAGATATGTTCCTAGAACACTTAAGTAGACTCCATTTGTCTTTGTATGCGTCATAAGACTAAAATCAGTTTACTGACCAAAGGTGACCAGTACCGTTGTAATTTGACGATAATCAATCAATTTGAGGAAAACAAAGTTAAACCGACTTTGGAAAATGTGGATATGGCTTTATTTTTTTTTTAAATATCAATTTGAGTGTAAGCACGACGACCGTGGCTTCGATTCTCACTCAGGGGAAAACATTGTTTTGATTTCCTCGCTATGGTTACAAGACAAAACGCAGCGTTAAATTCCGCCACTTCGAGTTATGCAGTTATCAGAATGTCTTAATACTACTGCCTTCCATGTTATAAGCGGAATATACGTACATCATGAAGATGTAATAAAACAAACAAAATAAAAATAAATAAAAAAATGAGATACATTCTTGTTGAATAGAAATTAAATGTATTTTAATAATAGATTTTTTTGAGGCATTGCGTGTTAAATGACGGAACTCAACGCCGTGCTTTCACCGTTCTATTATATGTATACAATACTAGCGACTCAATGGCGGCTTCGCCCGCTTTAAAGCTAAATCATGCAGAATATTTACATAAATTGTGATCTATGTGTTATTCTGATGTATAAGCTATATTACTGTGAAATTTCATCTAAATTCGTTCGGTAGTTTTTGTGTGAAAGTGCAACATACATCCATCCTCAGAAACTTACACATTTATAATAAACTCGTAGGTTAGATATTAAACCTCTACGATCTACATACATAATACAATCTTACTTTAAACCGTTAGTGATAAACATTAAGCCGAGATTGATTATTACAAGAGTTTGCACTTCTTTTAAGTATACGAAAGACTCAATATAGTATTAAATCGAATATGAAATTATCTTAATTGAATTTTTATCTTGTTTTCTTTAGAATTCTATTAAGTGAATGATTTTATTTTTCTAGCAAATGGTTTTGATAAATTGTTGTAATATTACAGTTTATTTTTCTATTAATTGTAATATACATATATGTACATATACATAACACTAGAATAGATAACATTTTTGTATGTGTGTGATATAAATAAATAATATACTACACATTTATATTTATAATTTAAAAACATGACTGAAAGCTGTACGTCAAACTATTACAGATGTCCGTTAATGAAAATATTTTTTTATATTATAGCTTACGAAATTGACACATAAAATAAAGTTCCATAATGGTAGCTTTTGTTCAAATCGGATAGTTTTAATTCGTTAATTCTTATAAAAATAGCGTTGAAAATAAAAGAATAATTAGAAATTAATAGTACTCAGAATATATTAATTAATTTCTACCTAATATACTCGAATGTATCTCTCTCTCTCTTGCTCTTTTTAGCCTTGTTTTAGCTTCGCGCACATTGCAGAGTAGGCTGGGAACCTATTGTTAAAATACTTCGTTCTTATTAGGACACTTCCGATTCCCACTTTCCGCTGAGGCATTTTTTATGAAAAACACAAGGCAAACGAGGGTATGGATCACTTGCGTTACATATTGAGTGGCGGAACTCAACGCCGCGCTATACCACCTTGCCTTTTATGATTGAAAAAATAATACCTATATATTAATAATACCTATTTACACCAAAAACAGTTTATTTTATTAAATATATCGTATTTTTTTTTACTAAGAAATTCTTATATATGAATCACAAGAGTAATCTAAAAGCTTTTAAGATGAAGTGATTACATGAACTTTGTAAGTTGATGACATAAGAAGGAAACGGCTCGTCAAGTTCAAGGAATTTTCACACATATATTTATTATAAAATTGATGACAAATAAACCGCAAATATATAAAATTCTTATTTTTGCACGAATATATTAAAAAATATGACTTATTTGTACCTACATATGATAGTGCTGATTTTTATTAAGCAAATAGATAGAGATATAAGTTTGGTATTCCTGAAAAGAGTACTGTAAATTAAACATTAAATTTGTCTTAGTCTTTTTATATTTTAGAAATAGAACGTTTTGTTTAAGTTCAAAAATATTGAAAGGTATAATACTTTTTTTTTGTAAACGACGCTGTAAAGGACCAATTTTAGTAGTCGAATTATTAAAAATATTATATTTCAAATGTTTTCTTTTCCTAGACGCGATTCCGCAAAATATATGTTATATAGTGGTGAACGGAGTGTCTTAACACTAGGTTCCCTCTGCCTATCCTGCTGTGTGCGGGATACGTCGTGAAGCTAATAAAAAAATCAATATGATGTGATACATTACGCGACCCAACAAACGATACGTGAACAATGTAAGATATAAAGCGATATTGACTTCATTGTACTCAGCCTGCAGTAATTTAGGCTAAATTATATACATACTTATTTAGAAAACGTATAAAAAATTTGAACATAGCGGGACTCAAACCCGCGCCTCCTGGAAACCGACCGACCTACCCATAAGTATTTTTCTTTCCTAAGTGTGGAATAACACTTTAAAAATGTAAAAAAAATATATTCATCCATATATACAAATATTGTCTTATTATTTTTAAAATAATATTATGGATTATGACTATTACAGCCACATCATCAATAATTTTAATTATCATATATTTCAGACACAAAACCGCAAATTTTAGGCAGTAAAATAATTGGGCAATTTCACATCCTGGTTGTTCTGAGAAGCTGACGTGTTTCCCTTTGACATGATATCATTTGTTTTTTTTCAGATATAAGGAAAGATAAAATATGACATAACATTAACTATATTTTATTATCTTAGACCAGATAGTAAAAATATTATATTTTTACAAGAAACACGTAAGAAATCCGTTTAAAAATTGTTTTTCGAACATTAGTCATTTTGTGGATCTTTCCTTGACTAAAATTTTTTAAAAAATATATCGTCATCGATGTCAACAACGAAATAGTGAATCACAACACTGTCGTTTTTTTAAGATTATTTCGTAAGCAAGAACTACCAAAATTTAAAAACTTTCTGAAAATTTAAGAGTTTCTCCTTCCTATAGAGTATTTGTTTTTTAGCTTAAGACTTGCCCTGCCCCACGAACCGCACGTTTATTGGGAATGAGTGCTAGTAGGTTCTCAGGTTCCCTCTGCCTACACTGCTATGCGGGTTAAAGTGTGAAGCTAAAAAAAAGAAAAGGATTGTTTCGAAACACTAAATGAAGTACACATATATCAAATATTTATCAAGGTCATTGGCGAAATAGATATTTGAAAACACTGTACTTTTTAAATTATACTTACTATACTACTTATAGTAACTAAATCATGAATTATGATTATGAACTAGATCATAATATATAGGCTATTGTGTTACAAGCCAATAGTTATCTCAAATTAATTCTACATTTCATAGGTCGAGCCCTAGTTATTTTGAAATTTAATATTTAGTATTATAATATCAATAACGTAGCGTCCATTTTACATTATGAGCACTAATTCAATTAATGAGATGTACGTGACGTCCTTCCACAGTGGGGCAGTGTCTAATTGTAAACGCAGTAGTTGTGGGTTCGACTCACAATCAGGGGAAAGGAATATTTTATTTTTCCGGTTCATTCTCGTCGATAAAGCACGTCGTTAAGTACTACCACTCTATTATAATTTCAAAATTAGTAATAACTGCATTATTGATTTAATTTTAACTTTAAAGCGAAATTGAACCCTGACCCAACTCCACTTAAATTTTCGCTCCACTGCTCGCTCTTGCGTAAAGGTCGAGAGAAGATTATGACCGATTTGCGGTCACAACCAATTTATTTCATTTATTTTTCAAATTAACATTTCAAATTGAAAAAATACTAATTATAATCAAATAATTTCTAGAATACGAAAGTTTAATTAATAAAATATAGCCTTTCACTGTATTCCACGTAATGCACCCCAAACTGCTGAATTTTAAAGACATTGCTGCGTTGAGTGGCGGAACTCAACGCTGCCTTAGACATAAACATTTAAAAGTTTTTTAATTTAATATTCATGCTCGGTGTAGTCAGTCTAAAGGGAAGCCATTAGCATTGAGTATCGTTGACCCCTTATACAAATTAACAGTTGTTTTATTTTTAAATTCCAATTTTATTTTATTTATTATTATTGGCTGAAGTATTTTTTTTTAACTTTACGCTGTATCCCGTACATAGCAGGGTACATAGAGGGAACCTGAGAACCTAGTGTTATGACACTCCGTTTTCCATTAACAATTCCCCTCCCTAGTTTCCATTGATTTCTTGAAGCATTGCGTATTGAGAAGCAGAACTCAACACCGCGCTATGCCTCGGTACTAGAGCGAGGAAAACAAAATGTTATATATTTCATTCCTTCGAGTGGGAAACGAATCCATAACCTACGCGTTGGTGCCCTGCGTACTCCAGGCACAACGGCCTCTCTTTCCTCTTAATTCTGCCCTTGATATTTCATACCAGGTGGCAGTACTCAACGTCTTGCTTTGTCTAATCTGATATTTCAATTTCAAATTTACCGTCAAGTGACGTTAAGAATCATAAAATCACTTTTCCTTATAATTTAAGGCAATAATTAGACGCTTTAGTTTAAAAAACTATTTAACTTTGATTTTAAACTTAGCATTTAAATTTTGTCCTGTTTTTATTTTAAACAAAAAATTAATTATTTAAATATTTATTACAGTATTTTTTACTATTTTACAAATCCTTGAGTTATTATAAGTAGCACCAGTCGCTGTTACACACTGCACTGTGTCTAATTTGACCTAAATGGTACATATCCGTGACATTTAACTTTTACTTAAATTGTTATATACTCAATATTAGTATTAGTATCTATTTGTAAATTCAAATTATTTTTAGTCACTTTTTAATTTTTTTGTGACAGCTATATTGTTAAGAAAATTAAAGAAAATGTGCTTTTCTTAACCAAGTGCTAAGGGCACTATACTAATAAAAAATGTGGTTTATTTTCTTTATTTTTTTGCTTCACTCTGTTTCCTGTACATACCAGGGTAGGCAGAGGGAATCCATTATTAAGACACTGTTCCAATTAAGACTTCTACTCTCCACTTTCCGCCGAAATCTGGAGTCATTGTTGAGTGGCGGAACTCAAAGCCGCGCTTTGCCTCGTCATCAGAGCGACGGAAATGAAAATGCTAAATATTCCATTCCCACGAGTAGGAATCGAACCCACAACCATTGCGTTTACCGTCGCACTTTTGTGTCACACTGTGAGTTATAGTGTTAAAGAGTATAGAGTGGTTTACTAGTAACCTCTGACGAGTTTTTTATTTAGGCCGTGGCTCTATTATCCAATCAGGTTAATGATACCACATTATTGTATTGTCACCTAAAGTAGGTTGGTATAATTGGCAAGTTTCGTTATAAACAGGATCAAAGAGGATCAAGTTTTTTAGATTTTGTTACATTTAAAGAGGAAGGCTTATATGTTAAAAACGTGCATATTCAAATAGGAAAAAAATATATTTGTAATGTGATGTAGTAAAAAATATATATTGGTTTAACCTCCTAAACTTCACAAGGAAAAACCTGCGAGAGCAACAATAGCATATACCATATAAAACCTACTTTGAAAATGATGAGTTCACAATCAGCGAATCCTGAAAGCCCATTTTTACAACATACTCGTACATACACATATAATAATATTATACGTTCCATAGATTAAAAAAGAAAAAAATGTTTAATATAAAAAAATAATTATTTATTTTTAATTCTATTTCTAGGTATATAATATATATACCTACGCTTGGAATGTAAAAAATATGTATAGCAATCGATTTTATCGTAAATTAACATTGATTAAAAAACTAAAACTTATGTAATATTGGCAATAATTAAAATAATCTATGATAGTCGTGTCAATTAACAGACTGATATCGATCTACATAACATCAAGATACATAATCGATTACATTACTGGATCGAATGTTCAAAGGTTAAATAAAATTGTAATTGGTATATTAATTTGCTTGTATTTTTTTAATACATTTTATATAAAAAATAATGTTCTAAAAAAATATAGATACTTATTTAGATAACACTAAATAGTGTTTAGTGTCTGCGTGTGTTTAGCCTCTTTGAGAACGTATGGCGTAGTGGTCAAGGGCCTTGGACATCTTTCAAGAAGCGCGGGTTCAAATCTTTCCTAAGTGTGGAATAACAATTTAAAATGTGAAAAAAATATATAGATATGTTTTCCTCTATTAATTATAATTCCAAAAATTTTGGAATGTATAAAAAATATACATATATCATTTTAAAATTAAATAGTATTCTAGTATTAGATGTTTATCAACAAATGTAAGTTAGAAACTTTATGTTGCGTATTTACAAAATATGAATTGGAGCGAAACGTGTTACTTAGGTGTTTCCTCAGATTCGTGTCAAGCGTGCATAGAAGCCATGAAACTCTATGAATTAATGGAGTAATGGAAAAATAAAATATTGCCATGTCGTGATTTTTTCAATTTCCTGTTAAATATGAAACGCATAAAATCACTACCAGTAGGTTTAAATTTTTTCGAAGTATTTTTTTTATAATAGTTAAGGCCATCATGACGCAGTGGGAGAGCGTCTGACTATAAACAAGATGGTTGTGGTATACTATGATTCAATTCTAGACACAAAGTGCGATGTCGACTGGATAGGGGGGAATCGAATAAAATTTTAATATATATTGTTAAAAAATATATATAATTATGTGTATTTACAGCTTCATTTCAAAGTAGTTTTAGTCCTAGGGGTAGGAATGGAGACAGACTAGGAAAGCTACCAGATATTTCTATACTGGGTACGCCCCATACGGTTGTATTCAATCAGGCAATTGCCAATTGTCGATTATTTTATATATTTAATTTTATTTCGATATTTTTATCTAAAAACTTATATTTCAAAAATATATAAATAATTAATATTAAATAATTTTCTAGTCTATCTTAGTACAATACATTACACCCGTTATGACAAAGCGCAGCTACGGTACTGTAATTACGCAAACCTATTTCATTTCATTGGAAACCTTCGGATTTGCTCTTGGACTGGATTAGACGTTTGTCATTCACCATCTATTCGGTATTTTAAAGTATCACGTCGGCCGCATAGCAATAACTTTAATGTTTAATTGTTTAATTTTGTGTTTGAATTTTATGATAGTAATTGTAATATTTTTTATATTTTTAAAGTGTTATTCCATACTTTGGAAAGACAAATAATTATTAAGAAAACGTATAAAAAATATAATGTAGCGGGATTTGAACCCGCACTTCTTCTTCTTCCAAAAAGGCGCGGGTTTAAGTTCCGCTACGTTAAAATTTTGATATGTTTTCTTAATAAGTGTTTTAGTAATTGTAATTTTTGGCATAAATAGTAGTTACACGCTATATTCCACATATAGCAGGGTACACAGAGGGAAACTAGCGAAAGATATATTAATTACAGGCTGGCAAAAAACATTGACTTTTATGTCATTTTCGTATTCTATAAGGCTGATATTCAATTTGATTTTTTATATATTTTTCATATTTCAGCCTTAACCATCTATCTCATCATTATCTAAGAGAATTTTTCAATTCGAACCATTGGTTCTCGAGATGAATGCCTTCGACCAAATAAATTCTTCAGCTTTACAATATTAGTATAGATATCTCGTGATCAGAATTTGAAATCATAATTATAGCTTGTGAGATATACAGATAATAACAACTGCATCACGACAATGTCTACATATATTAAGAAATACAACTTATATAGGTACCTTTGATATATGGTTGTATATCTCGGTTTTAATTTGATCGCATTTTCTCCGGAGCAAAAGAACTACTGTCGACATATTTAAGGGTGCAAAGTGGCTAATTTCAATTCACTCATTTAACAATATTGGTTTTAATATCAATACACTTTTTATATACGAATGAATACGTAAATAATTATCATTTTCCGCCCTCAAATTTTCAATAAAATATTATTTATTTTTCCCTAATGAAATACTAATGGGTGAAACATTATAGATAAGACTTATAAGATATACCTAATTAATCTAAATAATCATCGAGCGTAGTGGGACGACATACATGCGATATTCGCGGGTTTGATTCCCAATCGTGATAAGGAACTATTTTCATTTTCCGCTCCGGCTAAGTTTCCGGCAGCGTGGCAGAGAGTGAAGAATGAAGTGACCACACTAGGCTCTCCTTGCCTACCTTGCTATATATACTGAAAAAAAGCGTTAATCATCCCAGGCATTTCATAATTATTTTTTGTAGGTGTTTTCCGTATGTAGCAGGGTAGAGAGAAGAGAAGACACTCCACTTCCCACTTTCCGCCGAATTCTTTAGGCATTGCGTGTAACATGGAGGAAGTCAACGCCAAGGTTTTGTCTCGAAAGTGAAAATATTATAATAAATATTTCTTTACCTCTAGTGGGAATCGAACCCACAATCTGTCGCGTTTGCAGTCACACGGTTGTGCCACTGCGCCACAACTGGTTTCTTTAATATGAATGTCTTTATAAAAGCTATGGACAAACCTATGTTAAGCGATATCCTATGCACAAGAAAGTTGTCGGCTGACTTCAACAGGATACGTTTTCTTTAGAATAAATTATGTATAGACAGATATTTATTGATGTACTGAATTAAGGGACATTTTTAAAATTTCATAGACATATTTATATCTGAGGCCGGTCGTGGCACAACGGCACGAGGTGTGACTGCAAAACCGACTGGTTGTGGGTTCGATCCCCACTCGAAGAAATTAAATATTTACTTAAATTTATATTTCCATTTCTTCGCTCTGGTGTCGAGGTTAAGCGCGGCGTTGAGTTCTGCCACTCAACACGCAATGCCTCCAGAATTCGGCAAAAAGTGGGGAACGGAGTGTCTTAACACTAGGTTCCCTCTGCCTACCCTGCTGTGTGCGGGATACAGTGTGAAGCTAATTATATTTATATCTATGAATAACACAGGCGTTTTATGGTATTAAATTGAAAAATATTTAGGAGCTTTAACAAAAACTTTTACTCAGAAATCGAACCCTCACCTATTGGACGGTCTGCCAGTCCCAATTTCCATTCTTTTAGTTAATGAAAACACTTGGAAAATGTTAAAATTGTCATAATCTTCTTCATTGAGCACAGATATATGCCACTATAATGAAGGGTTTAAGAAAAGTATAAAATAAAAATATTCATTTTAGAACTTTACAATATACATACATACATAGGAATGTAGAGGCCAGTCATGATGCAGGGGCAAAAGCGTGCGACTGTAGACGACAGGTTGTTGGTTCGCTCTAGTAACGAGGCAAAGCGTGGCGTTGAGTTCCGCCACTCAACACGCAATACCTCCAAAATTCGGCGGAAAGTGGGGAACGGAGTGCCTTAACACTAGGTTCCCTCCACCTATCCTGCTATGAGCGGGACACAGCGTGAAGCTGATTTTTATTATTTTTTTAAATATATCTACTATCAACTCTATACAAGGATATGCCTACTTAAAATTAAAATGTAGCCACATTGTATTGAACAACCTCATAAAATATTTTAAATAAGTATTTATACGTTTGTATAAATATATATTTAAAAATTTGAACTGATAGTAAATTGTGATATTTAATCAAAAGGCTGGTTTACATGTAAATGTTAAATGAGTGATACATGTATGTATTTATATTTCATATTGTAGAAACCAAAAAATAAACATAAACCAAGCCAATAAGCTGCCATCGTAATTTGAGCTCTGCATTGCGAAATAAAGCACCGACTAGATGCAGCTACTTAAAATACTTACATAATATCTTATTAACTATAATTCGATATAATTAATATTATTAAATATTATATATAAAGAGCCGTCGTGGCGCAGGGGCACAAGAGTGTGACTGTAATGCGACGATTGTGGGTTCAATCTCCACTCGGGGAATGAGTTTTTATTTATTATTATTTTCATTCCCTCGTCCTGGTATCAAGGCAAAACCCGGCGTTGAAGACCGCCACTCCACACGCAATGCTTCGAAAATCTCAAAAAAAAGTGGGGAACAGTGTCTTAACACTATGTTTCTTTTGCCTACCCTGCTAAATGCGGGATACAGCGTTAATTAAATATGATGTCAGGAGACAAACCAATAGTGACGAAACACTACGTTTTTCCGTTTCTTCTTATGAATACATCATGCCTAGGTTACTTTTATTGATCAGTAGCCAATAACGTTATAATAATAAATAAGCGGCGCGGTCGCATCCATTTTATAATAATGAGCTGATAAAAAAATAACAATTCAATTTTAAGAGAAGCTTACCATAATTAATTAATGAAAACTGCACTTCAATAGGTTGTCATTTCCGAGATTAGCGCGCATAAGCGCACAGACGGATTTTTTTTAAAAATCATTATTTTAGGTTCTGTAAACGCATTCATCAATAAAATAATCTCTTATATCGAAAGATAAAAAATTGCTGTTTGACAGCAAACAGCATTTTTTCCAATATTTATGTGGAGACTAGAAGTGGAATTAAACCGAAACGAGTGGATTTCGAACCCATAATTAATCTGCGTACGATTTATTATTAAATACGATAAGATAGCAATATGCCTCAGAAATTGGCAAATATTAGCAGGGTTCTTTTTAAGCTGGTCGTTCGCTACAATGACGGATCCTTTCGAATGTCCATGGAAAATAACGAAAGGGCAAAGACCTGCCTGTTTTTTTTTATTTGACTACATATACTTTTTTCACAATAAGGTGCAAAATCGTGATGAAATAAAAATACAAATACATCCGATGGAATTTAATATGTTTTACTGTATTTTATATTGTGTATGTTTATTTTTAATATTGCATACTTATGTATAAATATGTAGGATAAGAATTATTTCTTAAAATGTCATTCGAACGTTTTTTAATACGAATTAACTTAATATTAAATCTATATAAAAGATTAGAAATTAAATCAGCTTCACGCTGTATCCCGCACACAGCAGGGGAACCTAGTGTTAAGACACTCTGTTCCCCACTTTCTGCCGAATTCTGGAGGCATTGCGTGTTGAGTGGCAGATAAGTAAATATTTCATCTCCTCGAGTGGGGATCGAACCCACAACCAGTGGNATTTCATCTCCTCGAGTGGGGATCGAACCCAGAACTAGTGGGTTTTACAGTCACACCTCGTGCCGCTGCGCCACGACTGGCCTCATTTAATTAAATTTTTGGCGATTTATTTTTTTTATATAAAAGATTGGGATTGCGGCGTTGAGTTCTGCTACTCAACACACAATGCCTCCAGTCACATTGTGTGAAGTCACAAACAAAATTGTGTGACGAACGGAAGTGTCTTAATGAGAACGGATGTTGTTAACAGTAGTTCCCCAGGTTCCCTTTGCCTACCCTACAATATGAAGGATGCAACGTGAAGCTAAAATAAAGAAAGATATAAGAGATTGAAATAAGATGTAATGGCTACTTATGTAATTTTCTTTGACAAATATTTACAAGTAAAATAAATACAGCAAACTGTATGCAATATCTATTCAACCTTACATAATAGAAATTTGAATAAATTTCAAGCACAATATGCCCATTAGATACATAAATGTATTGTTTCAACTGACGTGTGTATAACAGATCTTTGTCTCACCTTGGTTTTTGGACTCGCCTGAGCAGAAACTGATAAAACTCAACCCTGACACGTATAACGGGAACGAAACGAAACAATAGACTTCCCGTTTCCGTGTGTCGTGAACTTGTCAGAACTGTCAATAACTTTCTTTTATATGCTTATACGGCCATGAGTTAAGAGTTTACAGCCTATTCAACATTGGCTTATCTGTGTATGTATATGTAATTAATACATATACATACACAAATTAACAGGGCAAAGCGCTGCGTTGAGTTCCGCCACTTAATAAGCAATGTTGGAGGCATGGAATGTGGGAACGGAGTGCCTACTATATGCCGAATATAATAAGCTTGAAGATATTAAATATTGATAAATCGTTGGCCGCTTTCAAAGAGGTGCGGGTTAAAATTCCTCAACTTGCAAATTTTTATATAATATAATACATTTTCAAAAAAGTATTAATAATATAATTTAAATGATTTTAGTACTGTACACAATATATCAATAAAAAAATCTTTATGTAGAAAATACAATAAATAAATATATAAATATGATATATACTAAATCAATTTAAAAGAAATCAACGGTTTATAAACGGTTAGTGCAAATTAAAATTCGTTTCACGCGCAAGTTGTTCACACCCAATGTCAGTGTCTGTCGCTACCAATGTACACATATAACATAAATTAAATATTTACCACGAACGAAACTTGTATAGTTAGTTACCATAGTACATTCGAAATTTGTTTTAGAGTCACGCAATGCATTAAAATTTACTGCAGTCATCATTTTTTAATTTAATAGAATTACTTAAAAATAATTGAGGCTAGTCGTGGCGCAGAGGCACAAAGTGTGACTGTAAAACCAACTGGTTGTGGGTTCGATCCCAACTCGAGGAAATGAAATATTTATTTTAATTTATATTTCCATTTCTTCGCTCTGGTGTCGTGGCAAAGTGAGGCGTTGAGTTCTACCACTCAACACGCAATGCCTCCAGATTTCGGCAGAAAGTAAGGAACGGAGTGTCTTAACATAAGTTTGCCTCTGCCTACTCTGTTGTGTGCGGAATACAGTGTGAGGCTGATTTATTTATTTACTTAGTAATAATTTACTAGTTACCTGAATTAGAACACTCGACGTGGTTAAAAAACATAAAAATTAAATAAATCTACAGATTAATTCATTGTTAAAGAATGAATATATTTTCTAAACTGATAAGTGAGTTCACTTTTAATGTAATTAGAGTGAAACATTTTTTATATTAGCTAACGAAAAGAATACCATCAGATCCATTAAAAGTTATATTTTCTTAGTATTTAAGATATAAATAGACACACTGACAGAAATACATATAATATATATAGAATTTAATAAAATAAGACGTCGATTTAACATACAAGCTACTATAGTAGTAACGTATGCAACCAATTTACAGTAATATAACTAACCTTTAATACAGAAAACGATTCATGACGATTAAACTATAGGTAATTGTGCATTCAAAATAGTATTTAGTCAGCGTGACTAACAGCAGTTATTGCAGAGAACATGTGTTTTTACACCTTTATTTGTGTTACTGGGTAAAGGGCAAGAGTGTGGATAGAGAAGACGACAGACAGATCTTTAATATTTTTTTCATTAATAAACAGAAAAGTTTTATATTATCGTACTACATATTTCTGTCTTTTTTGACATATAATACTGTTAGTAAGTTTTGAGTAATATTTTATTGAGATTTATTTCATTTTCATTTAACTTCATACTGTGGATAAAGTGCGTTTTCGTAAAATTACATATTTAAAACTAAAAATAAATAAATATTGCAGTTTATAAAATTTTAAAGAACATGTTAGTTATTCATTTTTTTTTTATTATACAGTGCATATAAAATCGTGGCCAGTCGTGGCGCAGGGGCACAAGTGTGTGATTGTAAACGCCACAAATTGTGAGATATTCCCATTTATTTCAAGCGCGGCGTTGAGTTCTGCACTCAACATGCAGTACCTACAGAAATCAGGGAAAGTAGCAAGCGGAATGTCTTAAACTCTATGCTACATGCCGAATACAGCATGAAGCTATAGAAAACATGAAAAATCTTTTGTTACTAAGGCACAAACGGACAACATACATAATATAAGAAAGGCTAAAGCTAATAATTGTCATGTTTAGGTTCTGTGGTGAATGTATTTGATTAGATGATATTTCTCTATATTTTAACGGGAACAGAAAAACAAAAAGTTTTTTTTATTTTATAGTTCACCATCATATAAACAATTTACGTGCTGTAAACTCGTAAAATACAAAATAATTCAATTATTTATACTTTTATACAGAAAATATAGTTTACTTCCTCAATTTTACCTCGTACATCGTAAGTACAATCTCAATTTGGCGCTGTTACTTAAATTTCTTTAAGATTATTATTATTACGGAATTCGGTCGAACGTAATATTTAAGGCGGAATCATCTGAACGACATTCGACATGACATCAAATATGTTAACAGAACATTTTATGCGAAAAAAGATTTGTAAATTATACTGTAAAACTGTTTCATAAAATTATACTAGTTTAGGCCTTTGGCTTTTTACGTTTCTTATTTGTTATTGAGCAGTGTCGTTGCCGTATGCTGTCCAGACATTTAAATGTACACCATATTTAGGGATCAGACTACGCCGCTATATAAATACAAAATTTCCAAAGTAAATATCATTAATTGCGCAATAATTATCAAAAATATAATATATATTGCGTAATAATTATCAAAACATCATAATGGCTATTTATTAACATCGGTTGATGAGTGACTTGTATTTTTCCTGCCAATTAAGTTAAAATATGGATTAGGTTCCACCACTCTATTTATCTCTAAAATGGTTACAGGCCAGTATAGGCGCAGGAGCGCAAGTGTGAGACTGTGAACGCTAAAGGTTGTGGGTTTGATTTCCACTCGAAGAAATGAAATGTTTAATATATTATTTTCCTCGCTCCAGTAACGAGGCAAAGCGCAGCGATAAGTTCTACCACTCAACACGCAATGCTTCCAGAATTCGGCAGAAATTGAGGGACGAAGTGTCTTAGTGGGAACAGCGTTTGAAAATTAGATTCCCAGGTTCACTCTACTGACTCTCCTATGTAAGAGTCAGCGTTAAGTAAAAAAAAAATAGAAAACGGAGAACGGAATAAGTTAACGCTAGGATCTTTTTATTAATAATATTATTATTGGTAACCTTAATAAATTAAATGAAATCTGCAATTGACCTGACACAATGCTTCGAAGGCCTTCAACTTTTATAATCAAAACGTAAGACATACAAACAATAATGCTTTCTGCTTTATTACATACAAAATATTCGGTATTTTTTTCTTATCTTGCATCTTAAATTGACATTTTACAGACCCAGATGGGATATGACAATATTTTATACATTGAACTGTTATTCGTTTAAAAGATGAGACGAAAATATAAAAAAGCTAACTATAATTTAAAGAATTTAATTGATTTATAACCTTGTGAGTTTAAATATGTTATTTTCAACAAAACTGTAGATATATTTTAGTTGTAAATGGTATAAAAGAAAAGTTATTGCATGTAAAATCAATGTATTGCATTAACGTTCGTGTGTTGTGTTATACATCGTTTTTATTGTATGAATTTTAAATAAATTATTTGCTAACTATTACAAAATTGACATATCCGCTCTCAGGAAGTGCTTGCTACATTAATGAAATAAAGTTAATAATAAATTTAAAAACACTAGCATTCATTGGTCGGATGAAAAAATCAGATTATTTAGGTATGTCAACCTCTCTGTGTTTCTGTTTTAAGAGGAAGAGGTAAAAATCTTATAAACATATACAAATTAAATTACCCTAGCTGGAACCGAACCCACGGCTGTCGCGTTTACCGTTAAATGCTGTACCGCTGCGTCACTTTATTATTCTTATGTATGCAATAAATACTAGAACGCTTCATATTAAATTGATTTATGCAACTTTTTAACCACGACTGGAATCCATCACAAGCACTAATATCAGGTTCTCATGGTCTAGAAATTATCTTGAATAGGCGTTCTCCCTTACTTCAGTCACGCAACAACAGTGACATAACGTTCCTTCCCGCTTCCGAGACCGCCATGTTGGATTGCGTCACGACTTGCACAAATTATTATGTATTTGCACAGATTGCCAATTAATTTAACCATTTACGAGATACAGATAAATAATGTTTGATTTTAATTGGTTATCAATTTATAAATTATTTGTTTTGTATTCAGAAAATTAACATGATAATGAATAGTAGTAATAAATGATTTGATTTGATAAGATCTATTGATTTTTAATTTTGTACATCTTCCGCAAACTACTTGGCGGGTAGGTAAAATCTAGTGACATATATAAATACTATAACTAAGTTTCACTATCTATTTTTTAAGAGATATTATCTGCTAGCTGCGGAACCAAACGCCGTACTTTATTTATCTAATCACAATGAAAAAAACATCACTTGATAAAAAATATTATTCTCACGAGTTAAATTTGAACTTACACCTATTGCATACGATTGAATAGGACTTAAATCTTATTTACATATGCATCACTCTCACATGTCAATCAAGTAAAAAATCTTAATCTTTATATGGAAAACAAAACGAGTTATCCAAAAATAAACATCGACCCTTATTTAGTATTCGGAAGTCCGGTTTTAAGACTAAGTATATTGTACTATTCATACACTACAGTCCGTCTGTCCGTTTCGTCACGATCGGAGCCGTGACCTTTGGCTGTTAGGCTTTTGTAACAGTTGTCAAAACTTTAATATTTAATTATTTATTGGTGTATACATGATTAATGATTTAAAACTGTTTTTATGTGTAGCTCCATGGCACGTAAAGAGTTTAATGTGGGTAAGGTTATTATCTGATATATTTTATTTAAGAAATTAAAAGCAATGACTAGATTATCCAGATTTGTGTTTATAAGTTGGGCTTAGTTTTTTCTTTTAAGAAAAAAATCTAGTACAAACTCATGACTCCACTTTTTGCTGAAAAATTATATAAATTAAATAAGAGAGAAAAAACACTTTCTGTATTTTTTCTCATCCACATTTTTGGTATAAATGAGTGTGCTTAGATACATTATTTCTTTTTGCATTTTCCGCTTCATACTTTTTATTTTCATTATGAAAAATAAAAATAAAAGCCTCTATATTCAAATTTCATTAAAGTCACAATTATCTCTAGTGGATATATCAACAAACAATAATGATAATGTTTTTGCAATCGTAGTTGATAAATCAACATAATAAACTAACAATGCAAAAACATTAACATACCTGCTATATTTTTATATACCAAAACTAAAAATATTTAACAAGTAGGTAAATGGATTATTCCACCATTATTACTTTATATAAATATGAAAACGATCACAGCAATGTTGTCATATTTTTATTATTGTGTTAAAACACAAGTTGTGTTTAAGCACTTCCTACTTCATTATAGATTTATTAATATCTTGGTATTAACTTGTAAATAATGCAGAATATTATAAATATTGCGCCAACTTCCTGCTCGTGTAGGCGACATATGCACATCTGCTATATAAATATGAAATTTATTTTATAAATCATAGAAAATAGAGTTTTATGCTTCCAATAAGAGGTTGAAGGAACTCAATAATAAGTGGCTATCCTCTGCTTTTGTTTGTTTTTTGTTTAGACTATATTAATAAGTTGACATACAATTCTAAAATTGGGACAGAACTTTCGGTGGGCGAGTCCGACTCGCACTTGACCGATTATAAATAAAATATTTATGACAGAGTCATAATATTTGTAACATGAAACAAAAGTTAAGCTAAGCATCAACTCTTTCCAACATTGGTACAGTCATAACCACTTAATAAAAACTATTACGAGAACGTATCGTAAAATATAACGTATTATATTATTGTTATATCACATAATGTGGGTCAGTGGTCTACGACCGGCGCTGGCTCTACAATACTTTCGATCTCTATATACTTTATACTTTCCTTTTCACTACATTCGTGATGTCATGTTATACGCCTTAATCGTTGTGCAATTATATCGGTTGTGGGAATTTTTTATATATTAAATCTAATTAAGCTCTGCCTACTCTAGGCAGAGGGAACACAGTATTAAAACTCTCTGTTTCCCATTTTCCGTCGAATTTTGGAGGCATTGCGTGCTGGGTGGCGGAATTCAACGCCGCGCTTTGCCTCGACACCAGAGCGAAGAAATGAGAATATAATTTTAAATAAATATTTCATTTCCTCGAGTGGGAAATATTTTTATATATATTTTACTATATTTTACGTTATTTTTAGAGGAACTAGATCGAATAATTGTGATTTGGGTTAAGTGGTCGGTGGATGGGTGAACGAGTTGGGTGTTAATGGTTTTTTTTTATGAATTAAATTTCAGCTTACGAGTACTTCGTTGAGTAGTATTGGCAGTGGGATGCTGTCATACAATGTATTTTACATACTATAAAGAGAGAAAAAAATATTTACTATCATTCCATTACAAAGAACATATTATCTATTTAAGTCTAGAGAATAACTTATATTTAAAATATAAATATTCCCTTAAATAAATTTTGAGGGCTGTCGCGGCGCAGGGGCATAAAGTGTGTCTGTAAAACCGACTGGTTGTGGGTTCGATGCCCACTCGAGGACATGAACTATTTATATTTCCATTTTAAAATTTTCATTTTAAAATTTATATTTCCATTTCTTCGCTCTAGTGTCGAGTTCCACCCAACATGCAATGCCTCCAAAATTGCAGAAAGTGGGGAACGGAGTTTCTTAACACTAGGTTCCTCTGCCTACCCTGCTGTGTGCGGGATACAGCGTGAAGCTGATTTTATTTATAAATTTTGGACTTAAACTGTACAAAATATTAAAACACAATACTCTACTTGGCGTTTACGATCTTAAAAGATTTTGAAATGCTATTAACACAAATTCTATGTAAAAACGGCACATAGCGGTATTTCAACTATTATTCATAATAATTATTATTGTATTTGTAAAATACATACTTAATAAAAAAAAATCGCTATTTTATATCATTTATGAGATCACCGTGGCACAAGGGTACAGCGTAACATGTATATGTTGTGGGTTCAATTCTCATTCTTCTTTTTTTTTCACTTCCTCTGCTCTGGAAATTTGACGAAGCTTGGCGTTGACTTCTCCCACTTAAAACGCAACATCTCGAAAATTAGGCGGAAAATAGGAAAGGAAGTCAGAACTTTGCTAAAAATAATAAAAAAAAAACCTTCACATTATAAACATAATAAAGTAGCTTAGTTTGCAATTGCAAGCTATAATAGAAGCCTTCATAGGGCAATGTGACAGCATCTGACTGCGGATTCGATCTCCACTCGAGGTAGTGAATGTTCAATTCTCCGCACTGGTAATGGCAAAGTGCGGCGTTGAGTTCCAACACTTTACACGTAATGAGTCAAATTCAGGCGGTACGTATGCATATTATGTGTACATATACACGGGACACGACGTGAAATTGGAAGTATTAATACACAAAATCTCTTCCTAAAAATAAAACATTGGCTGTAAATAACGCTTAATCATTACATTTTCGATTGTATCTCACATTATTTTTGACATTTGAACCGGAAGACCATCTGTCGGTTTACATAATCACTTTCTATGGCGTATTGTATTGTGTATTAAGAAACGTCTTAATATTTTTTAAAGATATTCTTATTCTTAAGCACGTTAATAAGGTTATGAAGACAGAGAAATATAGTGAGTCATTTCCTCATTTTTCTATTTGTTCTATTATAATTTTTATACATTTTTTGTTTTGTCGAATCCACTAACTTGTCTTGCGGCACGTTGTCAACAGGTAGTAAAAGGTATTAGAGGACAGAAAAATAAACCAGAGAGCCCCTAGTTTTAAGATACTTCGTTCCCCACTTTTGACTAGAATTCGAGACATTGCGTTTTGAGTGTCGGGATATAACACCGCGTTTTGCCTACGTGAGTTAAAAATAATTTTAATATAATCATTCCCCCAAGACCCCAAGCGTTCGATTCCGAACTCATAATCGTCACAGTTAGTTTCAAATACTGTCTCACTGCGTTACCACGGCCTAAAATTATAAAACGTCAAAATAATTGTAGTTAATTATATCAGAGTTGAAAAAGGAAATGTTTATAAAAGTCAGTCAGGAAATGTTTATAAAAGAATTCAGAAACAAACCTACTACATAACTTTAACCTTTAATCTTTAATCAGCTTCACGCTGTATCCCGCACACAGCAGGGTAGGCAGAGGGAACATAGTGTTAAGACATTCCACTCGCCACTTACCGCCGATTTCTAGAGGCATTGCTTTTTAAGTCGCGGAACTCAACGCCCCACTTTGCCTTGACACCAGAACGAAGAAATGGAAATATAATTTTAAATAAATATTTCATTTTCTCGAGTGGAGATCGAACCCACAAGCAGCCGCGTCACACTTTGTGCCACTGCGCCACGGCTGGCCTCTACTATGACTGCTAAATAAATACATCGAATATAAACAAATTTTATATCTATATATTTTAAATAATAATATCTCAATTTTGATTTTATTCCATCTGACATATCTAATAATAATCTATCAACGCGATCACTAAACTATAATAACTTACTAATTATCCACAATTATAATAATACTTTAATTGTTTTAGTAAATATTTTATAATTGCTATTAGTTATTATTGTATTAAAGACGACGTGGTTGCCTCTAAGTGGTGATGGTGGGTTCAAATCTTATATGATATTTATACCATTGCGTTTCAATAACAAACACAGGAAATCTTAATTATTTTATTACTAAGCCAGTTTTAACCAGGTTTGAAATGGAAATAATTAGAAGTTCTGTATGAAAGAAAGCAGGTGAAGGCTATAGATTATATTATATCACGTTAGCCTATAACGTGATATACTATAGCCTATAGTCTTCCTCTCAAAATTTGCTCTTTAGTTCCATGATATTAGTAGGAAGATTCTCGGTCCTTACCTCAAATATACAGGAAATACGTGAAGAAAAAATATATTATTATTTAAGTACTATGCATTACAAATTTAATGATAAAAATATGAAGTAAATATTCGTATTAAAATTATTAAACTGTATCGACGAAGGCCGATTTTAGTTACTTTTAGTTTTTTAAGTTCGAAGTGACGGTAATGAAATAAAATTATCGACAGTTACACATTTAACGTTCTAAAACAATAAAAAATATGTGAACGTTAACACGTTTTGCTTTGTTTCTGTAATTATTGCGAAGTAGAAATAATAGTAACTACTTTAAAATTAATATACAGTTTGAAATTTCGGCAACTTTAAAATACTTGTCTGTATATATCGTCATTCTTCTTTGAAATTCTTCAATGTTTTCTAATTTTTTTTTGTATTATTTCAGAAAGTAAAACTAACAGGATCCTTGGCTGAAAAAAAATAGAATATAAGCTAAGCTAAGGGTACCTAAATTAATTAAGTATCATATTTATATATATAGTGAGGCTAGTCGTTGCGCAGCGGCACAAAGTGTGACTGTAAAACCGACTGGTTGGGTTCGATCCCCACTCGAGGAGATGAAATATTTACTTAAATTTATATTTCCATTTCTTCACTATGGTGTCGAGGCAAAGTGCGGCGTTGAATTCTGCCACTCAACACGCAATGCCTCCAGAATTCGGCAGAAAGTGGGGAACGGAGTGTCTTAACGCTTGGTTCCCTCTGCCTACCCTGCTGTGTGCGGGATACAGCGTGAAGCTGATTTGATTTGATTTTTATATTTATATAAATTTCGAACATTATCCAGTCGAATTAAAAATTGAGAAAAACAAATATATTAAAGAATTATACAATTTATATTGCATAGTAATATATCTTTAACCGAGTAAATGTCAAAGGTCCTATAAAACACTTGTTTCATAGCTTTAAATAAATGTCAATCAATAGTTTTATGTTAAAAATTAATTTTATACAAATACAGATAATTAAATATAATATATAAAAAATCCTTATGTCTTATGTAAAAATATTAAAAGTGATTACGAAAAACATCACTGCATTTGATTTTTTGCATATTAGCGCTTAATGTTTTTGTTATGTAGAAGTATCAAAGTTTACAGTTTTAGAGGTGCTTTCTCATTTTTAGAATAATCTTACATACAATTAAATATATTTTTGTTTGAAAACAAAATTCCATCGTTGGACATTTTAAATGCAATGAAAAAAAAATTCTTCGCCTTTACCTACTATTAAATTTTCTTTTTTTTAGTTTCTCTTTCCACCATGTTTAATTCAAAACTTGTGAAAAAAAAAGTTTAAGTTATTCAAGATAAACAAAATATGTGTATTTGTTATATAAATAATATGTCCCGAGATCAAAGCTTAATCAAAATGTCAGTCATCCAGCATCATAACAATTGAAAGTCGTCGAGTAGTATTCGTAATTGAATTATAAAAATTGTACGTACGTAATGTATTTCTGAATATTTTAGAGATCGGCGCTTCCTAAGGAAGACAATGAGTCGAATTTAAAGGACTGTGTGAAAGGTAGAGAGTGTTTGAATTCTTGCATGAAAATTTGGGAATTTAAAAGATATTGCGTATCGAGTGGCGGAAATCAACGCCGCAATTTGTATTATAGCCAGAGCGAGGAAATAAAAAAACATAATTAATTCCCCCAAGTGAAAATCAAATTCACAACCATCACGTTTATAGTCAAACGTTGTGCCACTGCGCTACGACGACTTCAGATTAATTTAATTAGTAAAATAAGTATATGAAATATATGGAATATAGAAATTATGACACCAAAAGATATTTTTAATGTCACAAAATGCATGAACTAAAAAATTAAACATGCGTGCTATGACGAAGCAATAGTAATATATAATTTGTGGAAAAATAACCTTCAGTAAATAAACCTAAAATTTTACAGCTATTTTTATTATCCGGAATATGGAAAAGTAAGTACTTGTAAACACGTGAACCGTTACTGACATGCAAATATTGCACTTTTGTTTAACATTCTTCCACTAACGCAAGATTATGTGTCGATGCACTTAAGTGAAGTTCAAATGATATTTTATTGAAATGTGCATATAGCTTTTGTATTACATTGTTTTTTTATTTTCCATCCATACAATCATCCGAGGCTAGTCGTGGCGTAGTGGCACAAAATGTGACAAAATCGACTGCTTGTGGGTTCAATCTCTACTCAAGGAAATGAAATATTTATTATCATATAAATTTTAATTTCTTCGCTCTGGTGTCGTGACAAAGCGCGGCGTTGAGTACTGCTACTCAACACGCAATTCCTCGAGAACTCAGCGGAAAGTGGGGAACGGAGTATCTTAACACTAGGTTCCCTCTGCCTACCCTGCTGTGTGCGGGATACAGCGTGAAGCTGATTTTTCTTAGTGTTTTGATTGCGAAACTCGATACTATTTTTTTGTGTCTTAATCTGAACAGACCGGGAAAATAAAAATGTTAAAAATCTCAATAACTCCCATGCTCGATACAAAATAATAATACAATAATATTAGTATGTTTTATTGAAAATATTTTTAATCATCATCGTTTTATTTTCTTGCTAATTAATTATAATGATTAACAAAATACAGCTTTATTACAACATTAGCAGGCAAGCATTGCCTCAACTAATCGATATATATCTGTGTCAATGTACTGGGGGAGTTAAGTTCATTGATATTTTTCTCAAATACCCAATACTTAAACAGAAAATTATTTAAACATCATAATTAAGAATGTAAAACGATTGAGCATTTCTATGTTATTTTTCATGGATTTTTATTTAAAATTTACTGAAACAATAATCAAAAATGAATAAAATATTGACTTTAAGACAATTTCATCTTATTACTAAGAAAAACCATTTTTTTCGTTTTGGTTTTTAAGTTGGTTATTCAAGCAGAACTAGCACTAGAAAAAAGTAACCTAACCATATATTAGTCCTTTCTAGTAATATTTAATTGACAAGTTAACTCTAAGCAGCAAAAAAATATAAACCAAACCTTACAATCTGTTCTCATAAACGAGAAAATTTAAGATACACAACAAAAATGTAATTATCGGATATTAACACAAATAGATTTAAGCTGAATGTAGCGCTAGCTCTACATAAGGATATATTTTATAACTTCTTTTTACTACTGAGCGAGTGAATATCCGGCGTACCTTACTTTTTTGTGATCTATTGGGATTCTAATATGGTTATAGTTGAGCAATCAGTTGAAAATAATATAAATTAAAATTATAGCGGTCAGACCATCGTGGCGCAGGGGCACAAAGGTATGACTGTAACTCGACGGTTGTGGGTTCGATCCCCACTCGAGGGAATGAATTATTAATTCTTAATATTATCATTTCTTCGCTCTGGCACCAAGGCAAATAGATGGCGTTGAATTCCGTCACTCAACAGAAATGTCTTGTAAAATTCGGTAGAAAGAGGTGAGCAGAGTGTCTTAACTCTAGGTTCCCTTTGCCTACCCTACTGTATGCGAGATACATCGTTAAGCTGAACTGAAAAATTGTACCGGTGCTAGATAGGGACAGTGAAGGTACAATATATTTAACTCTAATAGTTAAATGTTCTAGTGGCCTTGCTCAACTTCCCAACTTTTATGAAAAAATTTTAGCCAACATTTCTATTTAGTGAAATTATCCTCTACAATCTTAAATGCATTACTTCTAATTAAACACACAAATTGCGTTAAAATATGATAAAAACATGATTAATAATAATTAGTTAAAAAATACTATAAATACTATTGATATCGTAATAATCGATAGATGAACGAATTTTCCCACCAACGCATTTCAAAACCGGTGCGTTTCTGGAGCAAGGTCACAAGATGGCGGCCAACTTAAGATGGAGGCACATCGAATGTCAGCTATCGTGCCAGTTTTGCTGTCATCCGAACAAAGTTGAAATGCTCAACAGCCTTATAATATACCTAATAACTAATTATTTATCATAATAGTATATTTAAAATACATTTTAATAACGTTAAGCTAAATTGGAATATGATATTTCTTATTATGAATAGGAGGTACAATAGTATTGCTTAAATTTTTTTAATATATAATTATTCTAGTATGGATACAGAAAAATTTTGAACATGCTATGTATAATTGCTTATTTCACAGAATATAAAAATTATCAAATATTTGTTAAGAGTTCTTATGAATCACCTAATGTACCTACATATGTTAGAATACAGTTAAAAATAAAAATGAAATCGAGAGACAACCGAATTTGTGATGTAAAAGTTTTGTAACTCGCAAGGCTGTCGGAATGGCGGACGTTCAAATTACAGGGTTTGTGTGAAAAAACTCGATGTATTAGTAATGCAAAGACGTCGGATATTATATGCATGAATCGGTTACGAAATTTAACATTTAGTTTCTTGAAAATTGTGATTATTTCATGCATTCATTTCACTTGATGAGGAGCTGTGGAACAGTGTCTGACTGTAATCACGATGGTTGTCAGTTCGTTCCGAATGTCGGCCGATATTTCCTTGCTATAGTAGATAAAGTGTGGTATTGAGTTACGTCACTCAATATGCAATGTCTCGATAATTGGGAGGAAAAGGGGGAAAGGATTGTCTTAAACCTAGGTCCCCTCTGGCTATCCTGCTATGCGGTAAAGAGCGTGAAGCTGGTACTTTACTTGATTTTACTGACCTTGACACAACTTCTTCCAGCAAAAAAGCAGCTTTATTTGAGCTTGTGCCACTAAGCTTTTATGTCAAAAATGAAATTTATTAACTTAAAAAAGAAAATTTATTACATACATAATGTGAAATGTTTCAGACAATTTAATCTTAAATCATAATCATAATAAAATTAAATAAAATAATTAATCTACAATTAAGACATCCTGTTCAATTTATTTTGATATATAACGATTTTGAAAAAAGTCTTACTACTACTTACTCAAAATCTTTGTGTAGTTAACCAACAGTGTATTTTTAACCTGAAATTAGTTTATTAATTTTAAAATATCTTAAAATTTTATAGATAATTTACTTACACTTTCGTCGAACATCGGATTTGTAAAACCAAGGCCGTAACAAAACTAACGCCTTCGATATTTCGATATTATATCGATTATTACTGTTGTCTATTACACATATGTTGGAATTTAACAATTAATAATTTATTTCCTTTATTTCATCGACATCGAGTAATATTCGTACACGTTGAGTTGCTTACGCGAGTGATTTTTGCAAATATTTTTTATTTTTTAAAATTTATAAATTTATTTTTGCTTTACGCTGTATCTCATATACATATAATAGGATAGGCAGAAGGAAGTTAGTGTTAGGACACTCTATGTTCACTCAATTTTTGAAACATTGAGTGTTGAGAATTTAAAACCGCGCTTTGGTTTTTTATTAGAGTTACTGTATAATTTTGCAAATTTAATATTTAATTTATTAGGCAAATACTTATGTTATAATAACTAAGGACAGATAAAATATTAATATAAAGACAATTATATATTTTTAAATTATGTCGTTTCTGTTTTCAGTTTTATGTAATCTCATATTTTCTGGAGTAGATAAAAAGATATATATATATATATATATATATATTGAAAGCCATTTCGCAGTTCTAATTATACAACTTATTGGTGGTTCATTTATTCGTGGTATCACTAAACTGTTATAAATTGTCCACAACCACAGCGTTCAATTACGCATCACTACAACGTTTACTAAGTTTTGCCACAAAATAAGCCACTTAAGCTCTTCTTAATAAAAGAAAAACTTTAAAGCCCGTAACGCATCTGTAGCTTCTCTGACGTTACACGGTTTTGTGGGCGGTGGTGATTACTTACCATCTGGTAACCCGAGCGCTCGTTGGCCTTGTCCTTTCTAAAAAAATATTATCAAAATTTTAAAACTATAGCATGATTTTATCTTTTTTTAGCATCACGTATACCTCATAGACAGCAGGGTAGACAGTGGGAACCTAGTGTTAAGACACTCCGTTCCCCATTTTCCGCCGAATTTTTGAGACATTGCGTGTTAACACAACCCCGCTAGTTGCCTCGAAACAAAAGCGAAGAAATTAAAATATTCAATATTTCATTTCTTCTATAGGGAATTGAACCTGGCCACGACTGGCCTCATGATATAATCACATTGCAAATACTAAGATTACTTCCGATTTGTCGCAAAATTAAGGTCGTTTCAATTTCCTGACTCACTAGGCATTGTTCGCTATTACTTTTGACCCCTATATATATTTTTAATATGATATAATTATAAAATGTATGGCAAGAGATAATCGTTTTAATTTAGCTGGATCCAATTGGACATAAAGTAAATATAAATTTACTAATTTTCTGAAATGTTTCTCAAAGTAATAATATTTTGAACATGGAAACTAGAGTAACATATAAAATAATATTTAATTAACAAAAAATATACGAAACTTTCGTAGCGCATTGAAATAGGATCTAAGTGTTAACGTGATGATTGTGGGTTCAGTTCCAATTGAGGTAATGGACAATTTTTATTTGTATTGAGTTCCGTATCCTGAACAGGAAAAAGCAGCTAATTTTCGAAAAATCTCATGTCGAGTGCCGGAAGTCAAATGCGCAGGCTACCTACCAGAGCAGATAATTGAAAACGATTACAGTATAAGAGGACAGTCGTGGCGCAGGGGCACAAAGTGTGACTGTAAAACCGACTGGTTGTGGGTTCGATCCCCACTCGAAAAGATGAAATATTTACTTAAATTTATATTTCCATTTCTTCGCTCTGTTGTCGAGGACAAGCGCGGCGTTGAGTTCTGCCACTCAACACGCAATGCCTCCAGAATTCGGTAGAAAGTGGGGAACGGAGTGTCTTAACACTAGGTTTCCTCTGCCTTCCCTGCAGTGTGCGGGATACAGCGTGAACAAAAAAAATCAGTATAATCGCTCCCTCAAGTGGGAATCAAACTCACGACCATCATGTTTTCGTTTAGACGCGCTGCCACAGCGTTAGAACGGCACAAAAATCAAGTTTTTATAAACATCTATTTCACGCAACTTTTTGACTGTAAAATTGATTACGTATCAGATTGATTTATAAAGTTTTGATTATCTAATTTCCTGTTTAAATTAGAATTACAGTACGATATTATTGTAAGTAAAAAAGTTATTATATAATGTATTGTTAACACATAATTCAAAATTTAAACAATCTTACTATTTTACATTGAACTTATTTAAGAGCACGTATAAAAAATTTTAAGTTTTTTATACGTGCGGTTTCCAAAGAGGCGCGGGTTCAAAATTTTATACGTTTTCTTAATAAGTATTTTTCTTTCCTAAGTGTGGAATAACACTTTAAAAAATGTCAAAATCTTTACTTTGTTTTTCTAAAATTTTAGAGTGAATAAAGAGAAGAACATATTTTAAGAACATATAAAAATTTACACATAGCTGGACTCGAATAAACAATTTAATTTTTTCTAATTAATGCATATTACATATTATTATTCTTTAAACCAATTAGATAATACTTCCATTTTGCCAGACTAACATTTTATTACACTGGCAACACTTTATTTTTCCACAACGGTTCTTTCAAACAATACAGCTATATGCGAATTCTATTCTACACCATTCTCTTATGGGAATGTGGTGCTTGTGACCTATAAAGGCCGCTTAAATCATTTAATTGTTTAACTTTCAGCTTTATTTTTAATTAAAAAAGGGTGTCTTTTTGCTTGGATGCAATATTATTGTATAGGTTACGTTTGTAGAGTAATAAAAGTGTCTATTATAATAAAAGCTTAACTCTTTTATGGCTTACGTAGTAATATTTTACGATATTTTTGTGTTTTATTATCAAATACACATAACATTATTAGAAATGGGTATTAAGAAAAGCGTATATTCATTTTTGTTTGTTTTAGTTCTACACTGTATCCCGCAGGATATGCAGAGGGAACCCCCAGTTAAGACACTTCATTCCCGAAGAACCAGCCAATTTTCAGAGTAACGAACGTCAACGTCACATTTTATCTTGTTACCAAAGCGACAAAATGAAAATAATTAATTCCCCCGGGGTGGAAGATGAACTCACAATTCAGACCGCCATGCCACGACCTCATTTCTTCATATTATAACAAACTTACTTGTTATATGTTTAATTATAAGTAAAATTAAAAAATAATAAATAAATAAATTGTGTTGAATTAGTGTGGAATTTTATTATATAGCGTGACTCGGAACAAGTAGACATGGCTTAGTGTAGTTTCAAATGAGTCACGAAACAGAAGGTCGTGTATAGAAAGCTTTAGAATTAAGAAGTTGAACAAAGATTGTCGTGCTGACAAGTAGTAAAAATTTTTTGTTAAATATGTATTACAAAATATTAAAGATATATATACCGAAAGTATAAAAAATGTTAAATATGTATCACAAAATATTATAACAAAAATACTCAAATATATAATAAATTTAATATTATAATATATATTATTAAAATAGAGGCCAGTCGTGGCGCAGCGGCACGAGGTGTGACTGTAAAACTGACTGGTTGTGGGTTCGATCCCCACTCGAGAAGATTAAATATTTACTTAAATTTATATTTCCATTTCTTCGCTCTGGTGTCGAGGTTAAGCGCGTTGAGTTCTGCCACTCAACACGCAATGCCTCCAAAATTCGGCAGAAAGTGGAGAACGGAGTGTCTTAACACTAAGTTCTCTCTGCCTACCCTGCGGTGGGCGGGATACAGCGTGCAGCTGATTTTAATTTATATTATTAAAATATATGCTCCGAAAGTGAATGTAATTAAACATAGTTTAGCTTTTCGCCTCTGTATTCAATGGGGTATGATCTCGATATGGGGTAGAAAAAGGATTGCATATAATATATATGTACATTGTAAATATCCATATGTTTGTGTGTTCTGTATAGATGGTTAATACCCCTTAACGGAACATAGTATGTATTTTTAGCTTCAGGCTTTATCCTAAGTATGGTCTAGGTTCCCTCTACCTATATTGCTGTGTGCGGGACACAGCGTGAAACAGTGTGAAGCTGATATATCCCACATATAGATTAGGTAGAGGAAACTTAGTTTACCACTTACAGCCCAATATTAGTCATAGAGTTACTAAAGTAATAGGACAATTTTAAATATTTTATTAATAAAGCATATTTAAGTTTAAGTTAAATTCAGAAAAGAAAATGTTTTAAATGAAATAAAATAAGAAAAGAAATATTTTATGTAAATGCTGCATGCAAAAAAATAACATGTACCTAATACAAAGTTACTAGCTAATACTCGGCAAGGTGAAAATATAATTAATTTAAAGAACGGATATGGAATTAGTGAGTCCAATGGCGACTGCGACCGACAATTTGATTGTGTTAGCAATAAAATTCTTAGTGATATTTACGTGTTCTATTGATTAATGTTTCCTAAAATGAATTTGACCAAACGACCTAAGGTGAATGCTAAGAACATGCACTGAAATCGTGCTGCATACAATTTGGAAAGGGCATAGGTGAATTCTAGTCCACTTCCTGTCAGAAATGTTATAAGAAATATTTGTAGGTTATTTACTTCCGTTATTTGTTTATATAGTTATTAAAAGTTCACTAAGTTAATAATTGATGTAAGGATAATGAATAACATAAGCGGAATCCAGTGTGAAGCTGAAAAAAAAATGTTCGAACTTTACATAACTTTTTACAAAAAATTCATAGTGAATTTATAATTATAAGGGAACTCTGTGGTGTAATTCTTATTTTTAGTGTATTCAATTATCTTTTGCAATGTTAATATTCATAAAATATAAATATCAATAGTTGTCTGCTCACTCAGAACTTTTACTAACAATAAATAAACAATGAAAAATAAGGATAAAAACATTTACACGACGTATCTTCAAAGATAAAACCTAGGCTCTCCACAGAAACTATCTCCAGATATGACCATGTTCCGCCCGAATCGGAGACATTGCTCATAGGGTGTCAATGCTGCTTATCTTGCTAGGGAAAGAAAATAATTTATTTCCAAAATTGGGAATCGAGCTAAAGTTTACGTTTTACGACGAAATGTGTCCAATAACTCTAACTAGGTGAAAAAAGAGAATTAAGAGATGTATTACAAAATTTTCATTGGCTGCTTCTACCTAAATAATTTATGATTAAAGAAAGATTGTTTAATCAGGAAACGATAGTTACAACATGCCCCACAAAGGTGAAATAGCTTTCTTTGAGCCTACTAGAACTAGTTACGTTACATAATAACTAGATCAGCTATCGAGGCCACCCACTAATACTATATCTATACAACAAATAACAAAATGTAACACTCATTTATAGCCATTATTTCAATGACATAAGAACTATAATCCTGTAAACAAAAATGAAAATATTGATATACATACGTCTTGATTTATTGTACAATAGTGTTAAATATTTGCAAACAATTATATAATTTATGTTAAAGGTATTTAAGATTATATTAGAATAATCACTGATACATATATATATATATATAATCTCACTGTAGTTACATTGTCGATAGTATTGATCTAAAAAACTTGTCATCCTTACATACTTCCGGCGTTAGGAATGCTAATGATGTATGAACTTTATTAAACCTATTTTTTGCAACTAAAAAAGGTTGCTTAAAGGTTATCCAGATTTAATGTTACAAATATTTCTTACCCGTACCAATTTTCTAAACAAATAATTAATGTATATTTATGCAACGATAAAATAAATATGTATTTTAATAATAAACAAAAATTAAATGAAACGGTTATAAACTGTCATAAATTAACATACTGACTGAAATTTTGTCCCAAGAAAAACCCTTGCTATAGAATCTAATATTTTAAAAATAGATAAGTAAAAAAACATTATAACAACTTATTTTAAGACATTTGAATGTTCACGAAACATTACTATCTACATGTTTTCATTAATCACCGCACAACATGTCTATACTACTGTTACTGGTAGGTACTGTTGACCGAAGCCAAGGCTTTCGAGTCCATCGATGACATTTCGACCAAGTCGCACCGATGCGGATGTATTGAAATAATATATTGAACTTGTTTAAATAATTAAATATAGTAAATAATATTACATCGAGTTTAATAGAATCGTGTAAAATATTGCCATCGTCTATCTTCATCATTAAATAATTTAAAATTGAAGAAGATTAAGCAATTTACAATTTAATTAATACTTCTAAAATATGACTTTTGTTTTGTTACAGATTCACGAGCACATGACACCAGATGAGTTACGGAGCGTCTTCCACGTAGAGCATCACAGCAACGTACCAAAATATCACTTAGTTCATCTCACTCACCATCTATCCAGGCGGAATATCGCAACATCACACTCATCGAATTCCCACTCCCGTACAACCAGCAGTGGGAAAATACCCCACGAGAAGATCTCGAAATCAGCTCCATCGCTTCTAAATGATCAAATGTACATCAAAGCAAAGGAACATATCAAGGATGTTGATATAATAGGTGATCTAAATAATACAGTGAATTTGCAATTTAACGTGCCGAGTTCTAGTGATAGTGTAAGTGAAGGTGATAAAGAGCACGCGGTGGAAGACCAAGAAGATGATGTACATAGAATTGAATTGGAAGCTTTTGGGAAACAGCTTAAGTTGGTACTGAGAAAGCAGGAGGGATTGGTGAAGAAAGATGGACTGAAGATGTGGCGAGCGCTGACAAATGAGTCGCAGCCTCACGGTGTTGAATACGAGGAGATGCAAACTGTAAGTGTTTCAATATTTATTTTTATATATGCACGGTATAGTAATACACAATCTTAGGGTATTCAGAAATGTAGTTACTTAAATGTTGCAACTATACATTTTGCCTTCTCGTTACGTATCGTGTGAATCTGCCGCAATACAGATATGCCTAAATTTTGTATCACAGCATTAAAATAAATGAAAAAAATATTTAAAGGTGGCATACAGCGGTGTTGAGTTTCGCTACTCAAAAAGAAAGTAGGTTCCCTGTACCGGTAATGCTATATGCAGGATATAGCGTGAAGTAAAAAAAATGAGATTGACTAAAACCCACTCGACTCAATCGATCATGTACATGACAGATTATAATCTGATTATTATCTCACGAGAAGATATCGTTCTATCAAACTTATCAAGCATTTCTACAAGCATCTCTATATTAAGTATTCACATGCATTTCTAACATCTTACCAATATCATATAAAAACTAATTTCACTTTTGATAGAATTGGAAACCTATTTTCCCATATATGTAACCTATATTCCATCAATAGAGAAAAGCGAAACTGTACCTAAGAAGCAATATTACAATATGTCTTGCTATATTTTTATTATGAGATGCAATTTTCTACCTAATTCTCATTGGAATAAGTAAGAATTTTGTATCAACAATATAATCTATGTTAGGGGCTGTACACGCAATTGTTTTGAAGGCATGCAAAAAATTACTCGTGTGTCAGGTGAAAGCGTTTCGACTTCCCACGTTGCCTTATCTAATGTGGAGATGAAGAGAGGACTAAAATGCGTAATTGTTACGTTTATTATTATTAAGTACCTACTTACCTACCTGAGGTTAATCTTGGCGCAGGGGCACAAGCGTGTGACTGTAACGCGACATGTTGTGGGTTCGATTTCCACTCGAAGAAATAAAATTTTTAATATTTTAATTTCTTCGCACTGGTGTCGAGGCGTTGAGTGGCTTCACTCCGCACGCAATGCCTCGAGAATTCGGCGGAAAGTTGGGAGCGGAGTGTTAACACAAGGCTCTCTCTGCCTATCTGCTGCTTGCGGGATATAGCGTGTAGATAAAATAAGTACTTAGTTTAAATTTAGTTATGCTTCACACTGCATCCCGTATATTGCAAGGAAGACGGAGGGAACCTAGTGTTAAGACACTCCGTTCCCCAGTTTCCTCCGATTTTTTGAGTGACGGAACTCAACGCGGCGGTTTGTCTTGAAACCAGTTGAGCGAGTAAATGTAAATGTTAGTCAATGTTTATTTTTAAGTACGTTTATTTAAACAGACCACAAAAAATAGAGTTACTTCTTTAATCCTAAATAACAAACGTGACCAAAATCACAAAGTCGCTCTCGAAAAAAACGCAATATATTTTTAACAATCAACTTACACGGATTTACATTGTAAATTTATTAGGAATTTTAATTTGATAAACATTTGTAAATTGAAATACAATTTTGAATATATTATAAAACAATCTATTTGTTGTACCTATCTATAAAATACAGCTCAAAATGTTACTAGGTTCCTTTCTCTATTTACTTACATAATATAATATTAAACTCTTCCTTTATGAAGTGACTAACAGACAACATTTAACTCCTAAGTCACTTAGACATTAGGCCCCATAGTACTAAGAAAGGATTTCCTGAAATTCCTCCGGGAACAAAAACAATGGATTTCTACGAATACTTAAATACTTATTTAGAAAACGTATAAAAGTTTTGAACGTAGCGGGACTCGGACCCGCGAAAATTTTTTATATTTTGTCTAAATAAGTATTTATGTATTTTTCTTTCCTAAGTGTGGAATATACTTTAAAAATGTTAAAAATATTTAATAAATAGCATTCTCTCTTGTCAGACGATAATTCTTAGTAATTGCCTTTGGGTAGCGGAAATTTGTAAAAATCTCAGAGATGCTAACTAAATAAATAAGTTGTAACAAGCGTATAAAAATTTCGACGTAGCTCGATGAGAACGTATGGCTTAGTGGTCAGAGCGCCTGGTGGGTTTCCAGGAGGCGCGGGTTCGAGTCCCGCTACCTTCAAAATTTTTTATACGTTTTCTAACTGAGTATTTAAGTATTTTTCTTTCCTAAGTGTGGAATAACACTTTAAAAATGTTAAAAATATAAGTCATAACTATGGGCGTCCATATCTAGTATGAAAATAAACGATGTAAAAGGATTTATAATCATGTATAAAATTGCCGTATATCATCAGAATAAATGAAATGATGTGCTATAAGATTTTTTGTTGATATCACTAATAATAGTAGAGATTTTATCGTAAAATTTAATTGAACTGAAAAAAATAATATTAATATTTAGCTCGTGACTAAACTAATAATTCGTAAGTTATCTGTAAAAAGAAAAAAAACAACAGTTTTAAGTTTTTTAAAGTACTTTTGAATCGAATAAACAACATGAAGCGCGCTTTACCTAGTCACCAGCAACGACAATGAAAGTAATTCATTCACCCAAAAGGGAATCGAACCCACAACCATAGTTTATAGTCAGACGCTGTGCCGCTACGCTACAACGGCGTCTTAATATCAATATCCATCTATACGTAATGTTTAAATTATATATTCGTATATATTTTGTTGAGTTAGACCTCTCTATCCTTCCTTTATTATGTGTTACCTCGCAAAATAACCGCCTTTGTAGTTAACTTAATAACGTCATATCTTAAGTTATAAATATACATAAATCAATCTTATCTTGGTATTTTTTGTTTTCTAAGTTACATGTTAAAAAACTAGTTTTAAGAACAGGCTCTATTTATCTGTTATATTCATTGTTAACGAGAAAATTTAACTAGTAAGTGTATATCACAGGTTCAATTCCAAAAAAATTTATACATACTCGTATATCTATGAACATTGCACGTGCATAGTAAATGCCATATATTATTAGTTATTTTGTACCAATTATAACGTAAATATATGAATTATGTCACTAGTTCCATAGACTTTATTAATCTCTAAAAGTAAATAAGAAATAGGAAGGCTCTTTAGAAATATAATAATAAAGTGCCTGTAAGCAGAACTCAAATAGAAAACCTATATAGAAGTGAGCTGGCTGTAAGCGAACGCGACGGTTGTGGTTCGATTATCACACAGAAAAATGAATTATTTTTCTTTTTTCTAGTAATAAGAAAAAGCGCGACGTCAAGTCGTCATCTTAAAACACCATATTTTTAAAATAAGCGGAAAATGTGAAACGCTGTGTGTTACCACTAAGTTTCTTTAATTTATAGATTATATTTTTGTTTATTAGTAATAAAAGACAAACCATATAGAGACACGTACAAATCATCATTGTATTATATAGAAATATATTTTTAACCATTATCTATACGAGCATAAATAGTATTAGAAACATCCATGGTGTGACTTTTGAGGCTTAAAATTATTCACTCAAATTAAGTAATTTGCATGCGCGTTGACAAACTACCAGCAAGTGCGTAGTAAGTGGGTACGTCACGTGGTGATGTAAAATTCGTCTTACAAAGGTTAGAATAAATTGTATTTAAAAATGTTTTTCGTTGCTGAGTATATGACTGAGAACGTTCGGATGAAATTACTGTGCTCAAAAAGCTCAAAGGCATTTAGATTAATATCTATTAAGAAAATGTATAAAAATTGGAACGTAGCTGGATTTGAACCCGCGCCTCTTTGGAAACGAGCTCGGTTCGTGTACGGTTTTCACACACCTCCGTTGGACATAGGCCTCCTCTAAGAATCTCCACGTCGATCGTTCATGTGTAGCTTTGTTCCTGGTAGTCATCCGATTACTGACCACTAATCTCTCGGGATTCTCAGGAATCTTTTGTCTCCAACGGCCATAGGTTCTCCTGGCTATGTGCCTCGCCCACTACCATTTCAGTTAATATGTGTAGCTTTAGTTGTCCCATGGAAGTCGTCATTCCTTATTCTATCATGTAGGAAAACACAAAATATTGCCCTCTCCATTTTCTACCCTGTGACTCTTTTTATGAGATACATATGTATTTAGAGGCCACGTCTCGCTCCTGCATGATATTACTAATAATGCTAACACGCACTGGTTGAAGGATATCGTCTTGCAACACTGAGCTAATGTTTTGAAGGTGAAAATTTCTCGTAGATTCCCGAACGCTGCCTATCCCAGCTGGATTTGATAAGAGATAAAATAAATGAATCAGCTTCACGCTATATCCCGCACACAGCAGGGTAGGCAGAGGGAACCTAGTGTAAGACACTCCGTTCGCCACTTTCTGCCGAATTCTGGAGGCATTGCGTGGTAAGTGGCAGAACTCAACGCCGCGCTTTGCCTCGACACCAGAGCCTAGAAATGAAAATATAAATTTAAGTAAATATTTCATCTCCTCGAGTGGGTATCGAACCCACAACCAGTCGGTTTAACAGTCACACTTTGTGCCGCTGCGCCACGACTGGCCTCTGATAAGAGATCTTTTTCTCAAAGTTGGACATACCTAGCTGTACTGATGGTATATTGGTCAACGATTTCGAACCCACTGTCGACGATAGCACTGTGCACTACACAGTAGGTACAAACGAAACCAAATTTGATAATGCAACTTTTATTCAGCGTTCATAATGTAGTAACCTTAACTTTGTGTCCGTTTAAGTATTTTCGCATACAACCTTACTATCAAGGTCGTAAGGAGTTTTATAGCATGCGTGCGTAGGTTTTAACACGGCTCTGTTAAAATTTTCTATTCGTCACTTCTATTTATTATAGTATGTATACCTATGGTTACCTACTATTGTAATAGGACTATCATCTGACTTCTGTCGCGCCCTTTCTGATATGATCACGTAACAAACTATTGTTATTATAATTTATCTGTAATAAGTTTTTTTTAAACATTTTTAGAGTATTAAAAATGTTATAATAAGTGATAGAATTCTATAATAGTAAAATTACTTTAAAATATACAAACAAGTGTATACCATTGCAACGTTAATGCGATATGTACCTAACATCTAAATTTTAAAATTCCGGGCTCTATGCTATTTAGTTTACCTATAAAAAATATTCCTTGTGGCGCAGCATCACTACATCTGACGGTAAACTCTACGGCCGTAGGTTCTATTTCTGGACGTATGAAGGAGGTAGGCCTGGTAGGGCGTGCTCACCCCAGAATTATCTGGTGCCCACTCTACTCTTCTATCTTCTCTGGGAAGAAGACAAAACGCGGCGTTGAGTTCCTTCATTCAATGCGCAATCTCAAAAACTAGGCGCCAATCGGAGAATTAGGGAATTGTCTTGGCATTAGGGTACCTGCGGGGTGTATGGAGGATACATTGTGAAGTTATAAAAATATTGAAAGTCTAATATTAAATAGCACGTTAATTTTAAATTTAAAACAAATGTCTCCTATATATCTTCAACTGCGTTGCCTTATAATATATTTTTATAAATTACTTTTAATTTTTATGAATTTTTAATACAAAGAAATGTTCTAATGCTCAAATGCAGATATTAGAGAACGTGGTATCCTAACACTAGATTTTCAGTTAGTTTAGCTTACTCTTCATATCTATATGTGAATATATAAATAATAATATATAAATAATATAAGGCCAGTCGTGGCGCAGGGGTACAGAGTGTGATTGTAAAATCGATCCCCATTCGAGTAAATGAAATATTCATTTACATTTATATTTCTTCGGAGTTGTTCACTCTTTCTCGAAGTGTCTTAACACTAGCCTCTGCCACTTCCCTCTGCCTACCTTGCTGTATGCGGGATACAGCGTGAAGCTGATTTATAATAATAATTCTTAATACTATGACTAAGGCGTAAGCTGATTACTGTAGATCCACCAGTTAGATAAGTCACGTTGTTTATGTTTTTCCCATATTATAATGGTTCGCTGTCAATTTAGCTGTGGATCTGCACGTGTATTACAAATAGAGGATGACTTATAAAATTTTAATATATTTGAATAACTTTGCATAAAAGCTTGTTGCTACAGTGGAATATATTGAACTTGGTTGGAGATTTGTTATTTTTTAATTCTTAATGTTTTGTAGTATTTTCTAAGACGATGGACCAACGTCTACTATAACAATGGTTATGGGTTTGATTCTCAGTCGCTCGAAAGATCTTTTTTTCATTTCGCTCTAGGCAGATAGCGCGGCGTTGTGTACCGTCACTCCATACACAATGTTTGGAATTTGAACGGAAAAGAGGACCAGCGTCTTGACACTATTTATTGTATTATATAAGTACTTTATTTGTATTAATTTGGTTTATGGTATTTGATAAATTTTAAATCATACGTTTATTACTTCACTTAAGAGTGAAATTGAGAAAATTACTTTAATGAATATAACATTTTATAATTTTTTTAAAGTGTCATTGACACATTTTGAGATTGTAATTTTTTTATTGAAAATCCTATATTAAAATGTATAACGTACTTTGATTTAAGCGGCCGCTAATTGGATTAAGAGAGTCAAAAACCACTAAACTACTAAAATGGATTGATTTGATGTTATGAAATATGACATACCTACGTACCTATAGCTTGATTGTAACTTATTTTTTTTTCTCGTATAGCAGGGTAACAAAGGATATCTAGTGTTAAAAGATTCAGGACCCTACTTTCCGATCAATTTTTGAAACATTACGAGTTGAATAGTATAATTCAACGCAGCATTTTGTCTACCAGAGCGGAAAAATGAAAATAATTTAAAATATACTCATTGTTACAAGTGGGAATCGAACTCACAACTGTCACGTTTACAACCAGACGCTGATCCCCTACGCCCCTTCATATTATTTTATGAATAGTATTGTATGAATATAGAAATTTCGGAAAGTAATAATTTATGTAATATAAGTAAGTTAATATATAAGTAAGTAGTATTTATCCACATACAATTTCCTACTGTAAGTATAGAATAACAAATAATTTCGGAATTAACTTTTAACAATTATAATATAACTTAGGTATTGATTTCTTTTATTATTATTCGTTTTATATTTTTGTGATTTATTTAAATATATATTTTAATACCTATAGGTATCTTAGTTTTAATACCTTTTATTAAATATCTGTGGCAAGAACCACTATGTGACCGCAGTATTTAAATTAAAATGTAAACAATCGAGATCATCATCTTGCAATATTTCTAAGTTTAATTATTTTAATAGCGTTATAAGAATTTTAAGGAAAAAACGTACCTAACAACTTACCTAACATATGAGAAGAAACTATACTCATAATGTGGTATTGCTAGCAAAAATTTACTAAGTGCTTTATAACACACAGCTTCACGCTGTATCCCGTAAACAGGAAGCAGAGGAAACCTAGTGTTAAAACACTCCGTTCCTCATTTTTCGCCGAATCTATCAAGGCATTGCGTAATGAAATGCCAGTGCGAAGGAATGATAATATTAATAAATAATAATTAACTCCTTCGAGTGGGCATCGAACCCACAATTGTTGCGTTACAGTCAAACCTTTGTGCCCCTGCGCCACGAAGGATTCTATTAATAAAGAAATATAAATAATAAATACTTAAAAAAGGCTAAAAAAAATATTGGCTACAAATTGAGGTTCTAAATGGATAAAATTCTTTAATGAAAGACACTATTACCAATCAATATATAATAATATGGAATTTCGTAACTTGTGAATAGTTAAAACAAATATTCCCACGACGTGACTCATATTACAGCTGTGTCCGAAATGCAAAGGAAAGGCGTAGCCTTCGACCAGCGTTCACCTTCCGCCTAAAAATTTAATTAGATATATTTCAATTAGATTTTCCATTACTGAAAATTACTGTGTAACTGTAAATGTGACAGGTTGTGGATTCGATTCCCACTCGAGGGATTAAAATATTAAATGTTTTCATTTACTCGCTCTGGTAACGATGCAAAGCGCGACGTTGAGTTTCGCCACCCAACACGCAATACTTCTAGAATTACAACACGCAATACTTCTAGAATTCGGTGGAAATTGGAGAACAGAAAAGTCTTCTTAGCACTAGATTCCTTGTTCCCTCTGCCTACGTTGCTATATGCGGGCTATAGCGTGAAGATAAAAAAATCACTAAAAAGGTTCCTTTCTAAAATAGAAAGGATGTATAAAAAATAGTACATGCAGCTTGGTGTCAATTTTCAAGGATCTAAATCGCTGTTACATTTCCGGCACAATGACATTAATAAGAATATATACAATGTTAAAAATATAATTCAGCTTTTTGGCGAAGTAATTTTGTGCTCAATTGGAACATTCGAAACACCGTAATTAAAGAAATAAACTAATTCTGCTTTAGTGCTTTTATAATTTTAACTAAGCACTACAGACACGTGGTCCGTACGTTTTTTTTTTTACTTTTTCATTATTATCAACAGTATATTTATCGGCCACTTAAACTAGGCTTATAACTAGATATAATTATCTAGATATTTAATTCCTAAGAAAGTCAAAAAAATTGTTATAAACCTACGTTTTTTGTAATAATTGCAATTAATTTTAAAACAAAAAAAAGATGCAACCGTATGAAATGAACCAATGCCAAACGTACATTCAGTTATTCGTTATAACCTTAAATATAACCAGAGTTCTACCATAGCTAGGTCACGTCAGAGCAGTAATACACAAAAATGGCATATCCTTTCATTATACGACTTTTCCTTAATAAGGCGGGAGGGCCCGGCGTTGCGACGATGCCAATTTAATGATATTTCTTCATTATGCGACTGCAGCCTTCGTTCGACTTCCGGTCATTGTTGGAAATTGTTAAGGCACGTACATGCATGTAGGTGCGATCTGATAAAGGCATATGTAAAATGTTTCTATAGAGATTTTTTTTGAATCATCTTCACGCTGTATCCCGCATATAGCAGAGTAGGCAGAGGGAACTACTGTTAAAACACTCGGTTCCCTATTTTCCGACGAATTCTTCGAGGCGTTGTCTGTTCAATGCCGGGTTTTTACTTTGGCGGTATAGCGAAGATATGAAAATATTAATAAATAATAATTCACTCCCCCAAATAGCGATCGAATTCACAACCGTCGCGTTATAGTCCCGCTCTGTGCCATTGCGCCACGACGACAACCCCAAGAGGTTCTCGGCTCTATAGACGTTTTTTTTTAGCTTAAGCTGTATCCCGCCTTAAGCTAAAAACGCTTATTATTAAATATTTCAAAATGTTGTAATATTACTATTTTCATTAACAATATGCTACAAATACCTACCTACCTTTACTTTCGGGACTCGACGGTCAATCGTATTCCCTCCGTGCACTTCGCCGGCCACTTAACAATGCAATTGGAGCATGATTGCGAACAATTGAATTCTTGTCCTATTTATTATTGTGATATAAGAATATATTAGTACTAATATATTTTGTATTTTAGAGGGCAGTCGTGGCGCAGCGGCACAAAATGCGACTGTAAAACCGACTGGTTGTGGGTTCGATCCCCACTCGAGGAGATGAAATATTTACTTAAATTTATATTTTCATTTCTTCGCTCTGGTGTCGAGGTTAAGCGCGGCGTTGAGTTCTGCCATTCAACACGCAATGCCTCCAAAATTCGGCAGAAAAAAAGGAATGGAGTGTCTTAACACTAGGTTCCCTCTGCCTACCCTGCTGTGTGCGGGATAGAGCGTGAAGCTGATTTATATTTTCTATTTCCATTTCTTCGCTCTGGTTTCGAGGCAAAGCGCGGCGTTAAGTTCTGCCACTCAACACGCAATGCCTCCAGAAATCAGCAGAAAATGGGGAACGGAGTGTTTTAACACTAGGTTCCCTCTGCCTACCCTGCTGTGTGCGGAATAAAGTGTGAAGGTGATTTTTTATATATTTTGTTAGTGTGACTGTAAACGCCACGGTTGTGGGTTCGGTTCCCACTCGGAGGAATGAATTATTTTCATTACAAATACATTTCTATTCATAGTACCCGCACCGTTATTATATAGATATACTTAGATACGAATTAGAAGTGTTGATAAAGTGCTGGGCAATCGGACTGGAGACGTCTGGACTTGCACTGGAGTCTTTTGTTTTTGTGACCGCGCGATTTTCCAACAGTGCTATTAGTATATTTAATCTAGTAGATGGTTGCAAAATGTAGCTTCGTATTCTAATAATGATATAGCAGTTTTTATTGGGTGAAAAAACGAATAAAACTTTTATTTCATTTTCTAAAAATGAAACGTAGCTAGAGCGATTAACATTCATGAAATTTAGTATGCAGGGGGCATACTAAATTTCATGAAAATCGTTAGGGCCTTTCCGAAAGTAGAATTATGTATTTACCTACAAAAACTGCTCGTTTAAAGGTATTCTATATTGGCCTTTTATTATATTTTTTGCTTAATTGAATATTTAAATAGGCCTTTTTTTATATTACATCAAGGCCGTCGTGGCGCATGGGCACAAGGATGTGCCGGTTGTGAGTTTGTTCTCCGCTCGAAGGAATGAATTATTATTTATTAATATTGTTTATTTCTTTGCCCTGGCACCAAGGCAAAAGCCTGACATTGAGTTCCGCCACTCAACACGCAATGTCTCGAAAAATTCGGCGGAAAGTGGGGAACGGAGTGTCTTAACACTACGTTCCCTCTGCCTAAACTGGTGTATGAGGTATACAGCGTGAAGCTATTTTTTTTTTCGTTATATTACATCACCGGCAGATTATTTAAATTATATTTCCATACATATCAAGTGATTTGGTAATTAGTTATGTAAGTAGCGCAAACTAACAAAGAGCGCCCTCGAATTACGTTATCAATGCCAAACAAGATTTTCTCAGCCTTGACCTACCTTTAATTAGTATTAATCACAAAATTGTATCAGTTTTCAAGAAAACAAAGAGTTTTATCGCTTAAATACAAGTACAATATACATGTATTGAGGCCGACGTAGCACAGGGGCACAAGAGTGTCCGTGCGGGGCGTGCGCGTAAACGGAAGCGGTTGTGGGTTCGATTCCTAGACTCGAGATCCTTCACTAGAGAGAATGAAATATTTTCTGTTTTCACAAACCACGGCCTTGAGTTTCGCCACTCAACACGCAATGCCTCAAAAATCATCAACGGATAAGTATAAACGGAAGTGTCTCAATGAAAACAGAGCGTCTTAACACTATGTAACTAGTGTGAAGACGCTCTGTTTCCATCCCATTCCCATTGAGACACCCCTCATTCCCTCTGCCTATTTTGCAATATGCTGAATACAGCGTGAAGCTAAAAAAATATGCCTATGAAGGTATATGATATATAAAATAGAATAATGATTCTGATGTATAACGTCATAAAACTAAGTAGTGAGGTGCAAAGTGTAAATAAAATAGTGATGGACGATAATTGTAAATATAAACATTAGAATGAATCAATATTTGTATTGAATCGATTACCAATTCGATGAATGAATTTATTCGTCTTCACTTATCTATTTTCCTAGATGCGACGTTAATATCACATATTTTATAGTTATTTATAATGAAATGAAGTATAATAAAAGACAATTGGATGCACGTGAGCTTACTAATCTAATTAAAGAATAATTTATTAAGAGTTTACACTACATATTTATTAGACTAAATAAATTACTATGAGGCCATCATGGCGCAGAGGCCCGCCGTGTGACTGTGAACGCGAAGGTTGGGGTTCCCACTCAGGGAAATTAATTATTTTCATAGAGCGATCTTGAGTTTCCCCACTCAATACGTAACGTCCTGAATAGTCTTAACATTAGGCCTATAAACTATAATACCCTCTGCCAACGCTGCAAAAAAAAACATAAATATATACCACAATGGACTTATATAAATATATACCATTGTGTAGAAAAGGTGGAGAATAGAGTGAAATGTCACTTATTTCTTTTCTTTATTCTAATTGTTCACCAAATATGAAAGAAGTATTAGATAAAAAAGAAGAAGAAAACACTACTTAAGCTATTGCGTCAATCCATAAATGTTACATTATATTTATTATGCCAATAAAATATTAAATCATGGATTTTACGACTAACATTAATTGTATGGCAATTTTTAAAATAATCAATATTCAATATTAATATAATTAATAAAAGTCGTGATACGTGATTCTTTGGTTAATTTCGTTTTCTAGACAGTTTAATTATTAACTTTTCTAAAAATGGCAATTTTGATTTGAGTTTGTTGGGGTCTGACGCGACAGTTGTGAGTTCGATTCCCACACGAAGAAATTAATTATTTTCATTTCTTCGCTCCGGTAGCAACCTAACTCTTAACACAAGGTTTTCTCTGACGACCCTGCTACATGCGGGTTACGCCTTGAAGCTCAGAAAAGCAATTTAGGTACTCATGCTTTAAAATTATTTTTCAAAAAGAGCAACTGTGGCAGCTTCTTATAGGACCTATACTACGAGAATGTTACTTTGACAGTTTTTTTAATTTTATTTTCAGGATGACAGTGAAGAGATTGGTGATCTCTACCATGATGACGAAAACGGGGCCGCCCTTCTGATTAGAAGACATCCGAAACATGGAAGATTAGTGGTGGTAAGTTATTGTAATTATAAATATCAAAATTATTGAGTGTCGTAGCGTCGCACTGTAAATGCGACGGCTGTGAGTTCGATTCTCACTCTGGAGAATGAAACCACAAACATCTGGTAAAGTAAAATGCGCAGCGTAGTGTTCCATCACTCAACACACCATATATCTTTTAAATTAGAGGGTTAATGGGGAACGGAGTGTCTTAACACTAGGTTCTCTCTGCCTAACCTTCTATATGCGGGGGATACAACGTGAAGCTTAAAAATATTATTTAGGCCGGCGTAGCGCAGCGACTGCATTAAAATGTAAGCACTATAGTTGTGGGTTTGACAGAATAGCTTTTTTTATAAAATTAAAAATAAAGGGGTTCCCCCTCCCCCCCTTATTACCTTACGTGTTACACTCACGCGAAAGACAAATCCAACGATATCTCAGGTTTATTAGTAACAAAAAATATAGGAACGGAAATTTATACATTCGTATATACGTATGTATATAAACAAAAGATAAAAACACAATCCTCTTTTGGGCTTCGCTGCTGTCGGATAAATAATTAAAAAATAAGACGCTATGTCTTTAAGCATCTTGTTGTAATACTAGTATACTCAAATATCAGGCTTAATTAGGCATATTTAAATACTGTGATCAAATTATATTATACTAGTCTCTGAAAGTAATGGAAACTTATTTATTACACGTAAACAAAACTAAAAACAAAGTTAAGTTGGATTTCTCCATCTTTTTTTCTCCATCCGTCCTTGACAGGTCACACGGTTGAACTTTAGCAATAAAATACATTCTAAGTAGCGTTTTCCAAATTAAATTTACATACAAACTGCTTCGCTACAGCAGGTCCGCTAAAAATGTATAAAAATAAAATAAATTAGTTATGCCGTTAAAAGAGGAGGATCAAATTTCTTTTTATGTTTTATACTACTATTTTGTAAAAAAAATCAGTAGGCAGAAGGAATCTAGTGTTAAGACTCTAGGTTCCCCACTTTCCGCCGAATTCTGGAGGCTTTGCGTGTTAGGTAGCGGAACTCAACGCAGCGCTTTATTTCATTACCTCGAGTGGGGATCGAACCCACAACCAGTCGCGTATACAGTCATACTTTGTGCCCCTGCGCAACGACTGGCTGGAATTATAATTATGTAAAAACTAATGATAATTTAAGTTGTAACTAGATTTTGTGCTATTAACAGCGGCGGTAGGTAAAGAGTAAACCTCCAGAAGGAAAAAATATGTTAAATATATTTTTTTATGATAAATAAAAGTTTTTTAGTATATAATAATTTTTCTCTTCTTACGGTCAGTTCATTTAATTTGTCTATTCAATAGTGAGGAAAAGCAATAATGTATTGTTTATTTCTATATAGTTCTAACGACTACTTATGGAGGTCTATCGTGGTGCAGAGGCGACTGTACAGAATGTGGATCTAATTTCCATTCGAGGAAATAGTGTCTAATGTATAATATTTATTTGTACGCTCTGGTAACGACGCGAAGCGCGGAGTTGAGTTTCACCACGGAGGAGAGTCTGGAATGGAATATATCCTAATGATAACAGAGTGTCTTTACACTACGTCCCCAGGATACCTCTGCCTACCCTGCTATGTGCGGGATACAGCGTGAAGCAAAAAAATCATACATTAATTTAAGTGAAGACTTATAGAATCGAATAATATATGAAGAAAGAAAATTTAAAGTAACTTGTGTAAACAGCTTGTTATTTTGTATATTACTTTAAGTTCAGAAACAAATATAATTTTACACATAAATATATACTATAAATATATATTAACATGTAATAATGGAGCCCTGGGATAACCCGCGTTGGTCACGTATGACTCGAATGCGATATGGTATGACATTGGTACGTGCCTGATATCTAGACCGAGCTTTTGTACCGAGGGCGAAACTTTGATATATTTTATATGAATATATAATAGTAAAATCAAATTAAAAATCAGATCAAATCAGCTTCACGCTGTATCTCGCATACAGCAGGGTAGACAGAGGGAATCTCGTGTTAAGACACTCCGTTTTCCATTTTCCGCCGAATTCTGGAGGCATTGCGTGCTGAGTGGTGGAACTCAACGCCGCGCTTTGCCTTGACCCCAGAGCGAAAAAATGAAAATATAAATGTAAATAAATATTTCACTTCCTCAAGTGGGGATCGAACCCACAACCAGTCGATTTTACAGTTACACTTTGTGTCGCTGCGTCACGACCGACCTCAATGTTACAGTATAATTTTATATAAACGTGTATTAACAAATTTTAAATATTTTATACATCTTTAACAATTTTTAATAATCAACTAAAGTTGAAGTTAAAAAATGTAACTATATACTTTTATATTAATTTAAATTATTTTTTTAGAATAAATAAAGAAGAGAACTTCTTGACGATTAAACACTCTCTCCTATATTTATAAATCACCATATATTTTAATGAATATTATCCTATAGGATTATGAAAAAAAATATGATCAGAATCTTTGAAAACTTGTATAGAGGACGATAAGCCTATTTTTTTTAAATTTAATTATCTATGACACTATAGATCTATAGGTATTTGGTCCTTTTCATCCTCGCGAACTGTACCTTAGCATATTTTTGATCAAAAAGTTTTGATAATCATATCCGGCAACAATAAAACACAGATTAAACGTTAATTGTTATTAACGTTATAAGTATGTGATATGTATGTATACCTGTCAAAAGCGACTTTTAATTAAAATAAATGATTTAGAGTCTTAAATAGAGTTAAATTAAAAGATAATAAATTTAAAATAGTTAAAAAGGCACTGACTGTCTACAATAAACCTGATATTAAAATTAGAATATTAGAAATTAATATTAGCATGTCGATATTAAATTTATAATGTAGCTTTAATTTTGTCACTTCACCTCGAATCCCTGCTATTCTCCTGCTAGACTTATATTATGCAGATCAAGTAGTTTCAAGACACGCACACGAAATCGAAACATTGTGTGTAGATTGTAGAATAATCGAATCGGAACTCAACTCTGCGTTTTGTCTCGTCTCAATCCCCGATCGTAGTTCAACCCGGCAATCATCACGTTTACAGTATTGTTTACAAAAAAATTGTAGGCAGAGGAACCTGATGTTACTCCGTTGCCCAGTTTTCGCCGAATTCTGTAGGCATTCTCACGACTGACCTCAATAAAATAAAAAATAAAAAAAATAATTAATGATATCATTCTATTTCGGTGAATCTGTTATTCGTCTCGTTTATTTGCAATTTTAAATCAACGCCTCATAAGACTTGACAAGCATATTACGATTTATAACAACTGGTTTGCACTTTATTATATATACTTACATAGTGTGTATTCTAGTTTCCGTACGTATAATGATTATTAATTTCGTAATCATTTTTATAGATATTTATGTAATATTAATAATAATTTATATTGATTATTATTAAAGGAACATTAAGTTAATTAAGTCTAATTTCGTTAGTTGCTTCGAATATATCGAATTTTGTGGAATAAACTGATTGAAAGCTGTTTTATTATTATACACATCCCGGTTTTATCTCGTCTCACCTGTTAATGTTTAAAGCGCAGCGTTGAGTTCCAGCACTGAACACGTAATGTCTCCAGAAGTGTGTAGCGACACTAGGGTTCCAGGTTGCCTCTGCCTACCTAACCTATGTGCGGGATACGGCCTTAAGCTAGTTACTCTTTTCCACACTTTCTGCTTATGTTACTAACATTACTTTATTAAAGTTTTTCAAATGTTATTCTTATGAATAACATTAAAAAAAACTAAAATAGTGTTCTATTTGTCATACATATAAAGAAAAGTTTTAAATAATAAAGCGCTGTAAGACTCCAACCCGGAACCTTTTGACACTGTCCTGCGATTGAACTTATATCCCGTTTCTTTGTTTATATCCCCTTGCTATATTTATTCGTCTGACTGAGATTTGAAGCCACAACCAATTAGTGGAGTCGAGTAATAACTTCGCCAGGATAGCGTTGATTGCTGTCGTAATCATAATTAAATATGCAAGACTGCGTAAAAGGAAATCCCGATCGACTCGGCCATTAACGTTAACGATAGGAAACTGACGAATGATAAACGCTGTTTAACTGAGTGTGGTTTAAAACAAATATTATTTATTCAATCTTTGTTTTTCGTTAGATTTTTATTTAAATAAATAAAATAAATCAGCTGCACGCTGTATCCCGCACATAGTAGGGTAGGCAGAGGGAACCTAGTGTTAAGACACTCGTTCCCCTGCGTCCCCCATTGCGGTTTGAGTGGCGGAATTCAACACCGCTTTCCCTCGACACTAGAGCGTAGACATGAAAATGTAAATTTAAATAAATATTTCATTTCCTCGAGTGGGGATCGAACCCACAACGAGTTTTACCTCATTTCACAGTCACACTTTGTGCACCTGCGCCGCGACTGACCTCATCTTTTTCATTAAGTGCAAAAAATTAACAAAGTAAGCTTGAATTCAAAGTCTTTCAAGACGAAGTTTTTCTGCCTTTTGCCTGCAATTTCTACATTGTTGCTATGCGGGGAAAAGGCAGAAAAAACCTGGTCGGCGGTGTAGGTTAAACATAAACTATAAACAGAACAGAGTAAAAAACACGTTATAAAAACTATAAAAAATCTAATACTACCAACACCTACATTTAGACAATTTATATTGCAGCTAAGCAATTTATAAGATTAGAGAAATTACATACCAAATAAAGCCAGGGTCGGTTTCCTTTACTAAACATCATTTCAAAGGTGCCTCATGCTTCACTTCAAACAATATAAACATAAGTACAATCAGTCAAACAATAGACTTGCAAGTAGACTAAGGTCGATTGCGCACAATTGACGGGAAAATATTCTCAAACATCGTTTATCATATCATACGTTGGTAGTTAGGTAATAAGTACATGTAATGATTAAAACACTGGTTTTTTTTCTTTTTTTAGCTTCACGCTGTATCCCGCAAATAGCAGGATAGACAGAAAGGACCTAGTTTTAAGACAGGCCTACTTCCTACTCATCACCTACTTTCTACTCAATTTTTTGACTCAATTCGGACATTGTGTGTCAATTCTCGGAACTTAACGTCGCGTTTTATCATGCTATCAAAGCGGTGAAATAAAAATAATTAATTTCCCCTAATGGGAATCCAAACCACAACTACCACGACGCTGTCGCACTCCGCCACGTTGATCTCTGTACCTTAACATAACATTTTTATAATATACTAAATAAGTTATGGTATTTTTTCTCGCATCTACAGTATTGTAAAATTAGAGAAAAAAATCTTACGCTGATTTTAGCTGTAACAAACGAATATATATTTCATAGTCACATTTTTTTATTTTCTGTACCAACAGCATATTTGTTACGAGTCGTCGCCCACAACTTTATTTGCATGGAATTTAGACGTAGAATAATGATTTTTACCTTTCCCGTAGGAATTTGGAAAAATCCTATTTCTATTTGTCTGTCGAAGGCCAGTCGTGGCTCAGGGTTACAAGGGTGTGACTGTAAACGCGACTAGTTGTGGTATCGATCCTCGCTCGAGGCAACGAAATATTTATTATTTTCATATCTTCGCTCTGGTGTCGAGGTAAAGCGCAGCGTTGAGTTCCGCCACTCAATACGCAATGCCTCCAGAAAATAATAAATTAAAAAATTAAATTAGCTTCACGCTGTATCCCGCACACAGCAGGGTAGGCAGAGGGAACCTAGTGTTAAGACACTCCGTTCCCCACTTTCTGCCGAATTCTGGAGGCATTGCGTGTTGAGTGGCAGAACTCAACGCCGCGCTTAACCTCGACACCAGAGCGAAGAAATGGAAATATAAATTTAAGTAAATATTTCATCTCCTCGAGTGGGGATCGAACCCACAACCAGTCGGCTTTACAGTCACACCTCGTGCCGCTGCGCCACGACCGGCCTCATGCCTCCAGAAATCGGCGGAAAATGGGGAACACAGTGTGTTCACACTAGGTACCCTCTGCCTACCCTGCAGTGTAAGGGATACAGCGTAAAGCTGATTTTTTTTCTATCTACTTATTATTCCTCTACTCTCCCTAACATAGCTACTGTCAAATTTCAACTTTCTAAGTATCGTCATATTTCGTCTGTGTATTACTTGTCAAGTACTCACTAACAAAAAAGAGTTACATATAGAGATTATTATTAATTTGGCATATGTTTAAAAAAAGGAGAAATACAATTACTGGATTACTTTCAATAACTAGGTACAGTTGTAAATTTAGGGAGGGAATCTAGTGTTAAGACATTTCATTGAGGACAGGGTTTTTTTTAATTTTATAATTTGTAAACAGGAAGGATCAATCGGCCATGACCTGGTGATACGACCCATCCCAGACTCCATGACGGCGCCAGACGACGAAATGTTCATGGACCCTAGAAGCATGAGCGATATGGTTTCTATTGATACCGGTCTCCCTCTCGGTAAGATTTTATTTACAATTATATTTGCCATTCCCATTTCATCCTTTCATTTCGTCGCTTTGGTAAAAAGACAAAACGCAGCCTTGAGTTACGCCACTCAATATCTCAACTGTTTCCCTCTGGGAAATATGGGACATGTCATATATACAGCAGAACATGGTCATATATACAGCGGAACAGCGGAACATTAAAACATTTTCTAATTTTAAAAAAATATTTATGTTTAAAATATTTTAAATTGATATTTTTATATTTTGAAAGTATTATTCCACTTAGGAAAAAAAACATTCAAATTGAATTCGTCTATACGTCACATTATGCGACGTATAGAGCTATAAAATAATAACTTACTTTTAGTTATTTTATCTAGGAACCAATAACATGTTTGTAATATATATAACATTTTAAATAATACAAACAAAATAATTATTAATACCAACATAAATCAGATATATTTTGCACATAAATAACTTATTTAATCTCCAATTTGTTAAAAAAACAAGTTTTGCAATTTTAATTTTAGTTTTTTCACACCTACCAATTAATCTTATTATATTATCTATAATTATTGTTTGTCTTCCGCGAACACGTAAAGTCAAATTTAATAGTATATGTTTAATATATTGTGACCCGGCAGTGCTTTAGCTCAGACTGACGGTCAAAGGTCCAACAGAAATGTGGATCATATAAAACCTGCTTAATAATAATAATAATCTATTATTTAATTATATTACCATGTTTTACTTGTGGTGAAAATATTCTTTTTCGATACAACTTGTTTTCATTATTAAATAATATTTTAAAAATAAGTAAACTTTGTCAGCCGCAATTACATAATTTTTAATTTAGCCCCTTAGATCTTTTGATTTACCAAAATAAGATATCTTCTTATGATGTTATTTCAAGTCAAAAATCCATGTCAACAAGCATACTACGCGTGCATTACAAAATTAAACGCTACATCAAAGAAATTTCAGCCATAACTATATAAAAAATATTTTTAAAAAATAACAAAAGAGTGCGTAGTTGCAGCAAAATCGTGGAGCTTACTTACCCCATGTGTTATTCCATATGTTATGTGTGTTTTCTATTTATTTATTTTAATACTTGGGTTGTTTTGGGACACACTTTATTTGAAATACAGCTTTCGCTTATTAATTGCTGAATATTTATTTATATACAAAACGAACTGCGCCGCCTTTTGGCTATTTCGCATTTTAGATCTATTATTAACTTCCTATGTAGATAAAAGTTTATTATTCAATCAGCTTAAAATGTATTTATTTAAATTGAAAAAATATGTAAATGTGAAATAAAGTCATAAAGAATCACGTACATTAAATTTGGAAACACGTCAAATTTACCTATTCCTAAATGTCATTGCATTTGATTTTTTTATTTAGTCTCGAAATAACCTGGATATAAAAGGCAAAGAGAACTTATACACCAGTGGTAGCTTTCTGTAGCACTTATAATACTGACATATTTATACTTTCAAAAGGGTTTGCAATGGCCTAATTGAATAAAAAATACGTAAAGTTTTTACGTTGACGTTTTTTTAGTAAATCGGTCAATTCTCTACTCCACTCTATTTTTGGATGCGGAACCTAACGCCACTCTTGTTACCCTCACAAATCTCATGTTGAAGTAATAAATATTCATCTGAATAGGATTTAAATTAACAAACATTAACATTTCTTTTCCAAGTCAATCTACTATATGGCTTCTATAATATTATATTTCTTACATGTAATTCTCCAGAATGTAAATCTCCAGAAGATTTCCCACGAGCAAACCTGGCGATTATTTCTTAAACCAATTTCAAAAATGTCCCTAAATTAGTTGTAAAGAGGTAAAATTCACTTAATACTGAAATAATATATCTTAAAATCATTTACTAATACCATCTCATTCTATGATGGAATGACAAAACATTGAATTATAAAACAGATAATGTTAATATTTTAAATCGTTTTTTTTTTAGTAAAAAGAAGAAAAATTGAACAAGAACAACTACAACAGGCTCTGAGAGGCGCCGGTCACGTCATCATCAAACGAGACCCGGCACAAGGCGACCATTTGAGTGATTATGGTAAGATGTTTATATTATAGATTTTCGATGAAAACATTATTTAGAATATTTTAAACTAAAATAGTGAAATAACAGATCTTGGCAAACAACCTAACCCAAGTGTAAAATAAAATATTTAAATATTAGGTTGAACATTTCAATTTCTTTATGATAATAAGATACAATCGATATGGAAATACGTACGAGTACCTTCTTCTAAAGTAACCTTTTATTAAAAGTTACAATCATTACATGTTTTTATTAAAGAAGTATATGTTTTCGAATATTATTTTCTCGTAAACGATTCTTGAGGTTAAGCTGCTTTTGTATTAAAATGCTTTAAATATAATAAAATTACTTTACGACATTAAAGTTTGTTAATTACGTTTGGAGTGTTGTAAAATTTATTGGGTTGGTTAGTGTTATCGAGATATAAAAACGAAAAAACTAAAATTTGTATCCTTTTTTAATTTTTTATTAATTGCTAATATGACCTTTTAGTTACCATAGATAAATAATCTATTAATATTATTTACATAAGTTCCCGCCCATATTTATAAATTTACAGTTTGTGCTTTTTAGTTTTTATACTATTGCATTATTAAACAGGTACAAATTAATTATTTTATTTACTTATATTTATAATATGTTTGTTTTTTTAAATATATTTCATATAATACTATACAGGGTGGAAGTGTAAGCAACACTTTTTTATAAATGAAACCACAGTTTCAACTACTCTATAAAAGCCTAATATAAATCAGAAAAAAATAAATTCCCAAAAATGAAAAAGTTATTTTTTCAAACAAAATAAATAATAAAATTGTCGTTTTAAAATAAAACGCCATTTGTAAGGACGACGCACGCACACATAAACCTATCAAAGGAACATCGCCGCACTCGTCTCATTCCGAAATCAAGTCGTAGGTATTGGCGATAAAGTTCAAAGTTGTTTAACCTTTAGTAGTATTTTTGTAGTAGTAAGTGTTTATGTTATTGGGATCTATACGTAATCGCGTCACACGAAATATAGGTATGGATAAAAATCGTGAAATGAAAAAAAAATCCTACGTCCAAACTGTTGAGGCATCTTGATTAATTTCTTTAAGTATAGGTTTGAAATATCTTACCCTATATGATGTTTCCGTAAAAGAAGCGCTGCCTCTTCCACCCTGTATAGTATACTTAGTCATTTTTTATTACTTCAGTTTACTTAAATAAATTACTGAATTCGACTATAGCCTTAAAACCACAAATTGATACATAAGATAATAAATAAGTATGTAATATAACGAAGTGACATATCCCAATTCAAAAAGTGATACTCTACACGTAGTAAACGATAACCTTTTATATAATCAGAATTACCCTTAGAACTTACAATTCGTGACCATTAAGAGATTGCGGCAACCTTTAAATTTAGTTCAAAACTTTGTACAACGTGATAGGCTGTATATACGTAGGTATACGTAAGTGTATGTGCAAGCAAATGCAAGAAAGAATGAAATTATAATATATAAATAACTATATTTTTTATCTTCTTTGTTTACACTTTTAAGTACATTATTTCATCTATATCCGATAATCTATAGCGGACAAAATATAAAAAAAAATATCTAAAAGTAAATTTCCATAAAGAATGGCACAACGTGGATAGAATGTTCTGCAACAATAGAATATACACAACAACAATACTCTGCAAGAATAGAAGTTAATCCTGAACCGTTGTGGCGCAGCGTCTGTTTGTAAGTTCTACGGTGGTAGGTTCAATTCACACACGGGGGATGATTTATTTTCATTTACTAATATTGATTGTATGGGGCCCTAGTCCTTGAAATATCTTTCAATTTGTAGTATGGAGTAGTGTAGTGTGGAGACAGTTAAAAATGTAAAAATCTTTAATATAACAATTCATTTTAAATTTACTAACCCGAAATTACCGGATACATAAATAAGTGGTGTGACAGTGGAACATTTTTTTAATCACTATTGCCTAATAAATATACATATGTGGATCAGTGACCCTAAATCTTACGAAGTTGCTACATTTTTCTTGAAGGCCTTGTAAGCATTTTTTGTATAAAATATACTGTTTTTTCCTTTCGCACAGTATTAGAGAAAGACATTAGCTAGAAATAGTCTCATGTAACTACTTAGACCTAGTTGCCATGTCTATTAATAGAATCCAAAACAATTTTAAACTATTATTACACACCTTAGTATGTAAAAACATTTTTATAAAACTTATAAAAATCAGGACGTAGAGGAGCACGAACTCATAACTAATTAAATAAGTAATAAGCGTGTACCTAACTATTTAGATGCAGTTCTGTAATTTTAACATTTATTAATAGCCTAAGATCCCAGGTCCCCCAGTCCAAAACTCAAATTTGAGGATTATTAATATATAATTAAGGCGGTATGTGTTACTCACTAATTTGACTCTGAAAGAGCCCCACTCTTTCGGAGCTGGCGCCAATTAAAGATCCACGCTCATACGCACCTACGTAAAAGTAGAATCTTTCGTATTGATATGTTGTTAAAAATAATATAAAAAATGTACATTTATCATTACCAAACCACGAGGGCCTTTACTACCGCCAGATGTCTTAAAGGTTGTTAAAATTTGAACTACGTTATACTAGCAGAGCTCAATTTTAATTTAATTGCTTAAAATTTTAATGTTTTGTTATTTCATTAACAAAAAAAGTAGTTTGACAAAATAAAATACAATTTACAGTTACATTTCACAATACATAAATATATAATATTTATAAACTACTTATCATCATAATGTTACACAATCATTAAAATAAAGACAACTTAACGACATATGCTATGGCGAATCCAGTTTCCGAACGAATATAGACGTTACTAAAATATCGATTGTATATTCCCATTAATATATTTAATTAGTAATTTATTCATGTTGTTAATGTAGAAATTGATAGAAACGCACGTGTTGTTCTCGCAATGAAAAAATTAGATGGGAAATTTCTGAACAGTTACAATAACGCCTAAACTAGTTCTTGATTTTTTTTTCGCAATGTTGCTTAATATCGAATTTCGATATTAATCAGATTCACACTGTATCCCGCACTTAGCAGGGTAGGCAGAGAGACCTAGTGTTAAGACTCTCCGTTCTCTGCTGTCCGCCGAATTTTGCAGGCATTGCGTATTGAGTGGCGGAACTCAACGCCGCGCCTTTCCTGGACACCAGAACGAAGAAATGGAAATATAAATTTAAATAAATGTTTCATTTCCACTACTGGGGATCGAACGCATAACCGGTCGCCTATACAGTCACACTTTGTGCCCCTGTGCCACGACTGACCTCTTCGATATTAATCAATTCCGCAAAGTTGTTTAATATCGAATTTCGACTCAGTATCACATAGTGATTCCACATAAAGCAACTTTGCGAAAACCATCTTACTTACTCTACTTTTTTTTCCATGTCAACAGATATTCTAATCATAATTTTTAGTGTTAATACCCTCGTTTCCCACTTACCACTTGACTTTTTGGAGAAATTGGGCGTTGAGTGGTGGAACTCAAAACTGCGCTTTGTCTACCAGAGCAGAGAAATAAACATAATTTAAATATAATGCCAGCGAGCTGGATAGAATCCATAATCATAAAAATTAAATTAAAATCAGCTTCACGCTGTATCTCGCACACAGCAGGGTAGGCAGAAGGAACCTAGTGTTAAGACACTCCATTCCCCACTTTCCGCCAAAATCTGGAGGCGTTACGTGGTGAGTGGCGGAACTCTAAGCCGCGCATTGCCTCGACACCAGAGTAAAGAAATGGAAATATAAATTTAAATAAATATTTCATTTCTTCGAACCCACAACCAATCGATTTTGCAGTCACAGTTTGTGCCTCTGCGCCACGACTGGCCTCACCCATAATCATCTCGTTTACATTCGTACACTTGTGCCGCTATACCACGATGAACTGATTATTTTTATATTTGACTTAAGTTCCTTATTTTCATAATATTTAGCATTTGTAATGGCCTGGGCTGTATATATATTTTAAAACAACAAGCCAGCTAAAATAAGGAAGTAAAAAAAAACTATGACAAAAATAACGCTTACGTTTAAATTGATAAGTGATGTATTTTGTGTGATTAGATAAAAATTGCTAATAAAATGTACAGTACGGTCGAAGAGTTGTGGCCACCTATAAGTTAGCTGTAGATGACTTGTCAGATCTGTTTTTAGGACTTTTTTAATACTTTTGATTTTTTGATTTACTTCCCGAGTGCACAATGCGCAAAAGTTTAGAAAACTTAACTTCAGGGCAGCCACGACTCGTCAACCGTAATGTAAGAGAGATCTTTATTACCGGTCTCTGGGAGGTCATAAGGTCGGTCTGGTATTGCGTCACCCATATTATATATGCGAGATATTAAAATATCATTCATTAATCTTTTATTTGAAAATAGTCAGGTGGGGAAACCAATTCAGTTTTATTAATGAACTAGGTAACGCGCGTGAGTCATTACAAAAGATAGATATATAGTAGGTCCTTAGATAAGATAGAAAGAAAGAAGACATAACAATAATGATAGATTTGCTGAAAATTGCTCTATTTCCAGCGTTACTAATAAAAATAGATTATTTTTTGTAATCAAATATGTTAAAAAAAGTATTTTCAATTAACATTTAAATTATTTAATACTTCGTTTTACAATTTATATGTTTTAATCAGCTTCACGCTGTATCACGCACACAGCAGGATAGGCAGAGGGAATCTAGTGTTTAGACACTTCGTTCCGCATATATTATAATTTACTACTATTTAAATTATAGAAAATAATATTTTGTAGCTGGTGTTTGGTTGACATTTCTATAAAAGTTTGCTTTTGCTTCACGCTGTATCCAGCTTATAGTAAAGGAACTTAGTGTTCAAACACTCCGTTCCCCACTTTCTCTCCATTTTTTGTGACATTACGTGTTGAGTGGTGGAACACCACGTCGCGTTTTGTTTTCGTGGTAAGAAGTTAAAGCACGATATGTTTTGTTGTCTAGTAGAGCGAAGAAATAAAATAATAATTTCCCAGAATAGTATTCGAACCCACAACCGCTAAATTACCTGTCACCAGTTTAAAGCGTGAAGTTAGTAGTAGTAGTACCAGTTTAATGTACCACAAGGGCCTCAAGTTTTCGTATCAATTGATCGTAGAAACACATTTTACTTAATCTACACGAAACTTACACACATCGTCCCATTCGGTGGAGAGGAAATCCCAGTTTTACTGCAGCGCACACCAGCTGCGTGGGAGCGCAACCTTTACGTTTCAATAGGGTATCCACTGCCTCCCCAAGTAGCAAGGTCTCGACTATAACGTAGTCTACACAAATGAAGCTGAGGTCCGTGTCTAGGAGACCTCGTAGAATTCCTTTTTTTGACACTCGTAAAAAGATGACTACGTCAAGGGCAAAGATTATCTAGCTCGGCCTCCCACAAATACTACACAATAGAAGATAACAACATAGAGAAAATAAGTTGAAAAAGCTGCGTTACTTACAGTAGATACCTAATATATTAAGAAATTGTAAATAAAAATGTACACGTGCTAGGTAATATCACGTGTATCCATTAAACACTTTCCATAAATTAAACATTCAATGGCCTTTATTATCATTATGATTTTAAAATATGTTAGCAATATCATATTTAATGAAAATATTATTATAATTACTTGTTTATTATGTTAAATCGATTATACACTTTATAAACATAACAAACGTTTTGAATTGTGTGTAATTCCATATGTAAAAGATAGATATCTAGTTAGCTTTCTTTCTTTTTTGTACGATCCTTATGCTTTAGAAAATCGTAAACAGTTATATATTCATTAAGTTTTGATCATATAAAATTCATACAATCGTGTAAAAAACCTTTAATAGTATATAACTAAATATAACTTATGGTAAAAGATGAAATCAAGTTAAAGTATTATTTGAAAAGCAACATTAGATATTACATTTGCCTAAAACAAAAAAAATTATATAAAGTGTGTGATCATAAACATAAAACCGTATGACATTTAAAAAAGAAAAATGTCATTCGTTATCTATTATTATAAAATGCAGGCGCCATATATTTATTGTAAATTATTTAATTTTTTTATTCGTTGCCAGTCACAAGATTAAGCTAATAGTGTTTTTTATATGATAATGAATTGCATTAATTAAAATTATTTATTTAATAATTAGGAATTCTGGAATGTTTCGTCTCATTTATTGCAAATTATGCAAATACAATAAAAAATTAGAGCGTCCTAAGATATTTTATTTGCTTAGTAATCATTAAAATCGATAAAATATGGACTATTTGTGACAAATCTCCACATTTAAACTGATAATTTAAAATATTAGTGAGTAATTCACTTCCTTTTGCCTATCTATTTATTACCAACCGCTGAGTCCACTAAATTATGCCTTTAAAAACTGACGCATTAAGGACAGCTCATCTTTTTATTTGAAAAACAATTAAAAATAATTTATTTGTATTGGTTCTTAAAGCGAGATCGTGTTACGTTAGCTTTCGTAAAAATAAAAGGGATATTAGTATATTAAGTATACGTGTTTCTTAATCACACGAAATCTACATAACGATATCGGTACTTTTTATTTATTCAAAGCTCGATCTTATTTACACTCTATATTAATAAAAAAACATGCAGATATTAAGTTTTTATGAGATACGTGAAATAAGTATATTGTATACGAATAATGTGTATACTTTACTACATATTAAAATACACTGTGCCATATATGTACATAATGTAAACAATACTATAATTTTCAATTTTTTTTATTTCAGCCTTCATGGAACCAGATCACATTGGCAAAAGGTTCAGGCGGAAAAGGTCGACTGAATCCCATAGCAGACAGAGGCGTGAAGCACCATATGTGATATACCCAGAAATCCTTGTGATAGTAGACTATGATGGTTACAGGTATTTAGATTATTTTTATTTTTAAATACAGTATTCATATAAACATATGCTATAGTTTGTTGTTTTGAATCCTATAAAGGTATATCCATATAAAGGTGTAACGCGATCGACGGATCAACGGTGGTCTATGTAGGTGGTAGGGGACGATACCTATCCATTTCCCTCCTATGTATGTTCAGCAATTTGCAGTGATTCCGTAGATATTTGGGAATTTGATTTTTTGGTTTTTTGAAGTAAATTGGCAAATATACCCCGACTTGGATCTGCTCTCGTGATTTTTTTTCTCAATATAGCTTAATAATACGTCTTTTGTATCATATAATAGTTTAAACCTATCGGTTTGTAAATCTTGGAAATAACATCGAAACAAAAAAGTTTTTTAAAAAGCAAAATTTTTCCAAAAACTTTTAGGGGCTGTGCGAAAAAAATATTCTGGTGATTTTTTTCCATAGATAATTTTAAAAACTATTGGTATTTGTGTAGAATAATCTCTGAAAGTGTCAAACGCCAATGACCAAATATTAAGAAATGCACTTGAATCATGAAACCGTATTGTTATTCTTATTACGAGAATTGACTACATTTAAATTAATTTCTTTAGCTATTTTTGATTTATACCTTAATTTTTGATTTTGTCACCGATCAACTTTAGGCAAATAATTTTTGTAGAGTAGCCCAGGCTCTAGAAAAAATATTTCACAACTATATATATATATATATATATATATATATATATATATATATATATAAATAAATATGCTCTAAAAGATTCATTGGGATAGCATTGTAGATTTTTTTTAAGAATCTATATTTTTAGAGCTAATTTATATTAAGCACTACCCAAGTACATTACCCAATTAGCGGATAGCTTTACAGTATCAAAACATTTGTTCAAACTCCCAAATATCTATTGAATTAGTAAAAATCTGTGAACACACATAGTATTGAAATGGATAGGTATTGAGGTGCCCTACTCATAGGCCATCGTTGCTCCATCGATCGAATTACACCCCTTTATAGGCAAATAGTGTCTGCTTACAATTAGCCCAAAACTAGGAAATAAATAATTTAAAATATAGATAATTTCAATATAATTTTAATGAGTAGGGACTCATAATAATCTCGTGTACAATGCAATGGTCGCATTTGATGTACTCAAATAAAATAATTTATATAATTAAAATAATAGTAATACATAAACAAGCAAACTATATATAATAAATTATTTTATTCCACAACAGATTGCACGGAGGAGATAATTTACAAATCAAAAGATACTTCGTTTCCTTCTGGAATGGCGTCGATCTGAGATATAAGTTATTGAAAGGACCCAGAATAAGGATATCAATTGCCGGTATTATTATATCTCGGGTAAGTGTTCAATTACTATATTTTGTATTGAAATATAAGTTTTTATGTTTTTGATAAATGTTATGTTTGAGGCCAGTCGTGGCGCAGTGGCACAAAGTGTGACTGTAAAACCGACTGGTTGTGGGTTCGATCCCCACTCGAGGAGATGAAATATTTACTTCAATTTATATTTCCTTTTCTTCGCTCTGGTGTCGAGGGAAAAGCGCGGCGTTGAGTTCTGCCACTTAACACGCAATGCCTCCAGAATTCGGCAGAAAGTGGGGAACGGAGTGTCTTATGACACTAGTTTCCCTCTGCCTACCCTGCTGTGTGCAGGATACATCGTGAAGCTGGTTTTTTTCTTTGTTTTTGTATTGAAATATAAGCTTTATATAGTATTCCGTTCTCCATATTCCACCTAAAAATGCAAAGACAGAACTCAACGCCGCGTTTTGTTAGCAGAGCGCGAATATGTAAAATGACATTCCCTCGACTTGGGATCGAACCTAATCGCGTTTACACTCAATAGTTGTCCTACTTTGCCACGATGGCCTTAAATTTATAGCTTAGTAGTTTTTCTTTAAATTTATAATTTCTTATAATAAAATGTAATATCTTTTTTGTTAGGGAAATATTTAAAATATCATTAAAATGTTATGTTTAACATAAAGCTTTTGGAAAATTTTAATCTTAAATGTATTGAATAATTTTATCTTATTATGAACAAAAAACAATACGGAACCTCTTATTTATACATAAAAACGTAAAAAATTATTCATGTCGTATATTTATTTTACATTTTTAATCTGCAAATGACGAATGTTCGGTGCAGACATGTTTATTTGCGACAAAAATATTTTTATAGTCAATAAAATTCGAAAACCAATCAAACTACTTCAAATATTCCTAAATTAATATTTAAATGCGACTTTTATGATTTTTTATTTATTTACGATCAAATAAGAAATCCGAAATTAGCTTTTGTGTTTTATTCGTTTGACGCGAGCTTAAAGTTAACCATTTCGTCAGTCTCTATACAATGTTCATCGAGAAAGTTCTTCTTTGACTTGGGATAACCTTCTAATACGGCATCGAGCATGTCCGAACATATTCTCTTGCGTTTTCTGAAATATTAACATAATTTATTTACATAATTCACCGTATATTATTCATGTGTAATGCCAGTGTGGCGCAGGGGCACAAGCGTGTGACTGTGAACGCGATCAGTTGTGAGTTCGATATCCACTCCAGGAAATGAAATATTTCATATTTTCAGTTCTTCGCTCTGGTACAAAGAGTGGCGTTGAGTTTCTCCACTCAACACGCTTCTCCAGAAGTCGTCGGAAAGTAAGGAGCAGACTGTTTTAACAGTAGGCACCCTCTGCCTTCCCTGCTAAATGCGGGTTACGACGTGAAGCTTAAACCATTACAATAAATAAAATAATAAGATGATTAGAAATAAACTAAATTAAAAATCAGCGCGCGCTGTATCACAGCTGCACACAGCAGGGTAGGCATAGGGAACCTAGTATTAAGACACTCCGTTCCCCAATTTCTGCCGAATTTTGGAGGCATTGCGTGTTGATTGAACTCAACGCCACTCTACGCCAGAGTGAAGAAATGAAAATATAAATTTAAACAAATATTTCAACTCCTCGTGTGGGGATCGAACCCACAACCAGTCGCTTTTAAAGTCACACTTTGTGCCCCTGCGCCACGACTGGCCTCAAGTACACACTAAATTAAGCAACCGAATTTTTGTTTGTTAACACATGGTTTACATATTAATTTTCTACTTTCCACCTGCTGTAGACATTGTGTGATTTCAGCAGAATCCTATAGATTAGTTCATGTAAAACATTTACATTAAAGATACAATTATTTAATATGGATTTCAGATTGAACACAAAGCCATTGTATTTGGTCAAAATTTATACTTATTGCGCGATGATTGTGAATTACGTCGAAATTTAATTAATTATTATAGTCCAATGAATAAAATTATGAAAAGATAAAAAACATTATTTGTTACTAAATCTCTATGTAACGAGCGACCTTATAAAATAAATATGATATTTAATATCACAGCTCACAGCCACCTACCTATATTCTTTATAAATACGTTCGTGTTCATTTAAAATAAGTTTTTTATCGTCGACGCTAATCACTTCAGTAGTATTGTGGAGATCACGCAATTTGTTTTCGATTTTGCCAATTTTATTTTTTAATTCTTCAATCTGTGATTGTGTGGAGTTATTTGTAGGCGCGGATATGAGGTTTTTGAGATTCGTCTCGGCTGTTTTTAATTCAATTCTTTTTTCATTTAACGTATTTGTTAGAGTTCCTATTTTAGTGTCGTAATCTGTAAATAATATTTCATATTTGTAAAATTAGCAGCTTAACTATTTTGTTAGTTACAATATTTTTTATTACTTTCATATTTATTTTTTCATTGTTTATTAAAATAAAGTTTGATTTTCATAGATTAATTTTGTATTTTAAAAACTTGTAATGGCAACAAAAGTTTTAAATAAATAAATTATATATACAGCTAGTTAGTTACCTTCTAGTAAAAAAAAATTACGTTCACTTAATAATTATTCTATATTGTTCGGAAAAACGTTATTACTTGTTTTAAATATAAACAGAGAGCCCTAATTTTATGCCAATCAAATTTCAAAATATTTTTCCGTCACGTCCCTGCACTTAAGTAATTTCAAAATTTTATTTATATAAAATAAAAATAATTATCAGATTAGGTTACCTTCATTATCGCTAACATCGTCCACATCATCTGTTTGCAAGGCAGCATATACTTTTTGCTTTCCGTAAAGTTTACATCGTATTTTGCCCGCTTCACTCAACGCATCTAGAGCTTTCTGAATTGCATTTTTTGTATAAGTACCTCTTAAATTTACTGTTACGTCAGAGCAAGAATATGGCCTATTTGTGTCAGTTAAATATTTAAATACAGCGTCACTAGCCATTTTATAAACAACCACTTGTTTAAACTAATATCTTATTAATTATTATAACAATGTGACAGATGAGACAAATTTGCCGCGCTTTTTTTATTTTCTTAAGATGTAGATTTACAATGTACGTTCAGCCTAGAAGGCTATTAAAAATATCTTAAATTAATTTCTTTTATTTAAAATAATAAAAATATATATATTCAATATATTAATAATTCATATTATTTCTATGTATATTTTATTTTCTTAATTTAATTGCAAATCCCCGCCGAGCACATCAATCAATAAGCTAAGGAATTGTTTATTTATGTCACAGATTTTTTTATATAAATCATAAATAAGGTAAACTAATTATTTCTTAACTAAAAACATTTTCACAAGTCTTTTATATTATAAACGAATGGTTGATAAAATAAAATAGATGAAAGAATATTGCCAAAACCAGATTTGGTTGTTAACAAAAAACAGAATTAATTTGTATAAATTAGCAACACCTGCAATATTAATGAGAAATGGCGTTACGTTTGAATCATACTTGGTTTTTAATAAATTAGATTTTTACATGTTATTGGAAATCGTTTTAACAAAAAATAATAATAAATCTTTATATTTTGCGTGTTTCTTTTATTTTGCCGTTTGCTGTGACTAAAATAGATTTATTATTATCTATTGAATATACAATGCGATGCTTCATTAGGCTGGTAGACGCTTTGTTCTGACAGGTTAATAGGACCTATACATGTTATAAGAACTTAATTTGTAAGTTAAATAGAAGCCAAACAGTTTTGTCTCAGTCCATTTTAAATAAATAAGATAAGGTTTATTTTCATGTATCACTAACAAAAATATTTTTGCATATATTATTGACATTTACATTTATGGAAATTTTAATTATTTACTAGTAATGATGTTTTCATTTCAATTTTTACTATTGACGACGATTTTTTGCTTCATCTACTAATACTCTTGGCCCAACTCTTCCAATGCAATACAAAATTGTGTTAAATGTGGTGGATAATGATGCGATTACAAGAAATTTGCGCGGGTTGGCGTATATTGGCCAATTGGCACAAATTTCAATAGTTCAAGGTTAGGGCTGTTTAAAGTAAAGATCACGTTTGATATTTACCTTCGAAACGTGAGTCAACTATCATACCTAAAATACTTATATATTTTCTACGAAAACTACTGATTATAAACCATTTCATCCAATTATGTTAATTGCGCTTGATTTTTATTTATTATATATACTTGATTGGTAGTCGCGGTTTGCAAATGTCACCGGTGTGACGACTTTCAGTCAATTTTTGTTTGAAGACGTACCTAATATTGACTTCGCTAATATCTAAATTTAATGTTTCAAAGAAACGTGGAGAATTAATGTCTTAGAGGTTTTTGCCTTTTATTTAGTGATAATTATGATTGTGACGTAAAACATATTAATATCTACAGCCTCTGTACTTAAATATATATTTTTTATTATTTTCACTTATAAGTATTTCCAGGTAATTAGATATAGGTAGTATTAATAAACCAATTTATTATTTACAATATATCTCAGCAATTTGTCGTCCCAATATTTATCATACTTTTTTTGGACGATTCATAAGTGGCAAGACAGTTTTTTAGTAACAAAAAAATACAATTTATCATAGATGTACATCTAGTAACATTACCATTATTTATTTTTTCTGTATTCATATTTCACATATTATAGATATTAAAACAGCCAAATGAATTTAGCGTCAAACATTGGGTTTTGTTAAAACGAACCGTTTTACTGAAATGATAAATCACATCAGTAAAACACGAACCATTCCATGTTTTCCACATTTCAACCAGCAGGTTCGTTTTATAAAACAGGAATTGACTAAATAAAGTATAATTTATTATTTCACGAATTATAATTTCAGGGTAGAGATGCGACACCCTATCTAGAAAGGAATCGTGTAGGACGAGACGCGATAGACTCAGCGGCCGCGCTAACCGACATGGGCAAATATCTATTCAGGGAAAGAAGGTTGCCCGTTTACGATATAGCTGTCGCTATTACTAAGTAAGTTTACTAAAAGTAGTAACTTTGGATTTTTAAACACTACAAACAAATGTAGGAAAAATACTTAAAATATTTAAATAATTAATTATCCTGTTTTCATTTATAATTGAAATTTTTAAAAATCATGATTTAATAAAATAGTCAGCTATTTTCTTTTTTTTTAAGTTTGTGACGTTATTCAATAACCAATGTTATAATATTATTGGAAATTTAACTTAACTTTATTTAACTTAATTCGCATAAATCGTATTTAATTGCCATAATTAATATATTTAATCACGGTAATATCTAACCGCGATATTCATAAAATTTTATGTTATTAAAATATAATAATATGCAATTATTTATATTAAAATAATATGCTTTTATGACTTTAAGACAACAATAAAATATAAAATAAGTACAAAGTAATATCTGTTACTAATATTCTATGTTTGTCTGTACTTTGTTTAGTACTTTCAATATGGATAAATTTGTAGAATGGTAAGTATAATTTTATTACCTTTATTATGTTTTGTAATTTGGCGCCATTATTTCTATTTTAAAATTACAATTTATTATAACATACAAATATTATTCTCAAAATGTTGCTAAATATTAAAATTTGTAATTAATAATTTTTAATGTGCTGAATGATCAATGAAGATACGAAAACTAATTTCAACAGGTATGACATGTGCCGACGGCGCAAGGGTGGTCGCTGTACTAAAGGCACCGCTGGTAATTTATTTACAAAAAAAAACGTCTAAAAGGTCGCGAGTGGTGTTGACATACTCAGCATTAACAGAGGCTTTCGAGTGAAATAATTCGGCTTGATTTAATTTTAATGTTTGCGGTACGGGATTTGGTAATGGCGCTGAATGTGACGTCATAGGCATTGTCTATGGTTTTGACATTTGGTTTCGGTTACGGGATACAGTAGGTAACGATAGAGTGCTATCGTTATTAATTTGTCTTTTTTTTTAAATAATAAGTACTGTTTTTGATGTACAGCTGAAGCTCCGAAGGAAAGTAATAATACGTTATGAAGAATTTTATTCAGGTTTTTATTTCAATGGCTTTCAGACTAGACATGTGCAGAAGACAGTATGCAAACGATGCGTGCAATAGAGGGACTGCAGGTAGGCGTGTCTATAATTGTTCTCCCAAGCACGCCTTTTGTCATCTACTTAGTCCCTCACCTTGTATATGAAATTTCACTGGAATCACATTCCTTTGCCTTGACCCTGGTACCCGTGATCATAAGCACTTTGTGAATAATCTACCTTCTCATATCTTCCACACCATGTATATAGAACAAGAGCTCTCTACTCTACGTAGTTTAGTCATTGTATAATCTGTCATTTAGATCACAAAACCATAAACCTCAAAATCTATTTCTGGAGACCTTCAACTTTATGACTCACATGCCCAATATTACCAATTGGTACTTTCGTAAAGCATGCGATGGATTGGATGGATTACTTATCAACATAAAACAAACGTAGCATTTAAAGTGTTGCTTTAATATATTACCGCTCATAATTTCGTTATGTTTATACTTTATTTCAACACAATGATTGGCTTTTCGAGTCGAACCATTCAAAAGGCCTCTAGTACATCTTCTTGCATTAACAAGAAAGTTGCGTAAGGTCAGAGGACCAGTTGGCCCTACCTTACTTAAATGACACGAGGACATCGTAAAATAAACTAACCTGCCTATTACGTATCTACCAAACTCTGCTATTAAAGACGGACATAAATATTCAATTCGATCGATTAAGTCATTTAAGGAAATTGCATGCTACTATTTATTTTAAGTGTAAAAGATATCCTTATACAATTTATATTATGTTTTTATATACACATTCCTAATATTATGAATGTTATATTATAGTTTATTATTATTTTAAATTTTACTAATTTCCTAAATTAAGTACACGCATTTATAACTAACAGCATGGGTTCCCTTAATTATCTAACTTAGAAATGCTTTATTTGCGCAACTTTCCAAGTCACCTGAACGTCTCACGTGAGTACCAACCTTTCTTACCTTTACTGTTCCATGTCATATTGTAGATCTCATTCACTGTAAGTACAGAATTCACCTTCTACCATAGACAATTTCGATTTCTTTATCTAGCGTCGTTTTTATTAAAATACATTTTTTATTAGTAGTACGGTTGATGAGTCGTGGCCGCCCTGAGGATAGACTCTCTGAACTTTTGCGGATTGTTCATTAGGGGAAAAGATAATTAAAATTAAAAAAGATCCTAAAATCAAATCTACATTTAACTTCAGGGCGGTCTCGACTCGTAGACTGTACCGTAATAAGGTAAGTTTTATATAATATATTCGCAAATAGGATTCGCGTACGTCGGAGGTGCATGCGTGGTGAACAAACGATTGGAAAAAGTCAACTCAGTTGCTATCATTGAAGACACTGGTGGTTTTTCTGGTATCATTGTTGCCGCACATGAAGTTGGACATTTGTAAGTATTTTTCAATTATAGATATTTTTCGAAAATAATTAGATTATAATAACAAAAAAACATTGCCATTTTATCTAAAGAGTAGTAGGAGTAGCGTAAAGGTAGAACCGTTACCGTCCGCTCAGTTTAAAAAGTATAAAATATAGTGGAAAGTTATTTCTTGTTACAGTGAAACTTTCATTATTACGAAAAAAAAAAAACAAAAAGAAAATATATATGCTATTAATAACAATTTTAGGTTAGGAGCAGTACACGACGGCAGTCCCCCACCTTCATATCTAGGAGGTCCAGGAGCGGAGAAGTGTAGATGGGAAGACGGTTTTATTATGTCAGATTTAAGACACACAGAAAAAGGATTCAGATGGTCCCCGTGCAGTGTGCAGAGCTTCCATCACTTTTTAAAGTATGTTCACGAATATTATTACTTTTTAATTATTTACGAAATTTCTTTTCTAAGTTATATAAAATATTTTTAATGTTACTTAGTTTTTTAATAACTTTTAAGAGTTTTTTTTTGTTATTTTCGTCTTAAACGCATTTATTGTCCCACATTGGGAGCCAATTTTTTTTTATTATAATAATATTGACATATGTATAATATGATAAATATTTCAGTGGTGACACTGCAACGTGTTTGTACAATTCACCTCACGAAGATGATTCGTTACCGCGAGTACTGCCTGGTAGGCTTCTTACTTTAGATGCGCAATGTCGGAAAGATAGAGGAACTAGGTAAGTGTTTATACCTTTTCAGGTAATTTTGTTAATACATTACTTAAAATTTTGTTATTATTTACCAAATTAGATCCATACTAAAGAACAAATTAATTATTTTAGAAATATAATATCATCAGCATATTAAACTATTTTTTAGTTTTTAATAGGAAGAATCATATTCCTATTGAGTGCAGTGGTTCTATATTTTTTTAATACAACATTGGATCTTCTCTCTTTTCTTTCTCTCTTCTTATTTTACGCAGGCGCAAATAAAAAGAACTTCAAAAATCTATTGTTTACGAATATTTACATTTGTGAAAATATAACCTTAAAACATCTTTAACAGTTTATTCTTCATATGTAAAAAGAATAAAATATAATAAAAAATCATTTCCCTCCAGCGCCTGTTTCAAGGACGAGCGGGTGTGCGCACAACTGTTCTGCTTCGACGCAGCAAGCGGATACTGCGTGGCGTACAGACCCGCGGCCGAGGGCTCGCCGTGCGGGGACGGACAGGTAAGTACTTTTTAGTTGTAGTTATATATAGTGTATAGTATATATATTTGGGGTCGTCGTTGCACACCGCAACCGTAGAGTTTTCGGTAAATTATAAGCGCGACGGTAGTAGGATTCTATTCCTACTTAGGGGAATGTATTTCTCATTTCTTCGCTCTGCTAAAAAGACAACGCGGCGTTGAGTTTCGTTACTCGTCGCACAATGTCTCGAGAATTAGGCGGTGCGTGAGGAACAGAGTGAAAAATCTATAGCACTGTAACATATTATATAATAAAGTGCCTATTTTATATACTCGTAAAGAAGATTCTAGTGGTCTGATTTAATTTAATAAATTATTTCAGTATTGCATAAACGGTCGGTGTATAACCGAACATGAGAACATAATCCCGGACTACTCGCAGCACACGCCGAGCTACGTGCGACCTGAGACTAGTCCGTTTTACGGAAATATTACGAGGTAATATTTGTGTTACATTGGTAATATATTGTTTTGCTAATATACATTTGTACAGTTTGGCAGACGAGTCATGGCCACTCTAAAGTTAGCCGCAGATGGCTACGTAGCTTATATTTTAATTTTTTTTTCTTACTTTTGATTATTTTCTTCCCGTGTGCACAATGTACAAAGTTCAGAAAGCTTAACTTCTGAACGGCCACGACTCATGGACTGTACTGTTTATTAAAAAATATTTTAAATTAGAGATACTAATAATGATTAAATATAATTTTAACATCACAACACTGACACGAAAATCGAGATACACTTACAATTAGTCTCGAATGTGCCAGTATGTGTAGAAAGATATATGAAAGATGAAAAAAAGATATATTCTAATATATTTTTATGAACACATACACAGTACCGAAGCAACCACTCAGCCATACGTAGCTAGCACACCAGCACCAGAAACAAACAAGCCAAACCTTTACTCTTATTACCAAAATAAAAATGACTTTACAACGACGACTAAGACCAACCCTTACAAATATTACTTCTACACGACAAAACAGACAGAACCAACGGAAAAATCAACTGAGGCGTCAATAAGTACATCTACACCCACAACTAAATTCTCAACCACAAAAAATCCATACGATTTCAATGATTTCGACACAAAAGCACCCAAATTGGAAACGAAAAGGGTATATCAAAACAAAGACGAAAACGACTACTCCGGGCGCAGCACGACTAAAAGCCCTTTCCCTGACAATGGAAAAGGAATTAAGTCGATATTCAAAATTGGAACGTATTACTCTCAAGGGAAATCCTCAGACAATTCCATAAGACCAGATGCAAACTCCCAGCAAGTTCAAATAGAGCCGGCGCGATTAGTTTTCTCGTACCACAGGAACTTGACGTCGGGAGAAATTATAAGAACATAGTGTGCCAAATTCTATTGGTAAGGAAAAATTGGAGCGATGTCATTTCTCTACTGTCTCATGGTCTTCTGCTAATCTTATATATTATCTATTTCATGCATTCTTTTCAGCCATTCCGTATTTATTACATACTCGCAAGCATCGAAAGCCTCAACTTTATTTACATATTTGTATATAAGCTATGACGTCATAATCATATTCTAGAACATTCTCTACTCTTCACAACCTACGTCATACAAATTCAAGCATTATTTATTAAAGTAATAGGAACGCTATTTCATTTTGTCCACTATTAGAAGTAGTGTTATATTTCTTCCTATAACATTATTAATATTGTTTTTCAATTATTTATTATAATATTACTAAATATTACCGTAGTAATATGTAGTAATCTTGTGTTACAGTAGCCGCCATTAGTGATTCGAGCGGAGAAACACTGAAGACTGTTTGCTGGGAGTTCTTTGTACAGCCTATGTCATGTACTGGGACCAGCCTTAATACATTTCAGATTGTGAAACGTGCACTCCTTAAATAAATATTACTTTAATTACTGACTGTATAATTGTTCTTTAAATATTATAAATACGTAATTTCAACTAAATTAGGAAATGTTAAAATACTAATTTAAAGTAATTGGAGATTTTTGTCATCCAATATTTATGAAAAATATTTAAAAAAAAACAAATCAAAATTACCTTTCCAATGTACTAAATTATTTGGTTATTTTATTGCTTAAAAGAGAAGAAATTATACAATTTGTAATAACTTTAAGTTGTTTCGATATAATAATTATACAAACGGTAATATTTTATATACAGCGGGTAATCAAAGGGATGTGCCACAAGTTGTGTGAGGAACGTGTCTAAGAACAATGCAGGCGCCGTTCTGTGAGTGATATTACAATGTGATTGTGTAAATGAACTATAAGTACATTAGTTTACAAACAAATCGATCAAAATGAGATATACCTCTCAATTTTGATTTTGGATACTGTAATTTTTAGTCTGTATCTTTTTTTTAAGCGGTTGTAAAAATAATTTTGTTTTAAGATTACGTAAACTGCCACAAGTGCCTTTTTTAATTAAGATGTCCGTACGACTGGAACTCAATAATTAGTTTTTTTTATTTCCACATTTAAATATGACATTTCGGAATTTCAAAATACTCGCCTTTGGCATTATTTTATTTAAGAAAAAATATAATACTATTCTTGTTAATAGCATCATTTTATGTATTTTTTTTTTTACACAGCGACTGGATCGCATCTTTTAAGGAATAAATTTTTATCTTAATTTTTATTTTAGTCTCTTTATCTTGTTACTAGTTAAGTCTGTTTTAAATATTCGAAATTTATTTATGTAATATAATAGATATTAAAATTTAAAAGTTACCATAGATTAAAAATAATTTGGCAGTTTAGTTTTTAATAGGGGAACAGTGAACTTACAACTCTGACATCACTTGCCTTTATAGCTATTTATTTTATGCCAGTTATTTATGTATGAGCAAATGTTTTCTCCTAAATTGTCTAAACTTTAAGAAAAAAAAATATAAACGAACAAACATGAAAACCGTCTTTTATTTTCATTCCCAACACCAATTGCATACAACAAATATACACTAAAGACATTGCCCCATATAAAAAAAAACAATATAATAAATTAACATAACTATCAATCATTTTCATTTTATTTATTATAAATAAGAATGTTTTAGGCTTGTAACCATTTATTTATCGCTCATGTGACGAAATGCAAAAAAGTATTAAAGCAGTAAATATACATATTTACCAAGTTTTTAATTATACCACTATACTACAATTTTGTGTAATAATAATTTTGAGCATCTACATAAAAAATCTCATTTAAAATATACATTTTTTCTTATAATTTAATTAGACTTCACTGGTAATGGACTTGCTGTAACATTCTTTGCAATTAGCTTCGCAAACATTCCCACTGATAAAATGAACATAAGTCCTGCTGGCATAAACTTTCGGCTGTTGTAGTATCTGAAATATACAAATTTCTTATGTAAATAGAAAAGAACCAAAATAAATAATGGAGACCGTTGTTGCCAAGTGATCACTGTTTGTGACCGTAAAAGCAACAGTTGTGGTTCCGATCCCACTTGAAGGAATAAATTACTTATTATTTTATTTTCATTTGCTTACTCTGGTAAAAAGTCAAAGGGCCTAATGTCTCGAAAATTTGAAAAGGGAGGAAAAGCTAAATGCGGGATACAGTGTGAAGCTAAAAAATAAATAACTTTGGATAATACTTTTAGTATCAGTTACTGTAATACATGGTGTGTTATGAACACATCAATCAGTACGAACAGTTCAATCAGTAATCAGTGTGTACATAGTAGGTGAAAGAACCATCTAATTATTATTATATATACTACACCTTTTAATATGATTAATTAAAATTAAATTTATTTTTGGTACATTTTTGTATGTATATAACTTTTTTACAAGTGTTGATATTTTGTGTGTACATTTTATTTTAAGTTTTGTGTAAATTTTACGATATTCAATGTTAAATATTTTCATATAATACAAAAAAGTTTTCTCTAAAAACCAAAAATAATTATAAAAAAATAAATATATATGTAGAAATTTATATATAAATGTATTTACAGTTGTTTATTACCTGTATCCCATAAGACCTCCGAGAGAAGTAGTAGTTCCTAACATCAATGTATAATTAGAGGGGTCCTGGCTTAATTGGTATGCACCCACTCCTGCAATCCAATATTTAATTAAAATTTTGATCATATATTTAAAGTTACCATAAAATAATTTCATTGAGGCCAGTAGTGGGGAACTGGGCACAAAATGCACAAAGACTGTGAACACAACTGGTTGTGGATTCGATCGCCACTTGAGGAAGTGAAATATTTATTTAAATGTATTTCATTTCTTCGTTCAGGTCTCGAGGCAAAGCGCGGCGTTGAGATCCGCCACTGAACACTCAATGCCATTAGAATTCGGTGAAAAGTGGAGAATGGAGTGTCTTCTTGATTATCTAGTTTAAAAAAGTAAGTAAATAAAAAAACATGGAAACAAAATAAAAAAGACATAAATTATCATATACAAATATAAAATAGATAAGTTCTCACCTAAAATTGATCCAAATATAATACCTGCTCCTAGTGATGGAATAGAACCTATAAAATTTGCAACAATTTTTTTTTAAATTATATTAGCAATCAGGCACTCTATACTTCTACACAAATGTTAGTTTGGCGACCGCTATTACAAAATGAGACAGTATCTAATTGCAAGCACAATGATTGTGGGTTCAATCTCCATTTGACAAGTATTATTTCTCTGGTCTTCTCAACAAACTGCTGTATTGACACTAGGTTCTCACTGCCTAATCTGCTTTGTAGGATGGAGAATGTGTGAAGTTGAATAAAAAATTATATTGATCTGACTGAAATAATTTAATACTCAGAAGAGGCAGTTGAACATAATAGTTTTCCCCCATTAACAAATTAATAGAGAAGCTATCTCCTCTCTACAAGCTCTTCTTTTATATGTAGCACATTACAAAATTATGATTTTAATCCCAACTTCAAAATATGTTACAGGAATGATTTGATAGTTCTCGACAATTGACATATCTTAGTAACTTATGGAAAGATTTTGCTTCTACTTCTGCTATTCAGTTCATAAGTGAGTTCAAAATCAACACCACAATTTGTCTACAAGAGCATAGAAATGAAAACAATTTAAAACATATCATTAAGAATTAGATGGTATTCCACTGTACCAAAAAATATAAATTGTTACAATATTATAGACAACATCCAAATGTAATTCACTTCCTTAATGCAAATGCTCAAGAATATTACAAATTTCTTGAATTAAGTTTTAAACTTGGAACTCAGCTCTGCTATTATATTAGTAATAAAAAAATAGTTGTATAACTAGTTTTTGGGTTTTTTTAGTTGCTAAATGGTTTAGTAGTAGTAACATAAAGCCATCAAAAACATATTTGACAATATTCAGGCGGTTTTTTCTACATATCAACATAGTAGACAAATAAGAAATATTTTATTAAAATCAATTTGTATTGCATGTTTTCAATTTGGTTATATAATCATAATCAAAAGAAGTTGTTTCTAGATATTCTTTAAGTATTTAAAATTTAAATACTCTATATTTAAGAAAATTCTAGAAATATTATAAGATAAATAATTAAAAACTTTTGATAGACCTATCTTATCAATAAAATGTAAATAAATACATTGTTTTTAGATTTAAGGTATAAATTTCTCAAATAACAAATAATTCTAATTAAATCCGTTTAATCTACAACTGAATTAGATATTCAATTACTTCATTATCTTTAGATATTTTTTTATATCAAAAATGAAAAAAAGCTACCTGCTTTGGCGTAACCCATAATTCCACCAGCCGCAACAGTAGCTGCATATGCAAAACTTAAAATATCAACACCCATTTTATATTTGATTATACAAATTAAATAAAAAATTTAAACACTTTCAGTGCAATCGCGAATTATAATTTACTAAATTACTATTAGTAATTTACTAATGTCAATGACATAGGACTTTTGCCAGTGTGACAGATTTGACAGTTGACTTAAGATAGCAGATACTCAAAGTAAATAGTATATAAAATAAATTTAACAAAAAACCAAGTTACGAGAAAAAAATATTACTTATAAATTGTAAAACATCTATTTCGATATGTTAAAATCTGTTTAGATATGTTTTAATTTATTATTAAAATAATACATTCAAACAAATCTAAATAGATTTATATATTTCTTATAAAATTTATTATAATTTGTGTTGATATTTTTACTATGAACAGTGAGACATATTACCTGCCATACTATACGTTCCTTATTGTTCTTTGTTTTATAAAAATAAAGGACAAAGTAAATTAATATATAAATTTATTATGTTGAACAAGACATGAATAATGTTTATAAATTAGGCTTAAAATGTTATTATTTAAATTGTTAAAATTAAGGCTTTGTTTTAAAATTAAAACATATTTCAAGTTTGAAGATAGGTTAGAACAGAGATTATGAAAGTAACAAAATTACAACTGCTGGTAAAAATATTTTGCAACAAAGATTGCAAAACACTTAAGCGATCTCAAGAAATAATAGCTTTTGTTTAATTTTATGCGATTTTGCAAACAAGATGTCTTCAAACAAAGCTTACATTCGCCAGAAAAAATACAAAATCGAGAGGGCATTTAAAACTTAAAATGATTTAGTAATTAGGAATCCAATAAGCAACTTGGCTAAAGCAGACTTGTAGCATGGGTTCAACAAGAATATTATATCACTATCAAAATGGTTTCGAACAATGGCGTTATGTAACAAGTTTAAGAGTGAGGCCAAGTAAGTTAAAGATTATAAAGAATATATAAATATATATTTCTATACATATACATAGCTAGCTTATAATCAATTCAATGACAAAATAATCAAAATATATCACTGGCATATTTGTATAATAAAGTAATGAATAAGAGAAGTTAAAACACAGTAGTACTTTTACTTCCAAATACACTACACACAACTTCCATATACACACCTGTAAAGTTTTCTTTTCTTTCATATTATAATTATTTTACATTTAGTAATAACGAGAAACGGGGAGGTAATGGAGTGTATTAATACTAGGTTACCTATGCATACCCGATTTTGTTGTAGTTTGCATTGGCTTACCGTACCAGAATTTATTTGAAAGTTCATATAGAAGAGTCTAATCTACTCTACCCTTAGTTACCATAAAAGATAAAATTGATGTTAAACTATTTAGTAATTTTAATATTCAATTAAGTTAAATCAGCTTGACGCTGTATCCCACACACAGCAAGATAGGCAGAGGAAACCTATTGTTAAGACGCTCCGTTCCCCACTTTCCATCGAATTCTGGAGGCATTGCGTGTAGAGTGGCGGAATTCAACGCTGCGCTTTACCTCGATACCAGAGCGAAAAAATAAATATAAATTTAAATAAATATTTCCTATTCTCGAGTGGGAATCAAACCCACAACCATTCGCTTTGACAGTCACACTTTGTGTCCCTGCGCCACGACTGACCTTTACAGTTTTAATATAATGAAATAATAAGATTAAACTTTTGCGGTAACTTCTAAGCTTTCAGTTTCTGGCTTAATTTCTTTTTTTTGACAGCTGACACTGAATTCTGTCTTCTAAGTTATGACAGCATTATTTCATACAAGTTTCACTAAATATTTGTTATTTTTTGTTCTTTTACTTTAAGATAAATTAATAGTAATCCAACAAAAACGAATAACTGCAAATGAAACCATAAATAGCTAATAATACTACATGTATCACTGAAAACGCTTCTATAAATGCAAATCCACATGATAACACAAATTTTCGTCATGATTTACAAACGTACGTCATTTCTATTTAACACAGCATGAATATATCTGCACAAGGCCACTGAAATAAGGAATTTACTATTTAGTTTATCGTCAACGCCGATAGCGAACGAACGTTGAATTTCTTGCATTACCAAAAACTGTAGAGTAGATTCACCTAAAATAAATTTGTGTAAATTTTAATCAAATCATAACCAGTGCTTAAGAATTACATTAACAATGTTGAAGAGCGCTTCGAAAGTGACTATAAATACCGGAAACGTATTAAATCTTATTGATATCAAGAAAAAAGCTGGACAGAATGTGACAGAAGAGGTTAGTAGTTATATATTTTTTCTATAAGATAATTATTGTGTATAAAAAACTAAATGTAATGTTTAATCAATGAGAAGGTCATAGGAAGTATTTTTTCTTCCAATATGTTTATCTACCATTTTTTACTGTTTAAACTAATGATGCAACAAACTCACACTGTAATCAACTAATAATATTTATATTCAAACAATGTATAATAAAATTATATTTGATGTGGTATTGTCTTGATTAATTATTATTGACCAACTTGTCAATATGAATTTATTTATATTTCATAAAGTTTTAATTTGTATCCTTATACTTTTTGTATTACTTGTTGAACTTGAGTGTTTGTTGTTTTTGTTACATAATACAAATGCAGTTAATACTTTGGTACTTTGGCATATGTTTAAAGCCTTTTTGGCATATATATTTTTAATATTTAGTTTTCTCACACCAAATGCAATAGTTGTTAAGTGTTGTGGGTTCAGTTTAAAAAAAAGTCTAGGCAATTGTAGTGAAAGTATGGGACACCATTTATTCACTTTCTGTAAACACTATGTGGTTAAAAGTGTGAAACTACTTAATTTTGATTTATAATTTTTTTCTATATATTTTATTCAGGACCTATAGACATTATTATTATTATATTTTTTTCTAATTAAATAATTAATGTAATGTAATAAATTTTATAGAGTATACATTTATATGTCTAGTAAAGAACTAATATTGATAAATCTTTATATATACATATATTTACATAATGACTATTAGTTTTAATCTTATAATGTTCTTACTATAGAAATATTTTATGTTACTAGGATACTACAGTAAGATATAATATTTTTTCCTTTCATCAATTAAACATTATTAGCTTCATCCATATTAATATATCTATGTAATGGCAAAAAGCATTTTGTAATGCTGTGTCCCGCCTCTAGCTGTTCACTTTTCTTGAAAAAATTTATATTGGCCAAGACCCGATGACTCTACAATATATTCATATCAACAAGATGATGAAGAAATGTGCATTCATTGTGTCATAGAGGTCTAGTACCTGATAGTAATTTAGTATTTTTGAAATTTTTAAATAGTATTCCACATTAGGAAAGAAAATAACTAATAACAAAAATAAGTTGTAACAAGTGTATAAGAATTTCAATCTAGCTTTATGAGAATGTATGACTTACTGGTTACAGCGTTAGGATGGTTTCCAAGAGGCACAGGTTTAAATTTCACTATGTTCAAAATTTTTAAATGTTTTCTAAATAAGTAACTTAGTAGTTAATATTTTAAGAAAATGTAAACAGTAGTTTGGTTCAATTAAATCCTTAAGTGGTTGAAATTTTATTATAAACTTTTGAGAAAGTCTCTTATTATAAAATTGTTGTGGCATAGGAGCATAGTGTGACTGTTAAAACGATAGTTATAGGTTTGATTCCCACTTGAATATTTTTTTTTCACTCTGGTAAGAAGATAAAGTAAATGATTCTTATAATTAATACTCCAATTTCGAAAATTGGCAACATGGAGAACAATATGTCAACACTAGATACCTCTTGCTTACTCTGCTATACATAGGAGAGAGTGTGAAGAAAAACAATTGTTTTCTATAAACTTTCTTATAAAATAAACAAAAAAGTAAACAAAATATTGAACAAATTCGATTCTAGCAATATATAATTAATTTATTCATAAAATAAGGCAGTCTTTATGGCGCAGCATGGCAGCATCTGACTATAAACACGATTCGATTCCTAGTAATAAATTATTATTTTAATTTTCTCGCTTTGGTAACAATGCAAATCGCGGCGTAGAGTTCCGCCACTCAATATCCCCTAATAAAATTGGGTGGCACGAAATGAACGAAGACTAAGTTTAATTCATGTTAACATGAATTGAACTTAGTGTTCGTTGACTTAACTGACCGTTATTAGTTTTTGGCGTTCCGAGCGTGCCAGTTGAACACTAATCACTTCGCCAATGTCACTTTGTATGGAGTACACGCGAAGAAGATCGTACAGTAAAAAAGGGATAATGTTACACAGTAGGGGAATGCTTGTCAAAAAGAGATCCAATTAAAATACTGTAACGTAGAATCTTCTTCGTCTTTACATTAGCTTCCCTCTGCCTAACCTTTTATATGGAGGATACCGCTTGAAAATATTAATAAATTTGTTATTAAATCTTGCCTCTAAAACTTACCTACATATATTATTTATAAACATACTTTTAAAGGAAAATGAATCGATCACTGTGTGCTACTACTTTTTATGTTAAACTGTTATATTAGAACTTGTATTGATTTATTTTCCTTAAACATGTTTTGTGATTAAGACTAATAATTTATTATATTTCCAAGTGGATAAAGCTACTATCATTTAAAATCTGTATGTTGTTTCCTATAGTATTTAATATTGCGTCATAATGACTGTGCAGGTTTTGTATATTGAAATAGTCAATATAGCTTAGTCATTAATGGATTATATATTCTATTTATAATTTATTATATATAAGGTTTTTTTAAAGTTCGTAAGTACTAGAGAAACAAAGTAAGGATCGCCTAAATATCCAAATATAGAGCTAATTATTTGCAAAATTTCAACGGAATAATTGTGGGTAGGAGAAGAAATAGACAGACTCAACTATATATTTAGTTCACGCAAAGTAATGCCTGCTACACACGTAAAGATATATCTTAACGATTTCAACCTATGCAGATAAATCGAACGTTCATAGTGCCTCCACACGACTGCGATATCGACTTCAATCGTCAGTTCTCCACAGAAGCTTACGCAATCACGTCGCCGACAATGGAAAATGATGACGCATTTGCGATACTAGGGCTGGTTTAGATATTTTCCCATAGATTTTTTTTATATTTCAATACTTGGAGTGGGAATCGAAACTACGATGTGACGCGTATACAGTCGCACGCTTGTGGTCCTGGGCCACAACTAGTAAAGACTAGTTTATTAAGTGAGTTGAAATTCGCTCAGAAAAATTGGCATAATTATTTGAAGATGAATGAGGGCATATAGTTAAATATTTTCCTCAAGTGGGAATCGAACCTACAGCCTGTCGCGTTTACAGTTACACTTTGTGCCCCTGCGCCACGACTGACCTCCAATTTTCTTATCATTTTATTTATTTCTTGTGGGAATCGAACCGATAATCTGTTTTAGTTCGTATATCTTATATCACTCTAAAAATTGTTGTAGTTGTTCGTGAATTTTACCTCTGCGCTCTTCCGACATATTGCAGTGATAGACGTGCGCACTCCCTCTCCCCCTGAGTGAAGCACTGCCGATCGAGCGATTGCCATCCACACGATTCGATAAATTGTGCAAAATCGAGAACGATTTATTTAATGAAAATGATAACTGCCGCCGATGAATGATAAATTGCATTTGTCATACATACCTACGGCCGATAATTCTATCAATCTGGCTTTCATAGATTTATTTAATATAATTTCATAGATTTATTTAAGATATGTATATCTTTACGTGTGTAGCAGGCATAAGTTGCGCGCCGCGACTTTAAGTTTTATAAAAGTAAGCGTAATTTAATATCACAATATAATTTATAAACCACAAATTTTACATTATCAACAGCATTTTTGATTGTTTTGACTATTCTGTTTGTTGCAAAAACGTTATCATCTTGATTTTATTTATTTTTATTAATTTTGTACTGAAATGTTAAATGTTTAACGATTATTTTGTGATATTAAGTCACTACAAATTTTACATTGTATTTGTTGAGATTTTTTTTTATAAAATATTTTTTTATATGCAATGTTTTACTATATTAATGCATCATCATTTACTTAGTTCACACAAGTTATAAGCCACCTAATTTTCTATTCGCACAGTACGTCACAAACTCAAGTACTATCCACACCACCTGTGAAATGCCCTGCCTGCGGCAGTGCTTCCAGGTCGATACGACGTGGATACTTTCAAAGAGCGTGTCCATCTCTATGTCAAAGACCGTAGCTCTTCTAATGTTAGTTGGGGTCGTGGGCGGTGATCGCTTATCACCATGAGACCCGTACGCTCGTCGTTTGTTTTATAATTGATTTTTAAAAAACAAAAACAAAACTTATATCTTTAGTATAATTATGATCTACGTAAGCTACTAAAATTAACAAATTCAGTACTGACACTTTTTAGTTTATATGCAAACACCGTTGTGGCACAGTTGGAACGTATTAGACGATATGCGACAGTAGTAGGCTCGACACAATATTCGTAAACATATACTGATATTATAATACCCATAGGAGCAACCTCGGTTAGATTTTGTCAGAACGAACTTGTCAGTTACAATGGATCTATCTATTTAATTAATAATATTTTAAGCATCTAATGATATTGTATTAAACTTGTAAAAATATTATCCACATTAAATGATGACTCACTCTCTATTAATAAAACGATGTCTTAAGATTTTACTTTTATGTCAACATTCCGAATGTTTATCTTATCTCATATTATTTAGTTAATTAGCTAAATTATTATAATATTTTTACACTTTTAGCTATCTGAAAGTATAAAACTGACGCTATCAGAATGGAGCAATCAGAACAACCACATCGAAAACGGTACAGCACATGCAGATAACTCAAGTTATATGGTGGTATCCACATCTGACAACGAAGTGGTGAACATAACGAGGCCTCATGATGACGTACAAAACAAAATGGCGGAGGAGGAAAGAAAAAATCTAAAGATCGGTGTCAAAATATTTATTAATGAGGACAGTACGACGGCCTTGAAGGAATGCTTGGAAAATGGTTAGTATTATTTATTTAAAAAAACGTACCTACTATATTTTTTTAATTTATAAATACAATCACTAAGAGTTTTTGCTATATGCTATGCAATTTACATTTATTTATTACGAAGATAGAAGGCAAAGAAGATACGGAAAAAAATATTAATATTTATCTAATCGGAATAAAAAGACGTTTTCGCTAAATAATATAGAAGCTATTTATATTTTTTACCTTCACTCTGTATCCCGCACACAACGGGGGAACCAAAGGAGACATAGAGCTAAGACACTCCGTTCATTCATTCATTGAGATATTGCGTGTTGAGCGGCGGAACTGGATGCCGCGCTTGGCCTAGACACCAGTGCCAAGAATTTAAAATGTTAAATATTTCATTTCTTGGAGTGAGAATCAATCTAGCCCCCCAGCGCCACTGGCCCCTTGACTGGCCCCTTATATAATAATTACATTTTCTTGTATATTAGTGAACTGATGATTACTTTAAGTAAGTAAGCAAGTACTAAGTATAAATATTCTGATTAATCATCACAATCATCAGTTCACACAGAAAAAAGAAACTTTGAAAACAACATGTTATTATTTAATCAAATTCATTTTAGCAGCAGTGGAAAAACTAATACTACTTATTACTTTTTACATAATCAGCTTCATGCTGTATCCCGCACACAGCAGGGTAGGGAGAGAGAACCTAGTGTTAAGACACTCCGTTCCCCACTTTCTGCCGGATTCTGGAGGCATTGCGTGTTGAGTGGCACAACTCAACGCCGCGCTTTGTCTCAACATCAGAGCGAAGAAATAGAAGTAAATATTTATATTTATATAATTTTAAGTAAATATTTCATCTCCTCGAGTGGGGATCGAACCCACAATCAGTCGGTTTTACAACCTCACTCTGTGCCCCTGCGCCACGACTGGCCTTTCTAACAAATTAAAAAATGTACATCTCGAATTCTCGACTCTAGTTTAACAACTAATTCGTCTGTTAAAAAATATTGTTTATAGAAGCAACGTTTATATAGAAGGTTCATTACAATTCTAACAAGGAAGTAGAAATAGATAAGACGATGATAAGACTAATTCTATTAGATAGATATGATAAGATAATATTTTCCATGATTCAACTATATAATTATCCAAACAAATGAATGATTCGAAACAGCGATCACGATAAAAGAATAATATTTTGAAAATGTGAAACGCTCAAGGAAATGTTTAAAATTTACTGGTTGGTGGTTATTTAGTATATTTAGTTAAACAAAGCCCGGTGTTTAGTTCCGCCATAGGATCTTATAAGATCTTTATAAGTAAAAACGGAAAATGGTATACAAAGTTTTTATCGTTTTTCCACAATATGCAGGAATCATTTTCGAGATAAAAAATGATTTTTAATCTATTGTATTGCTTCTTATCTATACGATTGGTCTGAAATTACAACGCAATAAAGTTAAGTCATAAAATTGTTAATTTGTTGGTGTTATCTATCTCTAGTGTCTACTATTCTAGTTTCATTGGTAATTTATAATAGAATTTTCTCAAGTACTTGGAGTGTTTGGAAAAATATACATTATTTTGCAATTAATAGCCATATCTATTTAAATTGGCAAAAAAAAAACAAACTACTAGTACTTACTCTTTAGAAAACTTTTAATAGAATGAATTTATAAGATATTTTCTTAAACGTATGTTATTTAAAAAAATCTAATATAACTGGTGTTGGTATCGAGAGTTCAGACATACATAAATGAACAAGACCTTTTAAACCTATCCTTGGGTCGCAAATGAAAGCTTTTGACTTGTGCTCAACCTACCCTGCAATCACATGGATTGCTAAGTAATTTCTTCTCTTTAGTTATCATTTTGTCTGTGATACTTAATCATATTGACAACTATAATTTATAAATACATTATTTTAAAATCACTCTGTATCCCGCACATAGCAGGGTAGACAGAGGGAACTTGGGGTCCTAGCGTTAAGACACTCCGTTCCCATTCAGACATTCCTGTACCCCACTTTCCGCTAAATCCTGAAGGCATTGAATGTTGAGTGGCAGAACTCAACACCAATCTTTGCTTTTTTACCAGAGCGAGGAATGAAAATATTACATATACAGGGTGGAAGTGTAAACACCACATTAAATGAAACCACAGTTTTAACTACTCTATAGAAGCCTAATATAAATCAGAAAAAAATAAATTCCCAAAAATGAAAAAGTTATATTTTCAAACAAAATAAATAATAAAATTGTCGTTATAAAATAAAACGCCATTTGTAAGGACGATGCACGCACATATAAACCTATCAAAGGAACACCGCCGCACACTCCTCATTCCGAAATCGAGTCTTAGGTATTGGCGATAAAGTTCAAAGTTGTTTAACCTTTAGTAGTATTTTTGTAGTAGTAAGTGTTTACGTTATTGGGATCTATACGTAATCGCGTCACACGAAATACAGGTATGAATAAAAATCGTGAAATGAAAAAAAAATCCTACGTCCAAACTGTTGAGGCATCTTGATTAATTTCTTTAAGTATAGGTTTGGAATATTTTACCCTATATGCTGTTTCCGTAAATGGAGCGCTGCCTCTTCCACCCTGTATATTTCATTTCCTCGAATGGCAGTCGAACCAACAGCCTGTCGCGTTTACTGTTGCATGGTTGTGCCCTTGCGCCACGAATAGCCTTATATTTATACATTATTTTTTTACGCTAATATAATAAATTAATTAAAAGAATACTTAATATTGTTATTATCCATATGTATTCCCTTGTTATATATAGGTCGAAGGGTGAAGGTAAGACGATAAATATATTATTGAATAAATAAAAAAAAGATTATTAATACCTCTCAATCGATATACAAATCAATAAGTTCTTAATAACAAATGAAAGAGCGGTGTTTAGTATCGTCACTCAACACGCAAAGCCTCAGAATTAGGCGGAAAGTGGGGACCGAAGTGTCAGTGCTATACGCGGGTTACAGAGTGAAAATATTTAAAAATAAAACTAATTCACACACACATCAATTATAACAAGAACATTTGACATTGACAGTTGTATATAGAATGAATTTGTAAAATAAATATTTGCCGTACATAAGTGGTCGGTATTCTATTCTATCGTGTTATAGTAAATTGCATTGTCATCTAATATTTACTATCTTGTTTTATATATGTATTTTATATATGTACCATCGTGGCACAACTTGGTAAGTATATTAATTTTTATTTTGGATATAAATTTGACGTGGCGTTGAATTCCACTAATCAACACCCAATGTCTCGAAAAATTTCGCGCAATGTCTCAACACTCGGGCTCATATTTATAAATTGCTCTCAACTTTTGATAGAGAGTTGGCCTAAGAATGAAAACGGCATCTCAAGATCGATGTTAAAGTTGAGAGCGATTTACAAATACAGGGTTAGGTTTCCTATACCTATCCTGCTATATGCGGGATACAGCGCGAAGCTAAAAAATACTTTTGTATAACCAAGGAAACTGTTATACATATTGATATTAAAATGCCATTCACGCAAAAGTGAGTGAGTTGAATTGAAAGCGGAAAATGTATTTGAGAATTCTATATTTTAAAAAAATGCCAAAGTAAAGCTGATATTTTTTTGTTGAAATATAAAAAAAATGAACTTGAATAACTACATATTTTACAATTCAGTTTTATTTAATTCTTTACTATTATAATCATTTACAGAATAAAAAAATATTCAATATATTCAAATAATATATAATTTACTTAGGGTCAAGTATCTACTGCGTACTCGACCCTTATGATATTGATTGGAAGATAGGATAGGGTGTACCTAGACACCTAGTACTAAGACTACACGTTTATTTATATCTCAAATGATTAATTAAAATTATCTTTTTTTATAACTTCACGCTGTATCCCGCTTATCACGACACTCCGTTCCCATTAAGACACTTCCGTTACCCACTTTGTGGAAACTCATCGGCCTCGTTATCTGAGCGAAGAAAAGTTTATACTAAACATTTCATTTCCTCGAGTGGGAATCGATCTAACAACCTGATGCGTTTACCAGTGCACGCTTGTGCCACTGCGCCACGACTGGCCTCCTTGAAATTATCTAATGCATACAAAGAGATCAAATAGAAGGATGAACTCATTGACTAGGTTAATTAATCTTATCTGTCTATTTTATATATATAAATTTAACGACGCATCACATGAGTTTTTATTTGTTGTTTGTAATAGTATCTAATAGAGTATTTTATTTTATTTTTAACGCGGATTTATGTTTAATATTTCTAAAACGTATAAAAATTTGAACGCAGCGGGACTCGAACCCGCGCCGAAAACCGACTGATTTATGTTATTTATTGGCACTTGAACTTTAAGATTATTTATTTAATATTATTTAAGCGTATATAACGTATAAATACAAATTATAATTTAAACCTTTTCTTATTGTATATGTATTTTTTGCTAAAAGTGTCATTTCATAAAAAGTATTGATTGGATAAATATGATTTTATTATTTAAAAAAATAACTTTGTTTTTTTTTCAGTGTTTACTGCACTACGCACAGAGCACATAGAAAATGTAATATTGTCATACAATCCGGACATTCCGCATCGCGAGGAAGCCAAGGACGAAGCGAAAGTCAACAGTGCGTTTACGAAGGCGTCACCTATTTCTTTACCTAATGATGTTGGTATGTAATTGTTTTGTATTTATATCTTTATATGTATATTCTTATAATAATCAGCTTCACGCTGTATCCAACATAGAGCAGAGTAGAGAGAGAGAACTTAATGTTAAGACACTCCGTTCCCCGTTCCTCTGGAACTGTTGAGTGCCGCGCATTGACTCGACACTAGAGCGAAGAATATAAATTTAAATAAATATTTCATTTCCTCGAATGGGGATCGAACACACAACCAGTCGCGTCACACTTTGTGCCCCTGCGCCACGACTAGTTTACATTTAGTAATAGATTTATTTGTTAATTAATTAAAAAATATTATCATTAAACATTTCTTTAAAATGTCATGTTTTAAAAAATCTTTAATGCAAATATTTTTTAAACTGTTATTACTATTGCCGAATAACTTGGCGGATTTATATTTATATTGAATAAAGTATTTTTTGCAGAGATTCGATTATATGAATAAGTAATAATTGAATATAAATAGTTAAACTTTGAATTACATCTTTTAACAATATCAAGAGCTGCAATGGACCATAACGTTAATAAAAGCCTTGGTCTACATCTCGCTGAGCGTTTATTGTGACGTTATATTGCTAAAATAACAAAACGTTATCACAATTTACATGGAATTATAAATAATATAAATATTTTATATTATTATAATACTTTTTTATATTTTTAAACATTTTTAAAGTGTTATTCCACACTTAGGAAAGAAAAATACTTATTTAGAAAACGTATAAAAATTTGAACGCAGCGGGACTCGAACCCGCGCCTCCTGCTCGGTTTCCAGGAGGCGCGGGTTCGAGTCCCGCTACGTTCAAATTTTTATACGTTTTCTAAATAAGTATAATGCGAATGGAGTTGCTGACCATAACTAGTATAAATGTAATTTTTATTTTTAAATTTTCAGTTCGCATGTCCAGTACGGAAATGGAGCCAGACAGTGAAGCGGACGCACGGAAGTGTGAGGCGATATTGCCTGGCATTAAAGTTTTGTGGGCGGTACTCGAGGAATATGTTAAAGAGGGTGAGCGATACAACATGTTTTATAGTTCTTTTCACGTGCCTTTTGAATTTAGCAGGGAAGACACAGGGAACCTAGTGTTGAGACATGTTGTGCTAGAATCTGATCATAGGAATAAATGTAAATTAATGTAATCATTGTTTCGAGTGATAATTGAACTCTGTGTAAAAGTTATGTGTAGGTACATATGTTAAAAAATAAATAAATCAGCTTCACGCTGTATCTCGCACACAGCAGGGTAGGCAGAGGGAACCTAGTATTTAGATACTCCATTCCCCACTTTCTGCCGAATTCTGGAGGCATTGCTTGTTGAGTGGCAGAACTCAGCGCCGCGCTTTGCCTCGACAAGATAAATATGTTGTTAATCCAAGTAATATTTTATGCCGCATTTCATTTAAATACTGTTTTTTTAAAAAACATAAAATGTTTTATGTTCAAATATTATTCTTTTTTCTTAAACCACTCCATTACTTTCTCCATTTAAAACTCCAGATACAAAAAGATCTTGACAAACCATCCTTCCCTTCCTTTTACATTACTTCCATAAATATATTAAAAATAATGTACAAAAACCTGTATTGATTTTTTGGCAATTCTATATCTTTAGTAATATTGAACGCTGTATCGTTATCTTAATGCTAGCGATAATCATATTATATATCTAGTCAGACGGTATCTAAATAATTTCTTTGTCATGGGGGTAAAGTATGATAGATTAGCGTTAATTGAAAACTCATTTTTTATCTGTGAATAATTTATCATTTTGCTTGACAATTTGAGGCCAGTCGTGGCACAGCGGCACAAAGTGTGACTGTAAAACCGACTGGTTGTGGGCTCAATCCCCACTCGAGGAGATGAAATATTTACTTAAATTTATATTTCCATTTTTTCGCTCTGATGTCGAGGACAAGGGCGGCGTTGAGTTTTGCCACTCAACACGCAATGCCACCAGAATTCGGCAGAAAGTGGGGAACGGAGTGTCTTACACTAGGTTCCCTCTGCCTACCCTGCTGTGTGCGGGATACAGCGTGACGCTGATTTTGATAATTTGCTTTCATTTAATATATAAGGCTTATTTATTTGTTATATTATATAATTAGATATCAGCTTCCCACTTAGTCCTGCGTAGCAGGGCAAACATAGTGTTAAGACACTGTTCCCCATTTTTTCGAAGAATTCACTGAATTCTCGAGTGGCGGAATTACCCTTACCAGAGCAGAGGTAATGAAAATTTTAAATTATTCATTCCCCCTGGTACATTTCCTCACTCTGTTCACGAGGCAAAGCGCGACGTTGAGTTTTGTCATTCACCATGCTATTCCTCGAAAATTCAGCAAAAAATGGGGAACGGAAGTGGTGTAATACGAACACAGTGTCTTAACACTAGTATCCCAGGTTCCCTCTGCCTACCCTGTTATGTACGGGATACAGTGTGAAGCCGCGAGTGTGTCGCTATTTTAATATAATCTTTTGCTCTATTTCTCCCCAGGTCGCGTCCAACAGCTAGGCGTAGCAGATGTAGGTGGTGGGTGTCTATACAAACTCCACGCGTGGGCCCACATCAAGCCGAGCATTGCCCAAATTAATCTGGCCTCTTGTTGTGTGGTACCACCAGCTTTGCACACGTTCTGTAAGAACAATGATGTGCAGTTGCTTACTCATGGTGACCCGCCTGGTAAGTTATTTACCTTTGAAAAAAATATAATATATGTTTTTATATTCCTAGCTTCAAGTTATATCCTGAATATAGCAAGGTAGACAATCGGAACCTAGTGTTAGGACACTCCGTTACTCACGTTCCGTGCAATTTTCGAGACATGAGTGTTGAGAGGCGAAATTAAACGCCGATTATGAAATGCTGCCAATTTCACGCCTTCTTACCAGCACGTAGAAATAATTCATGAATGGTAATCAAACCCACAACCATCTCATTTGCATCCAGGCGCTGTGCCGCTGTGCCACGACGGATTTAATAATATATATTATGTCAATCTATTCCAGATTTCCTATCACTGGCGGCCATAAAAACGTTATCAGATGCAGGCATTGGTTGTGATAACCTCGACTGGTGCGCCCGATACCAAGTACATATAAAATGTAGGGGAGTTTTAGCACTCAAAGGTTATGTATGTAAAGCTACACTGGGAAAGAAATAAATATAGTGTATAGTACAGCCGATGAGTCGTGACTGCTTGAAGTTAGCTAGCCTAACTTTAAGGCCACAACATATCGGTCGTATTGTATGCGTTATAATTATTTATTTATAATAAACGTGATATATTATTTGCTTATTTTGTTAAACTTGAGATCCAATCGATATTTTGAACTAATGTATTTATGTATGTAGTTAGGTGGTAACGAGAGTGTGAGCTTTACTTATTATACTTGTATTGAATTGAGATGTTTTAAATAAGATTATAAAAATAATTGCCGTATGATGATAATAAAAAATTCTGTATGGGCACACTTTCGTTGTCAATATATTTAATAAGTTGTCAATAAAACTACAGCTTAGTATGTTTTAAATTGTAGTAAAAAAACGAAATGTGGTTTCTACAGTTTTGTAATTACACACAATTATTTGAAAGCTCCATTTACGATTTACTTAATTTTTTTTATTTTTTATTACGGAAATATATAGGAATATGTGTTTAACTTTTTCATGTTATGTATTTTTTATATTCAGTATTAAGAAAAAAATATTTGATTGGATCTCACTTAAAGTTCTTAGCCCTGTGAATTTAAAGTACTTAAAAAGTTCTTTATTGGTACTTATGTTTACTAGAAAATGATGTGCTTAAAAATCAAATGTATCGCTTTTTAGTTTTTAAAAATGAAATTACAATAAGTATTTTATTTTTTTACATTCCCTGAGTCCTTGGATGAAATGAAAGTTTTAGCTTATCTGTGACAAAAATATTATATGTCGTCGTTCACTTTTAAAATATGTACTTTGCAATAAATATAAAAATATATATTTTTATTTAATTGTATTGAGGCCAGTCGTGGCGCAGTGGCACGAGGTGTGACTGCAAAACCGACTGGTTGTGGGTTCGATCCCCACTCGAGGAGATGAAATATTTACTTAAATTTATATTTCCATTTCTTCGCTCTGGTGTCGAGGTTAAGCGCGGCGTTGAGTTCTGCCACTCGCACGCAATATCTCCAGAATTCGGCAGAAAGTGGGGAACGGAGTGTCTTAACACAAGGTTCCCTCTGCCTACCCTGCTGTGTGCGGTATACAGCGTGAAGCTGATTTTTTTTTAATTGTATTGAAGATAAATCACATAAAAAATTCATTGCTTAGAAAATAAACGTTACATGAATCTTATCTAAAAGAACGGCCATTCTAATACAGTAGGTTTTATTAAATAATCATTTTTTTTATTATAACAGTAATATTTACAAGAATTTTTAACCAGTTCACATTAGTTTTATCATTATATTTATAAATCTTTTTAAATAATATTTTTAATCCAATGAAATATTCTTTTTTACTTATATTATATGTGAAACATGTTGAATTTAGATTTTATTGTATGTGACTATAAAACTTACACATATATTGGTAAATAATAAAAAACAAATATTTTTTTAATTTACCAATAAAAGCTAGCTGCTTTATTTACCAATTATAATTGGTATACCATATAAACCACACATATAAAATAGTGAAATTATGAATCTTTATTTCTAAAAAGAGATCTGATTGTTCGTGATCCTCACAAAATTTTGACGACAGATTATTTAGCACTCATTTTATAAAAATCGATTAAAAGAATTAATCAATAATGCATTAATTGAATTTTATCGATTTCGTATCCTACTTTCTGCTATTGTGAAAATTTTAAGCTTACTTAAATTTGTTTAGTAATTAGTGTTACCAATTAAATTGTATTTAAGATTGTAACTCGACAGTGTTGAAATTAAAGTATATGAAATCATATTTTGTCTTTTATTTACTGCTTAGTATTTTATCTTCAGTTTTTGCCAAAGCATTCTGGAAGTCGTCATGATGTAGCGGTACTATGTCTGATTGTAAATGTGATGGTCGTAGGTTCGAATTCCACTCGGAGAATAATTTAATAATTTTTGTTTACTCGGTCTGTTAAGAAAATAATCCACTTTTCGCTCATTTTAAATCTATATAATAATTTTCCTTTAGAACTTTTATGGTCTTTTATTAGTTGCGAATGGATATAAATAGATGTTATAGAAAAAACTTTTAAAAATAAAACATCATCTTTCATAATGTAATAAATGTATCTAATTTTAAAAGTTTTATCTGTGTCTTTCTAAGGGACTTAAACCAAGTGGTTTTTTTTAAGTAATAAAGCAGCTTCACGCTGTATCCAGCTACCATGTCATAAACCAAGGTATACAAAGTGATTATCTACTGTGAACACATTCCGTTCTCCACTTCCTGCTGAATTCTTGAGCCATTGCGTAACTGGCGGAACTCAACGACGCACATGTCTACTTACCAGAGCTAAGAAATGAAAATAATTCATTCCCTCGATTCAAATCCAAATCAAACCTACAACCGTGGCTTCACACGTTTATGGCGCGACGGTCTCTATTTAATAATTATAATCTAAAATAAATATAAGTTAATTACTTTGAAGTGAATACAATTGAAATCGAAGTGTATCGACGTTTTGGTTATTCAAAATAAGATATATATTGGTACTACAAAAAAGATAAATATACAAAAGCATATAATAAACTTTCTACAAAAACATTTTAAAATTTATATCTCACATAATTCTTTCCTTGTGGAAGACCACCCTCATCTTACATATTATAAGTCAATTAATATTCTAAACGACGAAATGAAGCGAATAATTCTTACGTATATATAGTATGAAATAAAAAGGGGTTAGCAGGATACCGGATATCGCCTTCCGCGGCGACCCTTCGTTTCCGGTGAATTTTTATGCATCACATTTTACGCATTTTTATTGAATCAGCTGCGAAAACACTGTATTTTTACTTATTATTGGTTTTTAATTGGTTGTAATTATTATAAATAAATATATATAATTTGACCATATAGGTTAGTTAGGGCCTCAGCTTCTTTTTTAGTTAGTTACTTTCGCTTATTTTTCGTTTTTATGTGCACGCTGTATCCTGCCTATAGCAGAGTAGGTAAGGTAAGAACAAAGTGTTGAGACACTCCGTATCGTACTTACTGCCGAATTTTAGAGATAGAACATATTGAGTGATGGAACTCAACGCCGTCCTTTGCCTTGATACCAGAGCGAGAAACATTTCATTTCACTGAGTGGCAATCAAACCCAAAACCGTTGTGCGTTCAATCACACGCTATTGCGTCATGAGGGTAATAATTCGTTAATTATTATTTCCGAATATTTTCATTATCGTTCATTAATATTTTCTTCAGGCCAGTCGAGGCGCAGGGCCACAAGGTGCGACTGTAAATAACTATAACACTCGAAGCAATGAAATATTTATTTAAATTTATATTTCTATTGCCTTCCTCTAGTGTAGAGGCAAAGCGCGGCGTTGAGTTTCGCTACTCAACACGCAATGCTTCCAGAATTCGATGGAAATTGAGGAACTTAACGCTAGGTTAGGTTAGGTTAGGCTAGGAGGAGTATCTTAACGCTAGGTTTCCTCTGCCTACCTTGCTGTGTGCGGGATACAGCGTGAAGCTTATTTATTTATTTTTTAATTTATATTTTTTACTTCCTTCTCTCTGGTGCCAAAATAAAAGTACGGCGGTAAGCTCCGCCACTCAAGATGCGTTTCTCATTCGGTAGAAAGTGGGGAACGGACTTAACAATAGGTTCCTTCTGCTTGCGCTGCCATATGCGGGGATACAGTGTGAAACTAAATCTATGCTTGTGAATCTAAGCCCTAGATATCTTACAACTTGAGGACGACGAAAATTATGCACATTTTATATGTAATTTCCAAACATTAGTTCTATTTTAGCAGTTAAGACAAGTTAAGGTCAGTTAAGATACATTATATATCGTTAACTTACCGTTCATACCATTTATTTACAAGGAAAAGACAGATATGGGTATTAATTTACTTCCAAAATGTATTATTATTATTTTAAACATAATACAAAATTTAGTAAATGTGAGGTAATCGAATTATTGAAGGTTGCACAATAGAGAGTTGTGTGGAAAGCGGGAAATTATGTGGAGACAATTTTGGCGAGATCTGCGCACGCTTCACTGTCATGGGGTAGCGTCAGAAGAAAAAACCATAATAATAGCAGTAAACTATTTTAGTACATTTTTTTAGCTTCACGTTGTATGCCGCATTTGACAGGGTAGGCAGAGGTAAACTACTGTTGAGACACTCTGTTGCAATGCATCGCACTATTTTCGAGTCATTTGGGTGTTGAGTGAGGGAAGTCAACGCTATGTTTTGTCTCGAGGCCAGAGGGAAGAAGTTTACATGATGTAAAAAAATTTTTTTAGCTTCTCGCTGTGTCCCGCATGTAGTAGGGTAGGCAGAGAGAACTTAGTGTCTCTCTCTCACTCCTCTCCCCATTATAAGTCGTAAACAACGCTGTGGCGGAATTCAACGCCGTGCTTTTGCCACGCTTTGCGTTATCGCGTTTACAGCCACGCTTGTGCCCCTGTTTTACGACATTATAATATCTGTGTAAATATGATATTGTAGGTGTAATACATTTTATTCACTTATTTAAAAATATTTTAGAGAGATAAAAAAAAGGATTTTATATAATATGATAATTTCAAAATAAACCACTTTCTGTATATATTACAAAAAAAAAACGACAATTCACAATTTCAATATAGGTAATACCTAAATTATGAATCGTTTACGAAATATTGATTTAAAAAAAAAACAATCAAAATGTAATAAATTTTCTAATATATCTAATATACAATCAGTACAAGCCCTGAACGCGAGCATGAGCTTTGGAGCGCGTGTGGTGTGCACCCACCAGCGTGAAATTGTCGCACTCTTGCTTTCTCGTGACGTGACGTGAGACGTCCTTTCGCTTTAATTGTTCGATCATTATTGTCATTGCCGAGGTGACTGACCCGCTGGTTGCTGCTGTGTGACTGTGATGCATTCCGTTATCATATGTTTGAAAAGTTATAGAAATTTTGTTTTTTTATGGTTTAGAACAGGGGTTCCCAACCTTTCTTGATCAAGGACCACTTTTATATCATTCTTGGTAGCAGGGACCACTATGCATGTGGGTATAATAAAAATTAACTGTGATAATCAAACAGGAACTACGCCTCACTATCCTCAGTCATTAAAATTAAAATCGTTCGCGGCGGAAATACTTAGGCTTCTGCGGACCACTAGTTGGGAACCAGTGGTTTAGAAGGACTGCACTTCGGCAGAACTGCATTTTGAGCTGGTTCTGGTGGTACTTTCCTGTAATAAATACGAGTCACAAGTGCTTGTAATAGCTTAATTGAAGATGGAATATTTTGATGTTGATTTTTATTTATATAAATTGTTCTGTTTTTTGTGGAATAGACAGTGATAACTCGAAGCTTAAACGATCTGTTCTTATATTTTGCATAATTTCAGACGTTCTTTGTTGTTCGGTAACTAATGCTGCAGATAAACTGAACTAATACTTAATTATACAAAGTGGGAAAAAACATTCCGTACTTCGTAGTACATTTTCAGGTGTACGAGGACACTGTACTTAGTATACTTAATAATTCTTATTGTGTACGCCTGCAATACATTTAGATATATAATATTGGTAGTGTTGAGTAGAATTCGTCGTTTCTCTTGTCTTTCCACAAAATTGTTATTACAATGTAGAATTAATAACATAAATTTAATATTACGCACTGTTTTCTAGCATTATATGCAGTTTTTTTTATTAAGTTCTTACATCACATACTCACGGTCCAATTTTTTAAAGTATTTAAGATATGTTTTATTTTTTCGCAATAAAGTGGTTCTGATTTGATGCAATTTGAGAAGAGAAATAGAGCATTTAAATATACATTTCAAATAAAAAATTTTGTGAAGTGAAAGCAAAAAAACGAGGAGGAAATGAAATATAAAAAATAATTACCATCAGACATCATCATATTATCTGTATCTGGGCATTGTATTATAAAACGCAGCAATTAGCACCCCACTATAAAATAACAAGAATAATTGCGTATTATACTATGTTATTTAGCCTTGTCAATATATAATTAATAATTATACAATATTGCATACTTTAGAAATACCTTTGCGGTACTCACAACCAGCACGAACCTATCAAGATTTTTTTGATGAAGGTTGGTGGAGTACGGTCCCAATTTTTATGACGAATTCTGGGATAGGCAGTAGATTATTCTAAAGTAAGCATATGGCGACTAACTGTTTGAATTTTGTACGTAGTATTTTCATTACATCAGCCCATTGTGTGCTTGCCAAGTTAAGGACACACGCTGTTTCATGCAAACAACAGGGAGCAAACACAGCAGTAGACAAAGTGAACTTACGCCCAATACTAATAACCTATCTCCAACGTCAATCTTAGATTGTTTCATACATCTATCCAATCTCTAGATTGGATAGATGTATGAAACAATCTAAGATTGACGTTGGAGATAGGTTATTAATATTGGGCGTTAGTGTTAAGACGCTCCGTTCCCCATTTTCCGTGGATTTCTGGAGGCATTGCATGTTAAGCTCAATGCCGCGTTTTACTTGATCACCAGAGCAAAGAAATGAAAATATAAAGTTAAGTAAATATTTCATTCGAACATGAGATCGAACCCTCAACCAGTCGCATTTACATTCACACACTTGTGCCCCTGCGCCACGACTGGCTTCAACAATTCTTATCTGTTTCTTAAAATCGAGATAGGTAAATATATGTACATATTTTGTGTTTTGATATATAATATATGTATCGGATTAAGATGTTAATATCAAGTATATTCTTATTATGTTGAAGAGTTGAAATAAAGTTTTCATAATTTATTAAATTGATACTACAATATTCTTATTCTTCTTCTTCCTCCTGACATTAATATTTAGCTTTAGCCAGGGTCTGCTTGTCTATAGTACCTACTCTACCTTGTACGGTTTTTAACGTCCTCGGTGCTTAGACCATTGGCCCTCAAGTCCTGCATCACTACATCCAACCGATTCAAAGTTATTCTTATTAAAACTTCGGATCTTTTAACAACATTGATTTATATCTTATTGGAACTTCTCTGGTGGGACATCACTGATGTGACTATAAAATTATTTTTTACTTAAAATACATACCAAGTGCCGGTGTAGGATATTCCAAGATACGTGCTTTCCAATTGTTTGACGTTTTGTGCAATAAAATTCTTAATTTCTTTGTCGTATTTTTTTTTTCATAACCCATACTTATAGGGCAGAATATATAATTTTATAATTATAGGCCAAATTAGGTCTTAATGTAAATAATAAATCTTAAGTCAATTAAGTGTAATTAATTTACTATAAATTGTGATGAAAGTGAAAAGTGCTGTATTTGAAACACCATATGTAATTGACACCAAAGAATCGGTCCTACTACTACCCATTTTTGAGTTTCTTTTAGAAACAAAAGCATTTTTAGTAGGTAGGTACCTAAATCATTTTTAACTTTACGCTGCATCTAGGGTTGCCAGATCCAAACTGATGATTTCCGGGTCATTCTGGGGCCACGAACATAATGAGTTTGTGAGTGTGAAATTTCATGCTGTAGTTCTAAAAGTCCTTCAGTAGAGAGGGAACTTGAAAGTAATTCCTCCAAGTTAGGATCGAATCCAAAACCATTGCGTTAATAGACAGATGTTATCTGATTGTAACATGTCACACATATAGAGTTGCCTTTTCTGGTATATGCGGAAAAAAATATAGCTGAAAAAGTTTACTTATTTTTAAATAAATGCTTAAAACATTGTATATGTAAACTGTGCAAATGTAAACGCGACAGCTTGTTAGTTCGATTCCCACTCGATGAATTTAATATGTTCATTCCCACGCTCTGGTAACGAGGCAAAGCGTGGCGTTTAGTTCCGCCACTCAACACCCAATGCCTCTAGAATTTGGCGGAAAGGGGGGAAGCGTCTTAATTAGGGAACGGGAGTGTCTTATCACTGAGTTCCCAGGTTCTCTCTGCCTATCTTGCTATGTGCAGGATACAGCATGAGGCTAAAAAAAATGTATACTAATGTATGTATGTGTTGACCAAACTTTGCACCAAGGTACCTATCTCCTTGTCACAGGTAGGTCTTGATATTAATGATATCGTTTATGCAAATTAATTGAGCCAGACCAGACCAGACCAGAACAGAAATGAATCATTGGTACAATTTCAATGGAGACATTGACAAGTGAAGCACGTGGCTGCAAGAGAAACATTGCCTTAAACGGCAGTATTTGCGAATGAAAGTTAAATTATGTTTCATACTTTAACCTCGACTGTACATGGTGGTATCAAAATTTATTAATAACTATAATAATTATATCTTCTTCGTCGTGGCGCAGCGGCATATCTGACTGTAAACCGGACCGTTGTCGGTTCGTTTCCCACTCGGGGGAATTAATTTTTTTCATGTTCTCGCCTTAGTTACAATAGATACAAAGTGTGGCGTTTAGTTCCCTTGCTCAACACGCAAATGTCGAAAATTTGGCGGATATCGGCGATTTTCCAGACATTTAAATTAGACCAGACAGGTCTAATTGGAGAGGCATATGCGGGAAATATAGATTCTCTTTTTTATAGTTGAACATATTTTCTTTATGAATTTAACTTTAGCATAAGTAAATAGTAAATAATCTACTTATTTGGCCCTAAATTAATTGCGGAGAAAGAAAAGTCAGCTAGATTGGAACTCTATTCAATTTAATTTAAATTTCCATCACCGACTGAGCCCGTGGGTGACTGACTGACTGGGGACATTACAGGTGAAAATGTGCAGAATGTTTGTTTATTGTAAGTAATGTAAGTACATCACAATCACGATGTTATCTGGGGCGTGTTCGTTTTACACTCGCATCCATCAGCCGCGACCGAGCGGTGTTTGTTGCGAAAGTAACATTACTGTTCTGTCATCGAGATTTCTTTGAATCTACAGTTCTAGTGAAAACAACTGTTTCCTTTACCTACTAGTATGTGAAACAAGAAGAAACGGATGTGAATGCAGGTTATGGTTGCAGCTTCAAGTCTTATTTAAGATAATTAAATTAAGATTTTAAATATATATTATAGCTAGGCACGTTTTGGAGCAGAAACACAAGCGTGTGATTGTTAACGCGACAATTTGTGTATTCGATTCCCACCGGACGAAATGAAATATTAAATATTTTAATTTCTGCGCTCTGGTATTGGAGGCAAAGCGTTGCGTTGAGTTCCACTATTCAACACGTAAAACCTCCAGATTTCGAATGAAAGAGGGAACGGAGTGTTTTTAAACTAGGCTACCTCTGCCTACTCTGCTGGATACAACAATAATAATAATTATGTATGATGCATGAGATTTAGCTAAGTGCAAGAGAAAATTCTGACTGCAAGTAGGTACAGTGACAGGTTACGTCAACTATATTAACTTGAACTGTAAAGTAATATATCCTATAGCCCTCACAAAAAGATGTTTTCAATTCAAACCAGAAGTTCCTGAGATTAACGCGTTCAACAAAAAATAATCTTCACCTATAGGTTTACATATATAGGTATATAATTTATACATGATCATCATCAGCCTTTCTTCGTTAAAATTTTTTCTTCGTCCAGATTATCGGTTAGGATACAATTTAACCTTTTAACGCTTTTAGTACAATATTGAATCAAATAATATTGATATTATTGTTATAATTTTAATAACTTAAGCTTATTTAGCTATATTATTTCTATACTCAAGTAACTTTTCAATATAAAAGGTATTAAATCCATAATTACTAAACATTTATTTAAAAAACTGTAAATAAGTAGATATGTCATACTCATTAGATAGCACATCGAGGTACTTACAGGCACCTTGAGAGTTTGGAAAGCTAATATTTAACTGTGGCGACCTGGTCATTCCAAGAAAAAAAAATGAACATAATTAAAGGTACTCAGAAGTTTCATTCATTGAATCATTGTAAATGTTACAAAGTAATGATAAACTACTACGATAACTTGGTACTGGAAACCATTTAAACCAAATAAGCTCCCACCGAAAATATATATTTTAATTAAATTAAATATTATTATAAAAGTTCTAAAAAATTAAGAATGACGTTGTTTAATGTATCCATATGACACATTCTAATTGTAGGAGATAACAGTGGCTACAGCAATATTGTGGTGCATCGACAAGATTAACGTGATAAAAAGCGCGACGTTGTGTTCCACCACTCAACAGGCAATGTCTCGAAACGGGGTTTCTTAACAATACGGTTCCCTCTGCCTAGCCTGCTATAAGATAATATGCGGGAAACATCGTGAACCTAAAAATATATGGTAATTTACTTAATACTCCGTTGGATTTATATCTATCTAAAATGATTCTTAACACTGGCTTGTTTTATATAATATATTAAAAAAAAAATATTGTAAAAGTTTTTTTTTGTAATAAAAACTATAAACTATATTTAACAATTATGATACCAATTGTTTTGCTTCCATTATCTTTAACATTTACACAGCGTATTTATGATTTAGACTATAGTTAATATCAAAAGTTATGGCAATAATGTAGAACAATATTGTACCTATATAATTAAATATATATTTTTTTGATTATAAGATAACCCTACACTAAAATATATGGTTATACAATTGATTTGAATAATAGTATAAATGGGTCACAATATCGGGTTTGTAAAATGGATGAAAAGTTCCCCACAAGTAGGGAACGGGGTTGAAGCTAAAAAAGGCGTGGAGCTGATTTGGTGAATGAAAGGTAAATCAAAGGCAATTAAGTATTTATTATAGATATTCCAAATTATATAGCTATAATAAACTTCTTTCTTCCTTCTCTGTTATGTGAAAAGGATAAAGCTGTGTTTTGCTTTTTTATATTTGTATATAATTTTTACTTAGACCAGTCATGGCGCAGCGGCACGAAGTGTGACTGTAAAGCCGACTGCTTGTGGGTTCGATCCCCACTCGAGGAGCTGAAATATTTACTTAAATTTATATTTCCATTTCTTCGATCTGGTGTCGAGGCAAAGCGCGGCGTTGAGTTCTGCCACTCAAAACGCAATGCCTCCAGAATTCGGCAGAAGTGGAGAACGAAGTGTCTTAACACTAGGTTCCCTCTGCCTACCCTGCTGTGTGCGGGATACAGCGTGAAGCTGATTTAATTTGATTTTATTTGAATTTAAGATAATTTAAATGACATGTTGCTGTAGGTATATTATATATCGAAATCAATATATAAATCGCCTCGTTAATAGTTATACAACTTATTTAATAGTTATAATATATACAGTTTATAAATATATACCTTTGATAATTAACGTTGCATGTAAAACTAATATCAAGAGTAAAACTCAACTCAATATCTATTGAGTGCACTTCAACGATAAATAACATAAAAACAGCTATGTAAAAGTGATTTCCTCCTACCTAAATATATCTGGGATGGACCAAAAATGGCCACGTCTCTCAGTCCAAAATAGATGTATACAGCATTCTATCTCACTTTAGTAAATATATAAATAGCATGCAAGAGAGAGATGAGAACAAGATGCAGTTTCACAGCTAATCAAACGTGTCCACTGTCCGGTTGCGCTCGCGCATCTTAAGCGGAATTATCTCTTTAAAGGAGTTTTTTTTATTTTTTTTTATATTATAAATTATTTTTGGAAGCTTCATTCAGTGTATTTCTCTATTAAGTTGTAATTTTCAACTTAATGTATGTATTAAACTTTCAGTTAAAGCTCATTTATCTAGTAAGATGAAATTTTGTTACATCTAAGATAAATTTGTATCAATATGTGTCTTATGTTATAAATATAGAGCTTAATTTTCCTTGACTTTATCTTATAGTACTTAAGTTATATTGCATTTGTTGAAATTCAATGAGACCAGTATCAAGTCACCTGCTATACTATCGTTTTCCTTTTCTTGTTTGAGACTTATTGTATATGTAAGAAAGAGTAGGCTATATTCTCTACATATACCCAAGAACTGATGCATACATTTGTTGAGTCAACAGGTTTTGCCAGATGCTGTCAACAGTTTATTGAGAGCTTTTATAAATTTTACAATATAATTTAATTTTTGACTAAAAACCATATACGATTTCATATTGAAAATACATTAAATAATTATTATATTTACATTTTTCAATTTATAAAAAGAACCTACTGATATGAATTTTGGTCATGTAATAAGTTTTCTAGTAATACAACTAACAATATTTTTATATAAATAGGTGATTCTTAAGTACAATAACATTAAGAAAACCTTGAAATCCAGTTATTTATCGCACATGCTGTATACATTATGCTATATATATTATTATACAAAAGATAATAACTTAAATTAATATATTATTTTTATATTAAGAAAAATTAATTGCACAAGGTAACTTACATCTCAAATGTTGACCACACCTGGATCTACAGTCCGTCCGTTCTGAGGTGCGCGTGCGCACCAGTCGATCGTGCAACCCGCCGGCGCGAAGTGATCTGCGTACACACAAAATATATAAATAAATATATGATCTCGGAAACTTTTTTAAATATTTAAAAACATTTTCGTGAAAGTGTTTTCGTGTTTAATTTTTTTGTGACAACAATTTATTTAGAATAGAGAGAAGTGTAGTGACAGAAAGTTCATTTCGTACTAAATAGATAATACGTGTACGAATTTTTGTACTGTGCTGTGGAACTCAAATTTTGATTATATATTATTTTGGTAAGGCCCCTTTGTTTTATTGGTTTGTTAAAATTGTTTTTTACATATATATTTTCTATATATAAAAAATATATCGTATGTCTCGTATAGTGTCAATATTTGAAGAGGAGATTATTTTAAATATTAATAAAAAAAGACTGTTATATATGTTATATTATTTATATAATGGACCAATTGGTCTTCTTCTTCTAGACCTTTAATGCATCTAAAGTTTAGCATGTATCAATTATTTAAAATGTATCTAATACTATATAATCTTGCATATTATATGATTAAAAACGGAGTACACGTTTTGTATTCTTATATAAATATATGATATAAAAATTGGACCTTTTAAAGACTTCTGTTATTAAGTTCTAGAGTCCATTACCATTTCGAAGCTATCTCAATAAAGCTCCAACCCGAAAGGGCCGTAAAAGAATAAAAATACCATAAATACCAAATTTTATTTAAAATATGTATTATATATGATTATTTAATTTTCATTCCACGACTAAACAGAACATTTCCTACCGCTTTATAAATTATAAAATAAATGTATTCAACCTTTCGACCCCTATTTTAATATTTATACGAAAACACGAGGTTGAACAAACTTGAAGTGAAATAAGAAATTTTAGAATTATTGCTATATTGTTAAGTTTAAATATGTTAAACAATTAAATTAAATTGACAAGAATAAATATGAACGGAGTGTCTTACTACTAAGTTTCCTCTGCCTACCCCGTTGTGTGCGGGATACAGCGTGAAGCTATAATATAAAGAAATATATCTTTATTTATTTGAGAAGATATAATACTCTTTTTACTTGTATCGTAATTTTATTTTTATTTTTGTATTAAAATGATATTTTTTTGCTAAGTAACCAACATTTGTCTTCTAAAGCGGAGGTACAGGTTGATTCCGTTTCCACTAAATATTTTAAATCTTAAATTATTATTGCTAATGTATTGATATTCTTATTTAATTTTAAAGATTTAATTTAATTTTAAAATTATTTTGAAATTATTTTAGCTTCAAGTTTTTTTTATTAAGGCAAAAAACGAGCGATGGTGTAGTTCACTATATACCGCCTTTGCTGTGACATATAGAGTGTATTGTATGGTGGGTGATGGAACTGAACGTCGCTCGTCGCTTTACCAAGAGGACTTCGTAAATATTATATTGTATTTAAATAATTTATCCTTTGGATTGATCACATAAATACTACCTTCAATCGCAATAATCCTAACAGACAGTAATATAGCTATTATATATTCAAAATAGTTGTAATTCATTAAAAGTGATTTCTGGATCTAAATTTACATTTTTCTCACGATACTAAACCAACCACGACGAAATCTCTGTATAATCTCACAAAATTAGTATTTGTGAAATCGTTTTATATTTTATTATTTCGCAAAAAGTTTATATATGAAAGTAAATTATAATTTATGTTTAAAAAATTAATTCTCTATTTTACATCCTACAATACTAGATAACTAAATGTCTAGATTGCACAGTGGTTCAATTTTTGAGTATCTGTTTGTACTCGAGGCTTGTTATATAAAAAAAAATATTTGAAAAATATTTATATTGGAATAAAGAATTTTTTATTCTACTTATGTAGATGACTTGATACGTTTTAACGTGATTAAGTGATATGACCCGACATGCTGTTTTTTTAAATTAGCGGAAACTTTGAACGGGATATATTTATTATTTGATCCTGTTTACTTATCCTATTGAAGAATTAATTTCTTCAATAGGATAAATAAACAGGACAGGATAGGTGTGGTAAATTATATCTGTTTTGTATGGTACAAAAGTAGTTATTTAGTTACATTATGTAAGGTGTAGAATAGTTCTTTTTTTACAATAAATTTTCAGTTCTACTAAAAAATTTAAAAAAACAGCTTCACACTATATCTGTTGTCTTCAGTTCTAGTAGCTTAATTATTTACTTAATTTATTTATTTATCCATCAACCTCTAAATAATCTAATAAATCCTTAATTCCACTGCTGGACATAGGCTTCCCCTAATGCTCGCCACTCCGTCCGGTCCTGCGCCCTTTGAATCCAGCGGATTCCCGCTGTCTTCGATTGTCTACTTATCTGGAACATAATCGAAAACTTTTTTTATTCATTAATTATTTATTTTATTAATTTTTACGCTGAATCCCGCACATAGTAGGACAAATAAAGGGAACCTGAGAACCTAATGTTAAAACACTTCCGCTCCCCACTGCCGCCGAATTCTGCAGGCATTGTAACACACAATGCTAGAAACTCAACGCAGCTTAAATAATTATTTATTATATTTAGCTTCGTCCTATATCCCTTATATAGTAGGGAAGGCAGAGAGAACCCAGTGTAGTCGTGATACTAGTTTCTCCTCCTCCTCTGTTTCCATTTCTTCACCTAATTTTCAAGACATTGCGTGCTTACCGAATTTTTAAAGTAGCACAAAGTTTAGCGGACAATAAAAAGCATGTTTTTCATTAGGCGTCTCGTTTTAATTTTCACTAATCGAAATTAATTTGCTTAAATCACATTATTCACTTATTACAGCAACATGATAGGTGATTTTTGATTTTTTGCGAAACTAAAGCTTTATTATTGAAACAAGTTAAATTATATCTTAAAATAAAATTCAAGATCTTTGCATCACTTTTCAGGTTTAACAATAATAAACAATTTAATTATTATGTTACGAGTTTATTATATAGATAAATTATATATTGATAAGAATTATTTGTTATAGAATATCTACCTAGTTACTTAAACAATATTTTTGGACAATGTGGGAAAAGCGTCCGATTGTAAATACAGAAGCTTAACGCAATGGTCTAACGTAGTGATTAGTAGCAAATTATTATTTTTTAATTTTCCCGCTGAGACAAGATAAAGCGCTGCGTTAAGTTCCGCCACTCGAGACGTAATATTTCTCATTCGAGTAGAAAGATGATAAAATGTCTTGTCACTAGGCCCTCACTGCCTACTCTGCTATAACTACGGGAAATACGGTGAAACAATATCTTTTTTTGTAATTTTAATAAAAGAAAACATCAAGGAAATGAGGTGAAATGGAGTTATTACTCATCAATTACATTATATAGAGGATATACAGAGGATGTTTTTTATTAGGTCGTCACTAACCTAAACATTTGGCTTGTTTTAGTTGGAACGTACGGATACCTCTTATTATTATATTGAGATTTATAACATTGGATAACTGTAAATACTTTTTGTGAAACCAACGTTTGAGCTCGCTTAAAATATATTCGGTTTTGTTATTAAAAAAAATAGTTGGAAAATAATAGGTTACAAAATATTTTTTTTTTAAATTTAATTATATAGAACTTCTCGGGATATCCATTAGAAATATCATGAATTTATCAAGTCAGTTACAGGCGTGTGGCTGTTAACGCGATACGTTGTGGGTTCGACTCTCATTTGAGGAGATTAAATATTTAACATTTTCATTTCTTCGCTCTGATGTCGAGGCCAAGCGCAGCGCTGTGTTCCGCCACTTAACACACAATACCAATTCGGCGGAACGTAGGGCGCGGAGTGTTTTAACACTAGACTCCCTCTGCCTATCCTGCTACATGCGGGATGCAGTGTGAAGCTGAAAAACAATGAATTATCTGTAATAGCGTGTATTTAAATATGATGCTAGCTAGTACAAATTTTACCCGGAGGAATTTACCTATATTTTTTTTATAGTAAGTTAATACTTACTAATAATTTGAAAATTAATAAAATAATATTTTTTCTATAGTCAAGTTCAAACTTTGACATTTACACTCGACTAAAAATATGATAATATAAAAAGCAAGAATTAATTTATTAAATTATACCTAGTATAATGTTTTTGTTATGATTATTTTATTATTAATTAATTATAGTTGCAAAAACTTGTGTTTATTTTTATTAATTATTATATATATTATTAAATAGAAAAAGTAAATAAATTAAAAATAAAACGAAGAGAGAATATATATTTCGTCATACCTTTTTAAAAATTAGATATATGTAAAACGTTACTGGATTTTAGTGTTAAGCACTGGATGTGCAAATTAAGTACCAAAGTACCTATCTATGAAAACTTACCTAATTACGAACTGAGAATTGCGTTATGATAGGTTTTTTTAATGGAACAAAAATAAAAATCAGCTTCGGCAGAGGGACAGTAGTGAAAGACACTCCGTTCACCACTTTCTGCCGAATTCTAGAGGCATTGTGTGTTAAGTAGCAGAACTCAACGCCGCGCTTTGCCTCGACACCAGAGCGAAGAAATGGAAATATAAATTTAAGTAAATATTTCTTCTCCTCGAGTGGGGATCGAACCCACAACTAGTCGGTTTTACAGGCACACTTTGTGCCGCTGCGCTACGACCGGGCTTGGAACATGGAACATTTGAAAATAATATAAAAGATACACTAGGTAGAAAGTATTAGTAAAAAAAAACTGCTTCACGCTATATACCGCACACAACAGGACAGACAGAGAGAAGACACTCCGTTCATCACTTTTCGGTGAATTATTAGGTATTAGTTAGTATTTTCATAATTTTGTAAATACTACATGTCATTTAATTTTATTTTAAGATAGGTTCTTAAAATTAAAAATTTCACTTTAGTCTGAACAAATGATATCTGCAGCAAATTTTCATAAATATCTTAGAATCCATACTTTGTTTGTACACTTTTGTATCTTTAGAAGCGAAAACTGAAAAAAAAACCATATATTTTTAAAGAACCGCACAAAAAAATATCCTAATTGGCCTTCTATTCGACTACCGGTGTTGTCGAGTCGTCTAATCTTTATCGATGGTGGCTGTCTAGCGTTTGGTAAAGATTTTTGATAAGTGAAAGATTGTATCGATGTTTGGAAAACAAGAGAGTTGAAGAACAATAACTAAATTAATAAAATTCACACATTTAGTTATTAGTGTCTTTGAAACGGAAGAGATTTTGACATTAGACTTTTTGATAACTTGCAATCCAATAGCAATTATGTAGCGGCGGATTTTACTATTAATATTATAATATAAGATATTTACTTAATGAAAAACCGTTATTATTAACATACTTATAACAATATTTGGTATGATTTACTCCGTAACTAAGGCAATTAAGTCTTTGAAATCTCTAAAACTGTTACTAACTTATTAAAACAATAAAATAAGCAACGCAACATCTAGTTTTATGGTAAAAATAATGGTTAAAAATATAACGGAATACACTGAAAGATTATGAAAAATATTTAATATTTCATAAATTGTTATTGTCTGCACATGAAATCGTTGTGGCTAAATATAAATGGATATAATATTAATACTAGAATAGCCTAAATATATATATAGGTATAATATTAATACTAGAATATACATTTTCTTAGTAGTCTCAGTAGCAATCAAATGGAAAAAGGTAAACAAAATGGCCTTACATTACAAATTCCTAAAATTATGTATTACCTACAAATAACCGTCATAATCGTATATTTTATTAGTGATGATTCTGCATATAGGTAATTGGTTATTATATTTAAATAAACCATATTTTATAAGATATAAGGTTCAAAATTAAATAAACGTTATATGTTTAATGTGACAAAAGCGGACACACGTTTTAGTGACGTCACGATTGTAAATCGCTATATATTATGGATAAAATAATGAATTGTATAGTGGTTTTCCTTATCTATAAGGTATATCTTTGGGCTTTAGAAAATAATATAAGCTTAAAATTTTTCATAAAGCTTGTCCTTTACAAAACGTATCTAATAATACTGTTAAGAACAAAACTTAAATTGGCGAAAGTTTAATTTAAATTACAATTATTTATTTCAAATTATTTCAATAATTTATCCTTTAATAATATCAAATAACACTATATACTTTGTCTGTTTAGGTATTACTTAAAAATCGCATTCATTGTACAACATAATAAATCTACCTGCAAAATAATCACAAACCATTTTGTTAAGTGGGCACTTATTCATCTCCGGCGATACTATCATATACAAGGGATCAGCCATAAGTCACTTGTAATCTTGTTCATGACGAATTAATGTAAACAATAATATAACAAATTAAATCAACACATCTTAAAATATTTTTTAATAAAAATTAACGGTGTTCGTAACGCGCAGGCGCGGCGACGCGTCGCAGTGCCGCCAACATTGACAGCTGTCAATCAGATTCAATATGGCCGCTCGGCCGGTTTACAAACAGGCTGCTATCTCAGATCTGATGCCAGCTATACCAGATGTATTAGATATTGAAGAAGCTGTATTTTGTAATATCAGCTTTTTGGATTAATACCGATTATTGTTAGTTAAATAATATTGATTGACTTATAGATTAGTTTGGGAATACTTAACAAAAAATACAAAGTTAATTTATTTGATTAAGATTGATGGAAGGATTTTGAATGCTCTTCTCACGAAGGTCACAACAGATCATTTAATGAGTAATGTCCTATTCGGACATTGTACGAAATATGATTATTGCACTTTTGCTTAATTGGTTAAAAGGACAAACATATCTGATATATATTTTTTTAAGTAAACCATTGGATAATGATATACACAACTAATCTTTTAGGGCTTTTATTAATATTAATTATGTTTTAAGTACTTTTGATATGGTTTTATATTTTTTTACGGGAAACACAACTCCCATTATATAAATTATGGACATATCTATAATATAAAATATGTTTTATGTAATATAAAAAAATCTAGGGAAAGAGGGAAACGGCATGTCTTAACACTAGGTTCCCTCTGTCTGCTACATGCTGGATAAAGTGTGAAGCTGATAAAAAAATCAATAATATATGAGTATAAAATAATATGCAATATTTACACAACTTAAGTAAAGGACCAAGTAATATTATATTATATTCTTGTAAAACTAAATCTTAGCTTCTGATCTTTTAATCTTAATGTATCTTGCCTTTATACTCCATACCTATTACTGATCAAATCAAAATCGAGATACATATACATATTATACAAGTTGCCAATGTTTAAATAAAAAAAAACTCGTTTTGATATAATATCATTTATTTAGCTTACTTATACTCAATAAAACGACCTAGCGACCACCACTATCATTTTTGGTAATTAATCTTTGAAAAATCTTCCTACAGAAATATTACCAACTGAAATAGTAACGAAAACGCGTTACAGTTTATATAAGAGGTGTGGATTGAAATTTTATTATATCTCACTTTAGTTTAAAACTCACTTTAGTTTAGTAAAATTTTCTATTATTATAATAAAATGTATCACTAATATAATATAATTAATTTGTAATATTATATATTTACTGATACTATTTTTTATTACAGCTATGACCAAGGACAACTCCAAGGAACACTAGTGATGTGACACATAATGTCGTACTGCGTCACTTTGACGCATTGGACTGGCCTAGTGCAGTGCAACTGACAAACATATCGATATCGATAAAGAGTAGTTAGGTAGTAAATGAACACACTCATGCTGACGACAGGCGGCGCAGTAGACGATCAGCCCATGGACGGGAATATGTCTTTCACTTCTTACAAGTAAGTAAAATTGTTTTGATTACCATTTTTAAGCACGACAATTTTTATGTTTCTAAAAATATATTTAAAACAAATCTTCTAATGTAATAGATAAATATTTTTTCTTTTAAGGTGAAAAAATAGATCTAGGAAAGTTCTAGCTTTGTATTCTTTTCTATTTTTAAATGTTATAATTTTGAATGTAATTACTACATATTTTTTTACAAAAGAAATTAAAATTTCAAATACTAAATTAGAATAAATATTACTGGAACCGATGAATGCAACAACACATTGATTCATCAAAGGAGTCCGCTTGTGGAATGATTTCGAATATTGTATTATTAATTGTTCAAATGTTTTGTTTTTCACGAAACCCCATGTAGAGACGTCATATCCATAACCAACGTGATATATCCATAACTGTAAGAACAGTACCGTACTCGAATGAAGACATTTATCAAAAAAGTGCGCGTAAGAAGTTTCCAATCGAAACAGAATTCGTATGATTACTTATACTTGGAAATGGCGGTCAGCTTTCGATGCATCATTAACAGCATTATCCGAATTAATTATTTATTTTTTGCCTTGAGAAACTCTAGAATTTTGGTTACAAATTAGAAGGACGACGCGTTTTCTTGTTTGTCTGTTTATAATCTGAACAGATCACAGAAGTTTTAGATTTCCATTTATTTGAATTAAACTTACTTGTACAATTTACTTTAATTTTAGTCTGCAGCTGTTAACATAGTGAATATTAAAAGTTTATTTTGGTTATATCTAATAAAATTCATTATTATATATTTGTAAAATGTATATATACGAGTGTGTCCTCAAGAATGGCTTAGTAAAGGTATTTTAACAGAATAAATCTTAAGATACATAATAATATATTTATAACATGATTATTACTGTAGATTATGGATTTGTAACATATTTAGTTTCGAAAAAAAATGCAATATGGTAATATATAACCATTTTTACATATTTTATTAATATTTAGTACAAAATCTTTATTAAAATAAATAAGACTTGATGAGATATTTCCTTGTGACTTTAGATAAATAACATAATTAATTGTTTAGGATTTATTATATTATAGAGGCCAATTAAAGGGACAGGTTGTGGTTTCGATTCACACTCGAGGAATGAAGTGTTCAATATTTTTATTTGTTCGTTCTAATAACGAGGTGTAAAGTGCGGTGTTGAGTCCCGCTACTCATTTCGGCAGAAAGTAGTGTTAGCATTAGGTTTCCAGATTCCCTCTGCCTACTTTGTCATATACAGGAGCGTGAGGTTTAAAAAAACAAATTATAATGCTTTGAATGTTTTGATTTCAAATCAAAACTTGTATTAGTAACTATACTATTGAAGAAATATAAATCAACATCCCAAATAAATAATTTCGACAATTTAAAGTACAAGTATGTAGTAATAGTCGTAACTTGCAAGTTAAGCTTAAGTTAGAGCAGTAACATTTCGAACATGAATCGGTCGCGAGGAACTTTATTTGCGGTTTGACACTAAATTTAGTTTAAAGCGATGCTTATAGCCGACTGTCCATGGCCGGCGTAAAATGAGTTCAACACTATAAACTTATTTAAATGTCAAGACTTCATTCAACCATGCAAATGTTTCAATTAAATTTGAAACTTCAAGTAAATAAACTCAGCAATTACGGAACGCAAAAAGCCGTTGACCAATGAATTCGTCAGGCGGTTACAGTCCTCAATCGGGCACCTTTCATTAAAAAAAAAGAACCATACGCCATTTCATGTCAATTTTTGAATAATTCATCGTGCGAATGCGCGAGCGCATCGATTGATGCAAGCAAAAAGCGCGCGCTCGCTAATCTTCGCTGTCTCTCGCGTCGCTTCGGGCTTCCTCGGCTCCCAGTGTTGCCAACCGAAGCATTTATTATTCTAGTTTTTACAGTCACGCTGCGCAAGGACATAACTGAGAATGCATTTATTTGATAAATGATGTTTTTTTCTAGGAACCCTAAAGCAACGATTTTTCACATAATTTTTCGGTGTCAACGTTGAAAGGTATTTTTTATCATATTATATATTCAGGTGGATTCAATTAAAATAGCGTTATGAATATTGTTCTTGATATTTTTTGCATTTATAAGTCTGTGAATTTATGATGGATAGATTTGTTATGATCATTATAATCACTTATTTTGTTATCGTTTAATTTCAGTTTCGACTATAAATATCTCAATAGAGGCGCTTGTGAAACAGATCGCTATCGCCGCACGCTGGACTTAATGATAGATCGATCATTTAATGGTATTAAACTATTTTTTACTTGCACAACAACATATTATGTACATACATATACGTTGTGTTGCTATTAGCGGCCAATTATTAATAAAGGACAAAATTCATTGTCGCCGGCCGTTAAGCTAATTACAAGTATCATCATGATGCTTCGAGTAAAGAAAAAATATAGTATTCGAATTTCCGAGCGTTCATCCCCCGCGCCCGCACGTCCGCCGCGCCTCGACGCCGCGTCTCGACTGTACGTGATTGGTTTATTAATTAGGCGAATCATCATTGGGTTCCATTTTTAAAAATAGGCGGGATTTTTGCTGTGCGACTTTTCTTTTTAATTTTGACCGGCGTAGCACGCAATTAGAGTTGCCAGGACATTTTTTGCCTTAATTCCTCATCAGACGATAAATGTTATTATAATTTTTGTTTAACATACTCAATTAACAACGTAATCTGAGACTAGCAGTCCTGAATATTATAATTTATTCAGTCTTTAAGCTCGCGTTATTTCCTATTTGTTTAACACACAACACCCAGCATTCGGGAATATCAAAATATATTTTTTTACATCATTATACACATATTGATATTAGTATATGCTATATAAAATAACTTCTTGTACATATTGTATTAATAATAAATACATATATCTATTTAAAATATGACAAGCTTAAAATAATTAATCGCTTTTGTTAATAAGTATAGTTTATTCAGTGGATTTGCGATAAAATTTATTAATTGCTAATTTTGAGTTTAAGACTATGCACTACATATTTTAAACAGTAGACACATCCAGTAGAAATACGTATTTGTTACGTAAGTTGTAACTTGTAACTATTAATATAAATACCGGATCACGTTTTATATATGGACAAATGAATCAGATCTTGTACACAGGATGTCGTGCCATAAAAAAAGGTGGCATCATTTTGCATTTCCTTTAGCATGTACACAGATACTCCTTAAACGCATATAAAACTGCGATTAAAAAGTTAACATTCGCAAAATCGAATCGACGAAGTGAGGTCAACGGAAAAATAACATAAAAAGCGCTGTTCGTGGTCCGTCGAGTTATGTCTCCCAGTGAATACCGTTAGGATGCCTTTGGGCCTAAAATGAAATAAAAAAACCGAAAACTATTCCAATTGCCAGTATAAGGAATGCGTTTTGTCTGCCATAAGCTTTGTAACATTTTGTTTTTCTAAACGTGCTTAGACATAAAAGTTTACACTTGAAACCGTTAAAAACTACCTCCGCCAAATTCTGAGTTTTTAACGCAATTAAAGTTATTCCAATATATTTGGCGTCCTCAGCTGTTGAGGTTTATCTTTTTCTAGAGTAAATATACAGTCTCTATTTTACCGGCATGTGTGTACAATGTTATTAGATAATTTTTCTTTTCCTAAGATAGGTATCATAAGGTTCTAACATATATGTGTGGATAAATAATATAATTAAACTTTTTTATTATTGTTCTATCCTCTACCATTCATATTTGAATATCGTATAACAATTTTTTATTTTTCTTTTATCATTTGAAACTAGACTAGGCCTTGTTTAGAGTGCAATAGCATTGCAATAAAAACTAGATTTTTAGTCAAATACTAAATATAAATCAGCCCCGTTTGCGTTATACACCTAGATAACATAAGAACCTATATTCTTAGGCAAATATTAATAGTATATTAATAATATTATTCTTGAATATGTACCTTCTAAGTTTCTACATGCTTATTACAACTTATGTATTAGTACATAAGAACTTTATGATGTTTTTTTTTATCTTGAAAGGCAAATACAAATAGTTACCTATACTTTATTAAAAATAAAGTTTCGCGCATTACAAATAAAGTAAAGAATAAACAAAATGTACAATAAATCGTGATAATATACATAAATGCTAATTATCCATCTCATGATATTAGCCACAAGCTAAATTTTTGCATAAATTAACTAAAAAATATAAACGTCGAATAGTTATAAGTACATAAATCCGCTTCACACAGTATCCCGCACACAGCAAGGTAGGCAGAAGGAACCTAGTTTTAAGACATTCCATTCCCCACTTTGCATTGCGTGTTGAGTGGCGGAACTCAAAGCCGCAACGTACCTCGACACCAGAGCGAAGAAATGAAAATATAAATTTAAATAAATATTTCATTTCCGTGTGGGGGATCGAACCCACAACCAGACGCGTTTACAGTCACGCACTTGTGCCCCTGCGCCACGACTGGTATGGCTATTTATATATATATGTAAATATATAGTTCAAATAAAACACAGGGGAAGCGTTTCTACGCTGCAGACATGTCGCCGCTGACCGCTACTAAGTAAGACGGGACATAAATACTTCAAAGCCTAAAACAAAATAAAAAATGAGAAAACCCCTTTAAGAGCTACCGAACTATAATTTATGGGCAGGCCCAAGGACCTTTCAAATAAAAATAAAAAAAAACACACATGTGGAGACGCAAACGGTGAAATTGGAAATAATTTTGCGATAGCATCGCTGGTAACTTTCAGTTTGCAAATTTTTTTAATTTCTTTTTTTGTTTGCGACGTAAGTTATGAGATATGTATGTAGGTAAATGTTTATTGATTTTTAAATGTTTTTAGGATAGTATAGATAATGTGCAATGATTATTTTTTTTATAAAAGTGTTGAATTTGTTTAAATAAGTTTCATATAAAGCTTGGTAATAAGAAAGGCAACCTGTTTTTTTTTTAAATTGATAAAAATATCATGATTTTTTGGAAAGATTTGCTTTTTCGCCCAATATAAAGGAGTATTTTTACATCTTGGTTAAAAAGTGGAATTTTCACAAGACCAGTTTTATTTTGTATATTTTATTTGGTCAGCCAAAAACTTACCATTGAGTATATTATAAATGTGAACATACGATTTGGATATTTATATTATATATNGAAAGAAGGGTGTGAATATAATATACATATATATATAATATAATTGACAAAGGTTCTGATTTTTGAAAGAGATGGAGAAAGGACGGAATGCAAGATCAGTGTAAATGGTAAGATATTAGAACAAGTGAATGAAGTGGTATACTTTAGAAGTATGTTCAGTAGAGATGGAAGATACGAGATGGATGTGGAAAGGCGTATTGCTGCCGGTAGAGTTAACGGAGCCTTAGCTGCATTGATGAGACGGCGAAACGTCTGCACAGCTGCGCGTTTGGCCGTACACAATGCAGTTTTGGTACCGACTCTGTTATACGGCAGCGAAACGTGGGTATTACAGAAGAAGAATGAAAGAAAGATGAATGCTGTGGAGATGCGATCTCTTCGTAGGATATGCGGAGTCAGCTTAGCTGATCGAATCCGCAATGAAGAGGTACACAGAATGGCAGGTACTAGCGAGGATGTCACAGTGAGAATGAAGAAGAACGTGCTCAGCTGGTTTGGGCACGTCGAACGAATGAGTGATGAAAGAATGGCAAAAAAGATTTATGATGGAAAAGTGAGCGGTAAGAGAGGTAGGGGGAGACCTCGGTTGACCTTCGAAAACACAGTATCAAAGATACTGGAGGAAGGTCACGTAAAAAGCATGAGGACCCCCCGAAGGGCATGTATGAAGAGGTTGATGACAGTGGACGAGGCGAAAGAGGTATGTAGAGACCGTAGCGTTTGGCGCTCCGTTCTCTCTGACTACCCCGCAAGGGATAAAGCGTGAAGCTAAGTTAAGTTAAGTTAAGTTAAATATCCAAATCGTATGTTCACATTTATATATACTCAATGGTAAGCTACCGCTTTACAAATAGGACAAATATAAAAAGCAACGCCTCCAGTATACGGCGGTGAATGGGAAACGGAGTGTCTTAACACTAAGTCCCCTCTGCATACACTGATGTACGTGGAATATAGCGTGGAGCTGATAAAATTTAGGATCGAAGAGAAGAAGGAGAATCTAGGATATAGGGTATACTAGAAGTACATCACGTCGATGATAAAATGCATAATTTATAATTGCTTATTTTAGTGCAGTAATATCTTATCGAATTGGACAAAGTCTATAATCATATTATTAGCCAATAATATAAGGTTGCAAAACCAACGTGCCGTTACTGATCTACTTATTCTGCATTATCGACGAGCGTATTAGAATTAGAAAGCTGATTAGGCTTGCAATCTCTGATAACATATATGTATGTATGTCTAAAATATATTATGACGATTGATTTTTTGGTTAATGAATGGGACCACAGATCATTTTTTTAATCTGTATTCCGAAAGATTATTTTTTCTGCTGTGTTAATTATACAAGTATTTATTTTCGTGTTTTTTTACTTTCATGTTTTTTCCGCTTAGCTGGTAGTAGGCAATGAGCATAGTAAACCTCAAGACACACAGTTCCTCATATTCCTACTAATTCTCTAGATATTGCGTGTTGCCACCATGTTACAGTTGAAAAGCAAGCATCTGAACCTATATCTACAAAGATTTATTCTCGAAGAATATATATATTTTTTTTGTCACGCATTTTTTTTTTAAATTAGGTATAGAGAGTCTAGTCTAAATTTTGGTTTTGATATTTTTGGCTTGTTGATCGGTCAAAGCGCAACGTAATCTATGTTGCCATATCTGTCATCTAATGTCGCGTTAAAATTAAAATACACGTGTTTTCCGCCGGATTCTGGAGACAGTACATGGTGAGTGGCGGAACACGCCGCGTTTTGTCTTGACATTACGAAGAAATTGCGAAATATAAAAATATTAAATATTTTTAACACTTTTTAAAGTGTTATTCCACACTTATTTTTTATACGTTTTCTTAATAAGTAGAATATTAATATTTATTTTCCTCGAAAGGGAATTTAACCTACAACCCGTTACGTTTACAGTGATACACTTGTGGCCCTGTGTCACGATTCATAGTTAAGGACCAATTAAATTTTATGGTATATAAGTACTTTCAAAAATACATAATTCATATAGTACTTAGGTACTTTCAGAAATACATATTTCATATAGTGTTGTACGTTGTTTTTTTAATAACATTTTTTTTTAAGCACAACTGTCCTAGATCACAGATAGTGGGCAGCTCTACATCCTGCGGATCACATAAATAATTCATATTTAACGCAGATGTATAATATACTTATTAAAATAGGTATATTAGTTAAAAACTCTCCTTGTGTGTCTGTCTAGAATTAAGGGAATTAATTTTTTTTTTGTATATTACCTTTTAGATGATGATAACATATTTTTTATGTTGAGATTAATTATCACATGAATATTATCGAAATTAAATATGGAAACATAAAACGGTATTTAAACTCATAACAATTACATTTCAAATTTGAGCTAACTATTTGTCACATTATTAGCTAATATTTAATCTATAAGGATTTTGTTATATTTACTGCTAAAAGAGCATAAAACTCAGAGTTCGTGTAAAGAAGTAAGCAATAACCTTATATATTGAAAACAATATTTAATAATGTTTAAAAGTATAAATTAAAAGTAAAAAACATTTCAATATTTAGATATATAATTTTAAATTCGAGAACTACTCTATAGATTTTTTTTATAAGTATCTTTTGTATAAATTAAACCAAATCGATTTTTTCAATATATCACAATAATGGTATTTTCAAAGACTGATCCAAAAATACAGCCCTTATTTTTAACCAATTTACTCTGTTTTATATTCAAGTTCATTGCATTACTTATGCTACAAACCAAGTATAAATGTGTGATTCATTAAAATTCACCTGAACGATACATGTCAACCTTTGACCACGAGCGACGTTCCTTTGTTCGTGTTCTCTTCATACTTTTTATTATAAATTTGATATAACGAAATTGTCCCTAATAATAATTAATAGATTTGAAATTCATAGTAATCTAAATTTTTTGCTAAAGAAAAAAATATATGTGATTTTCTGTTTAAAAACACCTTAGTTGAATCAAACGCCAGACTTACTCCTTACTGAAGTTCATGTTATAAATGTAAATATTTCCTAAAATAAATGAATACACAACATGTTTTATTTAAATTCATACTATATAAATACGTCGGTTGTGGGTTCAATTTCCAATGGGAGAACGAAGGTTATTCTTTCCTCGATATGGTAACATAATAACGCGATGTTGAGTTCCACCACTAAACATAGATATAATGTATCCCGGGAACAGTATGTTCCCTCTGCCTACCTTGCTGTAGGCGGGATGCATCGTGATGATATTATATATTTTTTTTAATTAGATAATTTATATCATTAAACAACACATAAATCTACATATCTCCTAAACACTATAATAAAAAAAGACATACAGATATACAGAAATCGCTACCACTCGGCCGCAACCTTCCCAGCGAAGGTTTGCACGTCTGTATGCTCACGAACTATCAATAACGATTTGTCAAAATCGTCAGCTGACCGGTACGGTTGCCAAGGTTGCTATTAGGAACATATTTGGTACTACTTTGTTACTATATGACCTCATTTTAAATTAAAAGTTAATATTGCATATTTTTATAGTATTTTAGTAGTATCATATATTTTTATAGTCAAAAGTTGTCATTATATAGTTAGGTCGTAGCACGTTGCGGTGGAGCGGCATAGTGTCTGAATGTAAAATCTAAGCCAGCGCCAGGTTATTGCTTCGATTCCCATTCGAGGCTTTTAATTATCACCACTCATCCACCACTCAAGACGTAATAACTGTAGATTCCTGCTTTTGTTTAAGTTATTTGTAAATTATTGGTAACTTTAATCTTTATTGTTTTCTTGAGTAGACAAAGGTAACCTGGGAATCTAGTCCTGGGAAGACACTCCGTTCCCGTGAAGACATTATCATTCTCTACTTTCCACTGAATTCTGAGAACATTACGTGTTGAGTGACAGAACTCAAAGCCGCGCTTTGCCTCATGCTAGATTGAGGAAATAAAAATATTAAATATTTCATTTCCTCGAGTAGAAATCGAACTCAAAACTTGTCGCGTTTACAGTCACACGCTCGTGTCCCTGCGCTACTACTGGCCTAAATGTTTAATATATCTTTAATCGTTGCGATATCTTTAATATCTGTAACCAGTACGCATATTTTAATTTACTTTATATCAACTACTAGAAAGCATAAAATTTATTCGGTGTTAAGAATAAACACCAACAATATCTCTAATTATACATTAAAAAATACATAAAACGTCGACAATTAAAATTCAAAAGTAAAGTCACGAGAAATTCTTAGTTAATAAATGTGACAAATATCTTCTCAAAGTATAAAAAAATTCAAGTTCAGGATAATTATATATTGGCTTGGAGCCTCGTACCAGCAGTTCAGCACACAGCTGTAGTACCTTAATTGCTCGAACAAAAACATTAACGTCGGTATATGTAATGTAATTTTTTTTATGTTTTCGTAATTGTTTTCAAGCGTCAAGCTGTCGCATATAATGTGGACTTCCTCTTTAGAGTTTTGAGAAATATTTATTATTTATAAAAGTAATTATTTTCATTTGGTTAAGATATTATTAAGAATGTATTACTCGTGAGGCCAGTCGTGGCGCAGGAGAACAATATAAGTTTAAATGTAGATTTTTTTTAACTGCATCCCGTACACAGCAGGGTAGGCAAAGAAAACCTGGTGTGAAAACACTCCGTTCTCATTGAGACATTTCACATTGAAAATTCTTGAAACTCAGCGCCATTCTTTGTTTCATTAGAAGAGCGAGGAAATAATAAATTTATTTCCTATAATATTTCATTACACCGAGTGGGAATCGAACCTACAACCGTCGGGTTTCACGAAGTAGATAACATATAATAATGAATAAATAAAAATTAATAATATATTTTAATTTTAAATAATTTCGATTTAAGAATAATGTATTGTTATTTAACTACGTGAAATGTCAGTTTGCAGTTAAGTAATATTTATTTTTATCAGTCTACTATCAATGCAAGTGCGTCGTCCTTTCATACTTGATAACAGATTTGCTATATAGATAATGTTAATTCTTTTGTAACATGTTAATGTACTCGTATATAGGTAAAGAAGACTTGTAGTCTAAAATGTCATGATTGGGAAAGATAGATATCTATAGTACTGTGGTTTGGGGATCTCTTTTATATTTTGGATTGATTCCGCACACAGCAGTCAGTAGGCAGAGGGAACCTAGTGTTAACACACTCCGTTCCCCACTTTCCGCCGAATTTTGGAGGCATTGCGTGTTGAGTGATGGAGCTCTAGGTCGCGTTTAGCCTCGACACCAGAGCGCAGAAGTCGAAATATAAATTTTAATAAATATTTCATTTCCTCGAGTGGGGATCGAACCCACAACCAGTCGATTTTACAGTCACGCTTTGTGCCCCTGCGCCAGGACTGGCCTCTATGTAGATGTGTTGGGTAGTGAAATACGAGGATGAACTTTTAACCAATTATTTAAATTATTCTTTTTGTAATATTAGATAGTGTTGTTAAACAGATTAATTTATATGTATTTTAGTGTTGTATTCTTATAAGTAATAAAACAAAATGTGCATCATTTATGTACTAGCGCAAATTCAAATACGTTTAATTTTGACATTTATATACTGTTGTGATATGAAGTAAAAGCATTAACAAAAACTTATATCTATAGTTTTTCTTATAATATATAGTTTTATATTTTCATTCATTTTATTCCTTGAAATATATAAGAATTTTCATATAATTTTCACAAATAACAATGTTTCGTTATATTCTACGTATCCTCAGTCCATGACTATGTTCTGAGAAACGTTTGTTTGCTCCCAGTATGCGATGTTGATACACTCTGACAATGCTTTGTTTCTAAAGCAACATTATTTTTACTCACGTGGATACATCACTAGTAGGTATGATGGTCAGTTCGTTATAACTCGCTATGGTTTTATAATATTATATCTAGTTTAAAGAAATATTGTGTTTTTTTTTAAATAGATAATAATAAATTAACCAATTTATAATATAACGTGAGATATGAGAAATAGGTTATTAGTAATAGTTAGTTATAATATCATGATTTATAAATAATCTAAATTGCTATTCTTACATATTATTAATAATTAAAAAATAAACTTATAAGAAAAATATTTTATAATAATATAATGACTCAACACCAAAAAAGAAAGAGTCTATAATTTACCCCATTTAAGATATTAATCTATTGATCTATGATTTACTTCACAAAATGTACAAAATAAATGAGTGTAAATAAAATCTAACCCACCCCAGGAATATATTATCACTTGGTGCGAAATTTTATAACTGTAGGTCCATGAAAGGTATCTGAGGTAGTAGTAGATACAGATATGGATTATGCAGCGAATTTCATATAAGCAAAAACGATGCATAAACGCTCGTAACTTTTGATTGCGTTGACTTAAAGCTTTATTTATTAGTGGTTCAAGGGACTACACACCAGATTTTTTGTATATTAACTTCAACTTGGTATCTCCACGCAATGACGAGATATATTATCTTCACAGACGAACAGACCGACAACAAACTCATCTTATAAGGACTCCGTTTTTACCTTTTGAGGTACGAAGCCTTAAAAATAGTAAACAAAACTACATAAATGGTATAGTAAGTTGTGAATATAGTAAATTTATTCAACAAATTAGTCTTAGACTTCTATGCAGACATGCAAGTGCAGCTGATAAGGTATCTGATAAGCGATCTTTATCGGATGCAGTGGAGCGCGTCTACAGAAATACCTGCACTAATATATTGCATTATATGTTTATAGGATTTTAAGATTTAATTCGTGTTAAATGTTAAGTGAAATTAGTTTTAGTTTGATGTTTAAGGGGCTATTGAAATAATTGATAGGTGAGATTTTTTTTAATTAACAACCTTTATTGTAATATTGATACTAGATACTATTCTATCTTGTAATCTATAGGCTAATATTAATAATTTTATATTTCCTACCATCTTACGCGAAAATACTGTCATATCTAAAGCGTTCTTGGAGGTTCTTGTAAATAAAAAAAATGTAGTAAATAAGTGATTTTTATCATATAGTTTTACTTTATTAGTTTGTACTGCATCGCATGTTGATGTATCTGCACGTAGAGAGCGACATAAAATAAAAAAAAATGTTTTTCATAAATTTCTCTATTTCATATCAACATACTCATTGGGCGACGAGTGTGTCAGCTTTATATAATAACAAAAAAAGAACATCTTCATATTAAAAAACAAAAAAAAATAAGTGCTGCTCATGTTCATCTATTACCGTCGTATTCAGCCCAATACAATTTTTTTTCTCTAGCATCACACTGTATCCCGCACACAGCAGTGTAGGCAGAGGGAACCTAGTATTAAGACACTCCGTTTCCGATCTTCCATCGAATTCTGAAAGCATTGAGTGGCGGAACTCAGCGCCTCGCTTAGCTTCGACACCAAACCGAAGAAATGAAAATATCTCTGGTATCAATATTTAAAATTTCGAAACAGGAAATTCAGAGACAAAATCAATAATATCTTAATATTGATTAATCATTAAAAATCAATGAATCATTCCATCACATTTCGCAAATCGAACCAATCTTTCGGAAGTAGGAAGTCATCAAAGCAATTGTGGACGCCAAAGCTGTTAGCGCGAACGCTGACGCTGATGGGGCACCACAATGGGCATTGTCTTCGTGTTTGATAATATTGCTATCACACGCTGCCGCAACCGATGATCTTTTAATTTTGGTTTGGTAATGTGGATGTGGAGATTTGTGTAATATATTTAAAGTAAAGAGATACTTACTTTAAGTCTGTATTGATATTGTCACAGATTTTATTTAGGTTCACGCTGTATACTGTATATAGCGGCATTGAGTTCTGCCACTCAACACGCAATGTCTCCAGAATTCGGCAGAAAGTAGGGAACGGAGACGGTCGACGGTCTTAACACTAGGTTCCCTCTGGCTACTCTGCTGTGTGCGGGATAGAGCGCCGCCTCCGCCGAATTCTGGAGACATTGCGTGCTGAGTGGCGGAACTCAACGCCGCGCTTTGCCTCGACACCAGAGCGAAGAAATGAAAATATAAATGTAAATAAATATTTCACTTCCTCGAGTGGGGATCGAACCCACAACCAGCAGCGTTTACAGTCACACTGTGTCTGCGCCACGACCGGCCTCATGATTAATATATATAAACTAAACTAAATAACAATTTATGCAAAGACATTTTTAAATATATAAATTATATATACATTTAGAATAAAAATATTAATAGTAAATGAAGAAGACACTTAACATTAGACTTGTGTAAGGTAAGTTTTCTATAAATGGCATTTATTACTTTCTGATATCAATATTTAAAAGTTTCGATTTTTCATAATTTATCCTAAAGGTTTTCAATANTATATATATATATATATATATATAATATTTTGCTTTGAATTGAATTAATGAATTGAATGACTGAATTTAACACGCTTTGATTATTACTAGAGCGAAGAATCAAAATATAATTAATTTCCCAGATGGAAATTGAACTCATAACCTTCGTGTTTTAATCAGATGCTGTCCCACTACGCTACAACGGTAACTATTATTATAAAGAAAGTTAGATTCTAAATAATATTTGTCCTATATATTATAAAAATTGCAATGATTTACATCTTAGAATGATGCGGTTTGAAATAGTTTACATAACTCTTCTTCATATTGTTTAGATGATGTGGAATTTTTTCTAACAACATACACGCGTTTATTTATGTTTACACAAGAATAATTGAAAAACAATGAAATCTAGCTTAGCAATTGTTTATTTATTATCTGTACAATCAAAATAGATATTATAGAATATTTCTTAAATCTATATAATATAAGAGAACTGTCATAGTGAGTTTTTGAAAAAATGCTTTCTCAAATATATGTTTATATTTTTATATAATTAAAATACGATGAAAATGTGCCGTATGTAGGTTTCTTTGAAGTATTTATGTTTCAAAGTTGATAAAGTCTATAAGCCTTATAATAAGTTGTCACCCACAGCTTCGTTTACTTGGGCTTTATGACCCTTGTCATACTATTTCCATTTTCATCACAAAATGAGCGAACGCGAAGCGTAAACGCGACGGTTACAGGTTCGTTTTCCTCTCTCTGATAACAAAATAAACTGCGGCGATGAGTTCCGCCGTTCCACAGGAAAAATTGGCGAAAAGTGGGGCCGCTCCCCATAGTCTTACGACTATTATTCCCTCTGTCCACCTATATATGGCGTGAAGCTAAGAATATTTTTTTTAATCCGTCAATATTAATCTGTTCAAAGGAATCAACAATCTAAAATTTAAGACTATACTTCGATTTAGTTGTAAATCGTAAATTTTGTAATATTATGATCCTGTGAGCGCTTCAGATAATCTTGTTTAATTACTGTCCTGTAAAGGACAAAAAAAGTACATATATAAGATGGATACATTTTCGTCCTGTCATTCATTGAGTATCGTAATGGGTGCGTGGATGATTTTCTAAGCGAATCTTTTGCGGATTTTTGTAGTGAAGGTCTTTCATTTACCGATCGGAATTCGGATTAACAAAACCTATTTTTTTTAAATATAAACAATCACTGTTTTTTTTAACTGTTTTGGTTAACATAGTATGCTAAATGACTTCTTATCGCACTAGCATCTCTCTGCAAAAACAAGGAAAGAAAGAAAAAATCAAATCAAAACTTAAGAGATATTTACGTATCTTTTTGAGAAATTATGTAAAATGTCAATGCAATGCAGCTTTGACATTTCTATTTGCGTTAATTAAAATTACACTTAATTACAGACCAGCGGCATTATATGTTTCTACTTTCTTCTGGTGTCATTTAAAAACAATTTTATTTAAATACTTATTTTAAGTTATTTTGACCTATTGTTCACTTTCGCCTATTTTATAGAGATATAATTATATAGGACATTTTTTTGAATTATTACGATATCCTGTAAGTGATAACGTAACAGTAAAGTAAGGAAAGAATATAATTATATATGTACATTCATAGATAAATGGCTTAGGCTAATTGATTAAAGGTTACATTATCTCGTTGATCAACTCTCAGAATTAGCTTAAGCCATCTATCTATGTATTTACATACATATATATATAATTACGCTCTTTCGTTACTGATAGATTGAGAATCAATGTCAAACTGAAAATTGAAATTAGTCATATAGGTTTCTTTCACGAGAACTAATTGGGGATTTCCCGAAATTCTTACGGGAACGGTATAAAATGAGACTTTCTTTTTATAACACACACTAATAATCATAAATCTTTCCCACTCCAATCTATCCATAGAATCAATAAAAACAAGAAATCATTACAAACTAAATATATTATCATTTACCAAGAATCAATTATTTACTTAAAATATTTGAGTATCAGAAGCAAAATATTATAATCATAAAATTTTATGAATGCTAACTTACTGCATTGATAATAAGTCATTTATAATTGAGTTTAGTTTAGTCCGTTCTGTTTTCTGCATTATTTGTAAATATTATGTGACTGTTTAGAGCTAGCTATTATATGTATAATAAATGAAAATTTATTTAAAATTCATAACTCAATTGATAATCGTATGATTTTTAACATTTTTTAAAGCGTTATTCCACACTTAAGTAAGAAAAATACTTATTTACAAAACCTATAAAAAGTTTGAACATATGGTTTGAGCAGGTGGCGCGGGTTCGAGTACCGCTACGTTCAAATTTTTCTACGTTATCTAAGTAAGTATTAGTCGTATGATTGTTAGGGTTTCTAATATAAAGAGAATACTGTACCTTAATATTAAAAGGTACTCCAAGCACCGCTCAATTTTGTGTTGAATGGCGGAAGTCAACGACGTGCTTTATCGTGTTACCGGGGCGAGGCAACAAAATAATTTATTCCTCCGAATGGGAATCGAACTGACAACCATCGCGTTCATAATCAGACGCTGCATCTATCCAAAAAAAGAAATAAATACCAACTTTCAGTAAGTGAAATCACAGCAATAATGAGTGATTCCCACAGTGGCGCCTCTTACGTCGTTCTAAGAAAACGCGGTGTCCGTTAGCGCTATACTTTCCTTTAAATTTGGAATCGAGTCGGGTTACTCTATGTGTGGCAATGTTTACCTGTAACGTGTTGACGCTGTGTGGCCTATATTCCTAGAATGCGTAATCGTATTGTGCTATAATATCGTTTTATTTAAAGTTATTTGCATACTAAGGCTTATGGAAGTCATTTAAAAAAATCGACTTCAAGTACTTGGTAAATACTTACTTTATATAACGCGTTCCCTTCCAGAAATGCGCGGACGCGTGGATACCCTAAACCTCGAAAATTTAATTTTGGATTATTCCCTAAGTTAGAGTATTCCACATTTCTAATAAAAAAATATATCAGAAGACTTTTATCTGCCGAGAAATTTGTGGACACACGTTTACGAAATACAACTCCAACAATGACCTATATATGAAACTTATAAATTCTTTTCTTGAAATCAAGTAGTAAAAATCTTAAAAAACTTTACATTCTAAACGTAATAATAATATTCGAAATTGGCTTCCTCAAGAGGATTCTAAGAGGCATGAGTTTAAATACACAGTTGTGATAAGTTCTTATTAATTAAAAATCGATCGATTCACCATTTTTTACGGAAATACGTATGTATACAGAATCTAAAAAAAAATATTTTACTGAATGACCAGGTTAACGCTATATTCCACAGAGGGAACCTATGGTTGGCTATTGCTTTGGTGTCAGAGCAAAGAAATGAATATATTAATGAATAAAAATTCCTTCCTCATTCCTCCAAATGGGAATCGAATTCACAACCGTCGCATTACAATCACACTTTTATGCCCCTGCGCCACGACTGGCCGGATATAGAATCTATAAAAAAATATTTTAACGAACAACCAAACGCCATTTTTTTTATAACCCACCATAACCATTCAGTGTAACCCACCATTAGTTATTAGACATAAGCTAAGCTCTTATATCGGTATATCGATTAGCGATAACGATGGGGCTCGTCTTACATTGTTTCCTGATATCGTTGCGTTCTCGCTACTCGTGATATAGGCAAACTGACACTGGGTAGAAATTTCATATATTCTCTGAATACCAACATTTTCCGTCTAAATATGACTTTAGGAAGCTATCATTTGCCTGAACGTAGCTTTATTTTAACTTTATTGTTGAAACTTAAGATTTAACTCGTATTTTTTTATCTTTACCTAGTCTTAAGACACTCCGTTCATTTGTTCTGCCGAATTTTTGTGACATTTGAGTGTTGAGTATTGGAAATCAACGTCACGTTTTGTCTTGTTACCAGAGCGAGGAATTTATAATATAAAATTAGTATTAAATGATGTTAAGCTGCAATTTTTAAATAAATATATTGTTTGTTTCAGCATGATGGATTCCGGAGGTGCAGGTATCGATTCTCCACCCACCTACCACAGAAGCTACGAGCAATATGTCCAAGGGGCAGTAGAGAATAGTACCGATTCAGTCCAAGACCAAACCAGCCCTGAGCTGGTTGTGTGGTCAACCTTGCCTTACGGCTTAGATTATAGGGCACAATACGACTACAGAAGTCCATATGATACTTCAAGGGATTATTCATCTCAACAATACGCTAGAGCACCTTTTGCTACGAAAATGGGGCAGGCCAAAGCGTTGAAGGAAGCCAGGATACGAAGGCCCATGAATGCTTTCATGGTGTGGGCGAAGGTGGAGCGAAAGAAGCTGGCCGATGAAAATCCTGATCTTCATAACGCTGATTTAAGTAAAATGCTAGGTGAGTATTTTTTTTAAATTTAATTAAGACAACGATATTGCTGTTTATCGATCGACCTAGTCGAATACTATATTAAATTTAGTTTGTTATATGATCGATTTTATAACTCAGTTAATAATTATGATTGCAAATATATTTATTACTAGAATAATAATGAAAAAGAAATTCAATAACTTATTAGATAGTCCTATTAAAGAAATCAAACAAAAAAAACACTACACACATAAGGTACATAATTCTTTAATTTTCCCGCTTTTATGGAAAGTTATGGACTAATTGTTGTATGAAAAAAAAAACTAATAACCTAACAAGACTTAGAGTGTCAGGTTATCATAAACGGTTAGAATCAAAACAGAAAGAACCCTTCACGTGAGTCAGCAAAAACAGTCAATCTCGCTACAGATGATTTGAAATTCAAATTAGAAACGACAAGAAAAAAATCCATAACCATGTTGAGACTATCACAAGATATTTGTATTACCATATTATTATTTCCTATTACATTTAACAGTTCAAAATTTATTCATGCCGTTATTAGGTTATTTTTTGGGTGTAGACGATGACAGTGTAGAGATGACTTTTCTATTGAACAGGACTAGGCGCAATAGGACTTCTATGGAGTAGGAGAGGAAGTGATAAAGACTTTGGTTAGAGTAAAATTATTGATTTTGTGTTAAAAGTTTTGAGATTTTTTATAAAATAAATAAGGATTCAATTTAGGATGGAGTTACAAAAAATATACGATAATTTGATATTTAGATATTCTTCTCCCCATTTAAATTCTATCTTGACCTAGAGCCTTCATTCCGATGATAAGCACACGTAAAACAATTAATAATATTAAAACACCAACATTTGACGTGTGAAATTTACAAATCTTACTAACTAAGATTGAACCTACAACCTTTCGCTTTAACTTATATAAGATCTTCCTTAAAATTTATAAAAAAAAGCCTTTTCATTTCGTTTAATTTTCGATACATTCCGTGTTGAGTGATGAAAATTATCGCTGCACTCTATCTACCAGAGCGGGTATGCTAATTAATTATGTATAATGATTTCCCTGAATATGCATCGAATCGACAACCACCGCTGACACTCAAACATTACCTCACTACTCCACGACGGTGTATTAAATATGCAAACACACGTTTATAAATGGTTAAATCCAAAAAATGTCCAAGGGATGCAATGCCTTATTGGCCTTAAATACCTGGCCACATAACTCTACATACATGGTATAACCACATTATACTAACAACTCAATTAAAATGTACTGTAAACATCGGCACGCAAAAGGGACAAGCGCGAGTTGAACTTTAATTAAAATATTTGTTTTCAATATTAAATTGTTGTCTTGTAATGTTGTATGTGGACATCTGTTCTGTTTCTTAATTTGTATATATATATTTTAAGCAATAAATTAAGTATGCAAGCTAAGTTGTGTTTAAATTTAAAATTACAGTTTTACATTTTTGAAATTTTTTAAGTGTTTTTCTTAGTAAAGATCATATTTTTTTTACATAGAAGCTTCAAATGCCATGCTTAAAATAATGCATTTTAGCGATTCTTTTTTCTCTGGTTACGCGCTATGGTGAAACGTGAAGCTAAAAAAAATTCAAAGTGCAAGGCACAAGTACATAACTCTATAAGTATAACATACTACTCTACAATTAATGATTTTTTTTATAATATATTAAATACTTATATTTATTTACCTAAATTTATATTTCCATTTCTTCGCTCTGGTGTTGAGGCAAAGCGCGGCGTTGAGTTCTGCCACTCAACACG